>OY740772.1:33193521-33643521 GCA_963513935.1 Aphrophora alni | reverse complement strand
TGAAAACAATACACAAATTCGGAGGGCGTATGCTCTCTTTAATTTTTGTAAACGGTTGACTTTACGTTCAAGGCAGCTACGGGGATCCTGTCTGTAGCTGTTCCATGCTAACGTTGTATTTAATATAATGGTGTTATTTCTGTACGTAACGTAACTTTGCTAAGGATTTGTTCGTTTGGATTGACATTTTAAAAGTTCTGTATTTCAGCCAAATAATTCATATAATGCGGTTCAAGTCTCGAAATGTGGATTATCAAGAAACTACGTTTAAAAATAGCGGAAGTTGGACATTTAATTAAAATAATATAAAGTAGTAAACATATACAAATTACAGTTTGCATAGTTATGTATGCAATTAAGGTTTTCGTGATGATTTTAGGTTTGTTTATACAATAGAAACTTTTATATTCTAGTGATAATTATACAAAATTAAATGTGCGATATTTTTTTACAATATTGGTTGCATAAAAAACTAACTGATATAATGTAGTAAAATACATGATAAATGTAACTTATTACTAAAATTTGTCTTTTATATGAGTAATATTATCACATTTGTTGTATAAGTTTTATGAGTTACATATTTTCGGATTTAAACAAAATTACAAATTCATAATCGGACCGCAGACAAAATACTTTTTTCACAAACTCATAGTTCTACATAAAAATCTAATCACATATTTTATTTTGATCCAGTACAAACCACATAATTACTTGGCTTTATTTAATTTTCAACTTCAAAATTAAGCTTGATTTACTAATTAGACTTTAACTAACCAGACGCATATTACAGAATAGCTAAATGTTCTATGCCAATTAATATTGTAAAAGTTAGTGTACATTTTGTCTGTTGTAATATAAATGAACTCACGAATGGTCCAAAAGTAACTTAAAACAAAATTACTAAATTAATAAAATTATAGTTAAAAAAAAAAAAATCATAAAATCCTCTTTGTAAAATAACAAAAATAACGTCAATATTCATTGTTTTACAATATTTTAAATCAAATTCATTTTAAAACAATTATGTTACATATTTGGAAATAAATCTAATCGATAAAATGTTTACCCTCAAAATTGAATAACCACATCAAAACAGTAAATGTAGTTGAAAACCACATACTGAAGTCTTTAGCACCCCTTGTTGTTAATTTAGTGTACCGTAAACCATGCCCTGTCTGAAAACATTATAATGGAACATTTAATTATTTATTGAAAGGTTGCTAATACTGTTAAAGAGTTTAAGCAAAAATATAATCTGAAAGGATATTACAAACATTTAATAAAACAGGAAAAAATAATTTGATATTTTTTATATGATATTCATAAAACACATTTAGATTTAAATTTGTATGAAGCTATTACATTATTAAACTGACACAAATTATTGTCAAAACATCCTACATATACATATTTGCTTAATGAAAGAAACAATCAGTTGTCGGATATGACTGATACTTTGTTTATTTTAATTTCATATAATTGCCGAACATGCGAATCCACTTGGTAAAGTAAAACGCTCCTAAAATAAGAACGAGCTAATACAAAAAGAATATCATGATTTTCTAGTAGTTATAGAATATTTTGTCAAACAATTATGAATTCAATTTGTCAGAATATATATAGTACATACACAAAAACCGAATTTGATGTGATAAAATTACCAATAACAAAGTATAAGCATAAATAATATTAATAATAAATTAATTATCACCAACAAAGCTATTGGTAAATCCAATCAACCTAACTTCTTTACAAATAAGTCTGATGTGGTTCATTAATAAAAATTGAAATACCGTTTGAAAATAAAAACTTTTCAAAATAATATTGCGATTTTACTGGTTTATTATATGAGGGGCAAAAACACAAGATCTCCTTATTTTTGTTTATTTGGCAATTGTTTTCGTTAACTTTTGTCGTTTCGTGTAGTTTTGTTATTCTGTGGTTTCCTGATCAAGTGTATAATAATTTTGACCTAAATTATTACCTATATATTCCTCACTTTTCAGTTTACTATCATCTAACATGATACTATTTATACGAGCTTAGTTTATTTTTATAAATATTATCATTCCATAATGGCAGTGGAACCATACTCTTAAATCGTCGACTGTTACTGGTATGAATTAATGAACGATGATCTAAATAAATCATATCAATACTATGAACAATCCATCATTGTAAAATATTTAAAAAACAGTACTTTTTAAAATTATAATAATAGTTTTACACTTTTCATAGTATTATTTTATAATTATAACTTTATTTTATTTCGTAATATACTTGTATTAACTTATAGTTGTTACTTTATATAAAGAAATGTTTTATATATAAATATTACACTATATTTTTAAAACTATTCTAAATTTCGCAGTATTAATAGCTTTACATATAATAAGAATGTAGGTTAAAGAAAACGAAGAGAGGCTACCTAATGCTTATAAAAAATGTGGTTTAGTTGTGCAAAAATGGATTATATAATTACCTTATTTCTAGGAAACAAAACCATATAAAGTGTATTATTATTTCACCATATTCTGGGCATAAAATACTTCGTCAGTCTTTTGAATAATTCTTTTTTACTTATTCATTTACACTATATTTGATTTAAAATTATGGTTTCCTATTTATTTTTAAACTATTTCAATTTAGCTCTTTCAGTATTAAAATATCAAAGTACAATTTTATTGCAATACAATTTTATAACATTTGACATTTAACATT
The DNA here is from genome assembly GCA_963513935.1 of Aphrophora alni. Taxonomy (NCBI): domain Eukaryota; kingdom Metazoa; phylum Arthropoda; class Insecta; order Hemiptera; family Aphrophoridae; genus Aphrophora; species Aphrophora alni. Next base: position 33,640,797 of record OY740772.1, on the reverse strand, counting down.
TTTTAAGTAATTTCATTTCAATATTAAGTTGTGTAAAATAGAAAGGTTTCTCGAAATTTATTTAATATTATATAAAGTAATATCCTCGCTATCAACTCCGATAACCTCTACTTGACTTCCTTTTCCTGCCTCTGTTACAGGTATAATAATTTACATTTCTACACAGCAACATTTTGATTGGTTCAGTTTCAATGATTAAATTCAATCATTTTTACCTTATAAATAATGTTTTTACAAAAATATTTTCTTTTTAAAATTAATTAAAACTTTTTAATTTATATGGATATTTAATTGACTGTGATATTTTTTAATATTCTAAAATATCGCTTTTTAAACAACTACATAGGATAAATTATTTTTATGGTTTCGTTTTTAGGTTAATTGAAATATCCAATACTAAGTTACAGAAAATAATAATATTCCTCAAAATTAATCAAATGTTAATTATATGACCATACCTTCTCAACTCAATTAATTTCCACTTCTCTTCGTTTTCCTGCCTCTATGTTAGAGGTATTCCCCTTTATATTTGAACGTGACAATAATTTGGCTGCTTTCATATGAATCAACAGTTATTTTTTACGTTAAAATATTATTCCTTCTAAATATTACGATACATATAAAAAATATAACTATTTGTAAAATAAATGAGACAGCTACACTTTGTACTTATGTTTAATTTTTATTGCAAAAGGAATGTATAATATTTTCAAATATTTAAAGATTTCATTGGATTTATTTAAAAAAAATACAACTTCATGTTGTATACAACTTCTATACATAGAACCAAACATTTATTTTGAATCATGCAAAACAGTTAATATTTAAAAAGTCGTTTTTTTAGTTTTAGTTTAAATTTTAGCGGAAGTTTTTTTAACATTGGTAAAGCCAATTTTGTGTTTTATACGTACTATCACATATAGTTATAACAGCTGTTAACAATATATCATTTTGTATTTTAATGGTATACCTCATAGATCTAAGAAACCCATAAGTGCTAAATATACTAAAGTGAGTAAATATAACATGTTTACATAAAACGTAAATTATAATATTCAAGTTTTGGGAGTATAAGATAAGGGCTGTAGAAAAATATTTTGGGAGTTTTAAATGACCAGGTTTCAGTTATTTATTATGTTCTCAAAACATTCAATATGAACACAGTAATTACCAAAATCTAAACAGATCTTGCCGAAGTTCTTAATCAAAAATATTTTAGCGACATAAATATTTGGATTTCACAGTAGTTATTCTTTACTAATTAAGATAAGTTAAAACAAAATCAAATTCTTTTTTTTTGGTAGAATAATCTGTGAGAGTATATATTTATTTATTACAATAGTTATAATCTATGTAAAGTAGTTTGCAGGTATTGTTGGTACTAGATGATTACATTCAACTACACTCTAATAAAACCATTAATATGAACATTCACCTTTGATTTCACAGGAATTTCGACAATTATTAGATGAACTAAACATAACTACATATATATTTAAATTTAAAATCAAAATGAATTTCCCTACACAATCTGACGTAAGCGTTATTTTAATGTTAAAAAGTGTAATGTTTCATCTTTTATTTTTGAAACAATTCATAAACGATCTGAGCATAGAACGAACCAAATAATTATTACAATACTAAAGGAAAATCACTCCCCTTTAAATAAACCATTCACGTATCAGAGTTTGGAAATTAATTTATTGAACTGGTTGCACTGAAGATAAAAAAGCTTATTTTTTTTCGAATTATTCGAAATGTTATTATTGATAATGTCCATTTTTCCTTATGGATCTCCGATATTAATGATATAAATACCTTATGTTTTTCTTGCTTATTGCTTATTAGCGACAACTATTTCCTCACTCAATGGCTTCACTTTTATGCTTACACACATCACATTATTTCAATTATCGTACACATACAAATACTAAAATAATGACGTTGTTTAAACACTTAACACATACTCATATATTATTGTTATGTATTACTCTGTTCATATCGATATTAAAAGTAAAAAAATAATAAAAAAATCTAGTATTTACTTTGTCCATTCGTTTACCAGCAGGGTAGTTGATGACTTTTGTTGATTGACGGATTTATAGGAATTCTGAGTTCTTATTTTTCTGTTTGAATTTTTTCACGATGTAAGTGTATCATATATATATATATATATATATATATATATATATATATATATATATATATATATATATATATAGTTTACCTAGTCATTTATACCTAACAAATTATTAGAATTTTTTGAAATATGAATACGTAACTTATTACTCTAAAACTCGTTGATATTGTAATGTGTCAAATGTGATATAAATCCCAAATAGCTACCGCTAAATCAATAAGCTGAAAATCTGTTTTAAACTAAAAATATTTACAAATCATTATTATTGTCTCAAAAGAACACTGTATCAATATGGCCGAAAATCTCAAATTTTAGATTCAATTACCGTGGCACATCTGTGGTCCAAAACACATTTACGTAGTTTAAAACCACAAGCTGTCTTACCTCCCCCAAGTTATTGATTTAATAATGCACAAGGTGATTGAAAACCTAAACCGGTAAAATTTAATTACTTAATGTAAGGAAGTAAGACTGGATTTCCTATGGAATAACTCCATCTCCTGGGTACTACTTCAGATTTTAGTTAACATTATTAATAACTTCCATTTCTTATAGCGTTAATCAAATTTAATAACATCAACATATTGTAAACAACCCTTCTCGCCCTGTACTACAATATTCATGATGTCGTTATTGAAAACCAGTACGTAAAGTAAATCCCTAGCAAATCTTCCAACTCATACTTGAACTTTCTTCTGGGTTGAGTATAGCATTTTGTAATAAAACATGATACAATATCATAACAATAAATTGTTATGAAAAATTATAATGTCAAATTTTTGACTCTACACAGGAAATTATACATCTGAACAATGTGCTCCAAGTAAAGTAGGGAGACAGAAAAAACAATATAAGTTCAATTAATTACCAATAAACTTTCCGTTTTATTGTAGGTTAAATTAATATTCATGTGAAGTCACTGTAATTATTGGCTAAAACCATATATTCGAATATCTTCAAGTTCTTTAGGAAAATGAATGAGAGGGCATAGTTGCAAATTGGGAAGATATAACTAATATACCAACCTGCATCTGAATAAAATTATTAAAAAAATATTTTTAATGTGTAAATGGAGTCTTTCAACTCTCTGAGGACACATATAACAAATGTTTATAATTTAATGTTCATTATGCCAGTAGTTCGCGGGCCATGAAACGTGTGCACGTAAGAATGTGTTTTAATCAATGTATATGTGCATATAATTGTGTGTATAGTGCTTATGTTTATATCAAGTTTAATGTTTATCGACCTCTACGGAGTGAAATACTGAAGATGGAGCTACGACTCCGAAAGGCGTCTTTGTAATAAGACAAATACAAAGTCACGTGACGGTATCATAAAGGTAATAAAAATAATTTATTACTCAATATATAAATGTTTATATTTTGAAATTCAAAATAAGACACCACAACACAGTGATAAGGCTAGAAGCCCTCTATGCATCTAAAATTACGACATTAACAATCAAAGAACTAGTCCAAAAGTTAGGAAATAAATAAAATAAAATAATCAGACAAATTCATGGTCCAAATTTTCCATAAAAATGACAGAAATTAGTTTTTAACAAAGCTCTTACAAGAAAATGGAAAACAATATGTTATTTCAATATCAAAATGGAATATAATTTTTTATTCCCACGTTAAAAGAGTAAATGAAAAGAGGCACAATAAAGAGATGTACAACTTGTTCAAAAACAGAAAAACCAAAACCAAATGGTTTAATCTTCCAATAGAAGATATAAATGAAGTGAAATCCAAAAACAAAGTGTACAAAAAACAAAACATAAAATGGGAAACATTCTGAAAAATAAAAAAAATAAATAGATTTCGGGAAAGTTCTATTCCACTTAAATGTTGAAATAAACCATTTTTTTAAATTTTTATTTCATTCATTATTTTTTATGGAAATATGTAAAGCAAAGAATATTTTTGGTTATTTATCAAAATTTTAACATTTAATTGAATAATATTGATTTCATAGTAGGTTATTTAGAATGAAATCAAAATTTGTTACTCTGAATAGCGTCATCATCAAAGAATTACCTCAGAATTATTCTCTTTTTATATAAATTGAAGCTACAGGAAGAAAGAAATTAACAATAAGACATACAGAGGTGAACATAGTCTAATATGAAAAGTAAGTCCTAACAATAGGAAAGTTTCATAATCGCTTTAGTTCTTTCCCTTTTTGTTTTTTCTATAATGAACTATCAAAAATTATTAGAATGAGGTTTTAAAAACAATATTCTGAACACAGTGCACATAATAGATTATCATTGTATCTAGATTGAATCTATGGTTATTTTAATAAAATTAAAATTTGATTTAAGCCACGAAATTAAATATATTGTGTTTATTTTTTTTAAAGAGTGTACACCTATATTCATGGTATCTGAGGTAAATTGCATAATGTTGACTTTGGTAGATAAAATATATGTTTTAGTCTTCCTAAAACCATTTACTAGTAGATTTAACTACATCCTAAGTTGTGAGTTAAAAGGATGGCTTCGTAGTCTCGATTTTGAGATTATTATATCGCATACATAAATATTTCACTTAAAATTTTGTAGTATCTGTAACAATATAACTATAAAATTATATATGTCTAGGCTATTATATTTACTTAAACGTAGAAATTTCAACTTGTAATAAGGAAACAACTAGTGTATTTACGTGACAAAGTAGAAGGCATCTGTTATGGAATCGGGTTGTGGTTGTTAATAAAAGTTTATATATTTATAAATTTACTACTACGAAGAAGAAATGAAAAAGCTGCAGTTCTTATAGTTTGTTTATAGTTTGTTGAAAAACAAAGTTTGTTTTCAAGTAACCTAACTACAATCTACCATAGGTAACCTAATTTAGGCATGTTTTTACATTATCTTTTAGAACTAATAATCTAACTCAGTTTCCATCAGTAACAAAATTTAACACTAAATAGCCTGTAACATTTGAAATAAACTAACGAATACAATTGTATGTCTGATCAATGAGTTAGCAATTATTATTGTTTAGTTTTTGGTGGTAGCACGAGTATGTGTTGTGACTAATTGTTTCAAAGCGTCATCATCATATACGAATACATCATCATCATATCGTATGTACATCTTTCACTCTTTAAAAAACATTATAGTTTAACATAAAGTTGTTTTATTTTATTGTTTTCTATATTTTAATTTCCAATCTCGTTACAGTATTATTAAGCCAAATTTCACCAAATACACATTTGGTTTTACTATTTCTTTAATATATTTATTAGTAATATTGTTTTTTAATTTCATATTATGAAGAGAATTTCAAGGTAAATGTTCATAATTTATAATTTACGTTTAATATTATTTATTAATTTTGATCAAAATTATTTCTTTCATTTATTACTTTTGAAGTTTTGTTCTTTTCACATGCGTAGTTTTAAAAACAATTGTTATATTATTCTTACTGTACGCGTTTTCGGAAATAAATATTTACCCAGACTACTTCTTGAATTTAACTTACAATGCACTTCTGAATTTCTGAAATAATACTTTAGACAAATTAATTCTGTGATAGTTATTATTTGTATTGCAAAACGTTCACTTTTATTTAGAATCACCAATTCACGCTCGTTTATTCTTTCTCCGTGTGATATTTTATTCTACCATAAACCATAAACATACCATAACACGTTGTAACTCACCTGCGGTACAAAGGACCAAAATATTTGAATAAGATCTAACAATTTGAGAGTTAGGGAGTTATATCTGTAAAACATTTAAACGTGACAAATATGAAGAATGAGACGCTTTCTTAATCTATAAATGGCTGCTTAGTATTCCTTCAGTACAGTATAAACGTGTCTAAACTTTACTTCCAGGTGTTACTTTAAGGCAAATAATCAACATTGAAAATATTTCGTTCCAATGAATCCTGTATCTATTCTTACACGTTCCGAGGTTTGTTTATAATAAAAATAACGTTAGAAAATTTATTAATCTAAAATACAATAATATCTATTATAAATAAATCAATTATAATTTATGTAAAACTATCCCTTCCTAAGATTATAACTTCTATAGTTGTTAATAAAATATAAATATCCCTCGTGAAGGGTTACGTGAGATGTTATTAGCCACTATACAAAAATGTATTGTAATATATGTTGTGTTGTTATATAGTTTTTATCACACAATTACGTTTTCTAAACTTCCTGCTTCATTTTTTGGCAGGACCAATTTAGAGACAATTGTTGTTTTGGGTGGAGTAATGTCGGTTTTTAAAAATGTAGAACAAGCTTTTTAAAAAACAAAATAGTTATTAGCTTCAAAATGACGAGGTCTTACATGATAATTTGTTCATAGTTTTGAATTTATTTAACAGTGTGAATCCGAAATTATATTAAAATGAATTGATAGTGATTCTTGAATTTCAAATTACCTTTTAACGATACGCTATAACGTTGTATTTCTGAAATCGAATCTTCACATACATTTCTTATCAATATATTCACCATACATACTATTTTTTACTTATAAATTTCTTTCTTCATGAACTTTAGAAAAAGCATTATCATTTATCACAAAACACGTTTCTTCCTAACTTCTTTCCTTAAATAAACATGGACAATTTTAATACGCTTGGGAATAAAATTAGTAATAGTTGTAACGATATTTAAAACAAACTCGTTGCTATGCCAACAATTTAACAGGTGATAAAACAACAGCTTGTATTTAATAAAATTAATTTATTATCTCGCAGAATATTATGTTCCTTTCCAAACGTAATTTTATCAAAAATAGCTTAACTTGATCTTGTCAAATGGTAACTTATTTTTGAAAGATGCTTCACCTTTAATTCATTTGGGAGTGTCTTGTGATCATGGTGTCAGAGATTATATCAATTAATTCAATTTTTAATTAATTCAAAAATTCACTATCAAAAGTATTTCAATACGATGTTAACCATTTATATTTTAGTAAAACATGTTTCGATTCATGGTTATCAGGTAACACATAACTAATATGGTAACAGTTAACATGTTGATAATTGCACAAATTAAACCAGAGTAGATTTAAACCAGATAATTTATAACGTATTTACCTCCACTTTATTAATAAGTTGATTTTTTTCACAAAGTTGACTATTTTTTTCAACACAGAGTTTTACTTAACCATGAAATCATTCTATGAAAAATCATGTTGCTTGAAATTCTATTTCAATTCTTTAAAAAAAAAAAAAAAGAAAAAAGAACAGGTATAAGAGTATGCAAACGTAATTCATAGGAACTGGTGATAAAACAAAATATTCTCCCTTTGGTCTGCTATTTCACCAATTGCTTACATTAAATATATATACATACATACAAAATTTGAGTTGTGTGTCTGTGTGTGTGTGCGTGCGAGCGTGTGCGTGCGTGTTACAAAAGTTGTTTCCCAGGTGTTAGATAACAAATAAATGACAAAACAATACCAATTTAATGTTTTATATTATTATTTTTTAAACACCCGATGCACCACTGTTAAAAGAGAAAAATAACCTATATTTGTAAAATTTATGTTTAAATATACCATTTTCAACATATATTGATTCAAAAATGTAAAATGAACACCATTTTTAAAATTTGTCTTTACAAATTCTAATATTTTCTAGATACGGACAGACAGATGACAAACGAAAAATATCTTGAAACCTTGTTTAAAGTTTCTCTTTAAATAATCTTTTGACCTCCATTTCGAAATCAAAATTAAGTTTTTTTATAAATTTGTTTACCATAATTTCATGTCTAACAACAAAGAAAAATCCCATTCAACAGTAGTTGATATTTAATGGTTGAGAAGATTTTTAAATGGTTGAGGAGACAATCATTTTAAAAAAGGGAATAAACTCTGAAATCATAATTTAAATAAACAAAAGATATAATATCAAAAAATAAATTTCCTTCAGATAAATCTTACATAGAAAAATTGTGTTTTATATGTGTATATTTTTTATACCGTTTTATTTTAAATGCTCTCTTGGATGGCTCAGAAACAAATAATAATCACACGCCCAAATTGTAAGTTTAGGTAAACAGCACAAAAATTAAATATTGCTGAACACAATTGAATTGACTATGCTATATTTTTAGCGTGATTTTGTCATGCAATATTTTAATTCATTAAAATTTTCTTCAATTATATGTTTCAAATGAAATTAATTCCTATTGATATATTTAATGTTTCACAAATTGAATTACAATACCGGCTGCAAATTTGTTACAAAAACAAAACACATGGTTTAATACCACATACCGTAGTCTTTATCTCCCCATGTTGTTAATTTAATGTCCCTGAAAATATTTCATGGGAAAAGTAATTATTTATTGAGGGGTTGTTTCTTATACAAACTTATAAAACTATTTCTTATATAAATACATTTTCAAGATTTATTGCAGATAATGTTGTAGAATATTTGGCTCTAATTCGATTTGTAAATATGTTGCTTTTAATAAGAAAACATTAATTTATGGAACACCTTAAATGTTATTTTATTCTATCATGCCGCATATAACTGAATTACATACAACGTAGATTACAGTATACATATATTTGAAGCTAATATACTTTTAGGCTGAATTTAATTTCACACAAAGAATATCATTTAGGCTAAGCCACAATCCACTATCAGTAACGTTTGTTTACATGCAGCTACTGAAGATGGTAACATAATCATTGAAACCTCGTCTTGTATTTGCATTGTACAAATAAAATGTTTTTTTTTTATTGTGTTTCATACATTTGAAAATTAATATAATTTATTGTTCCACAATTTGAATATTTCGTTGATGAAAGAAAAAAAAAACCTGTCGACTAAATTAGTGGTAGTTTGATTTCAATTGTGGAAACAAATATTTTGCAAAGTTTCGGGTATATGGATCAACTTAATTGGCAAATCAAACATGTATGAACATAAAAAAAACACATAGAGACAGGATTAGGGGGAAGTAAATTGTTATAGAACAACCAATCATATTTGGTTTTTAAAATAATTATAAATTCATTTGGGAAGAGGGAATAAAAGAATCCTAAAAAAAATAGTATGTAGAAGGACAATGATCAAAGCCTAGTATTATAGCGAACATCTAATTGTATTACCCTAAATTTTCTAGAAATAGGCTGTTATGGCTACTTAATAGTTGAATTCATAATTTAATATACAAATGTCTCTACTTCATCTAAAACTAAAATATTTTCAGTTAATTATTACAGGGCTAAACTGAAACAGAAGGAACAAAAGGTTATTTCCCCATAAACCTGGTCAAGTCTCCACCCCATTGTTGGCAGACGTCCTGGCAGGTGTCACCTTTCCTTACTGACCAGAAGTCCTTTTTACTATTCCTTTTTAAAGTATAGTGGGAATTTCTGTTGACAAGTTGTTTCTAACCAAAGATGCCAAAAAAAGAACTTCATCGTTTGTGGTTTCTGATGTAATAGCTTTGGGTATTTTTACATTTCAAATGTAACATTACATGGTTACACCTTAAGTTCGATTACACTAAAGTTTTTATGACTTTTGTAGATTATATTGTTGAAACTTCGTGTATAAATTTTATACATAAACAATGACAAATATTCAAATACATTATATCAATAAAATGAACTATCTATATCATGAATTTTTAATTACAACTTTAAAATATTTATAATAGATTCGAATTCATTTCATAGTAATAATTTTATTAAATTTTCTATTTTATTTTGATAAAGGAGTTGATTTATACCAGGACACTTTTGATAATTTAAATTAGAACCTTTGGACCAATATATCAGTCACAATATTCTTCTAAAAGTTTTATTTGTTTAATATATCAATCTAATTGGTTTAAACTAATATGGTTACTAAGTGGTATATAGTTTTAGTAACACGAATTAAATTATTGCCGGTTAGGGGAGGAAACATAAGCATGATACTTACAGTTACCAATAATTTGGAATATTTCTAATAAATTGAGTAATGTCAAGACTATAATACAATTTATTTATCTTGAGACCCATAGTTTTTAAGCAGGAATCTTTTGTTTTTCGTATATAATTATTTGAACTAACTGATATTTTCACAATGTTTAAAATAATTTCCCTATCTCAAGTTATTGAAAATACGTACAGCTTACACCTAGTATATATAACAAATTGGATAAAGAGAAAGAGAAGAGGAAATCCATCCTGGATTTGTCTCACCTGGGGACTTTCCCCCAGCTAGTGTCAGATTTTTACCGTATAAAATCACTCTCGCCATTCCTCTCTTCAGAATTCCACTGCGGAATTCTCATCGAAGTGTTATTTCACTTAAGCATTACATCAACTTATTCCAAAACGATAGTAAAGTTGATTAGGTTACAATATTATGAACATAAAATTTTTCATCAGCAGCCTTGTGTATAATATCTTTTATATTGTTATCTATAGAACACTTGACTTAAAACAATGTCTTCATACTATGTTTATAATGATTTCACTTTCATATCCTCTGTAATTAGTTATCAAAAGTTGAACACTGAGAAAGTTTCACTAAAGTAAAATTGTTAAGATTTTACATTTAATGTATTTTGTATTTGAACATCTATTCACCTGAACTGCAATAAGAAAAGTTACTCAGATTCATGCAATATTAATTTATGTATACATATTCTCTCAACTCCAATACCTACCCTCTCAACTCCCATACCTACCCTCTCAACTCCAATCCCTACTGTCTCGATTCCAATATCAACCTTCTCAACTCCAATATCTACACTCACAACTCTAATACCTATCCTCTCAAATCTTATACCTACCCTCTCAACTCTAAAACCTACCCTCGCAACTCACATAACTTCCACTTTTCCTGCCTCTATTAGAGGCAATAATTTGATTGCTTCAGTATGAATCATTAAAATTCAATTTTGTCCCTGGATACTCCATCTTAATAATTTTTTTAAGACATACCATTTTAAAATTATTCAAAACACTGTACTGTATACCCATTTTTACATTTTGTATAAAGAATATAATATTATAATTTGTTTTAAAGTTTATGAATATTTTGTTTTCAAATACACGTTACAGATACAATGTTTCGTTTTCGAGGAAATAAAATAATGTTTACAAACTGTCTTCAGAATTGCAGTTTATATGGAGAACATGCAATTTGTGTGCATCAATAAATCTCTCTTTAATGAGGATTTTTTATCAATCGTTACGGCTTATTATTCTTTTTTAAGAGTATATAGAGAAATCGTCCAGACTTGTTTCAGAACTCTAATATATGTATTGTTTAAATATGAGTTTGATTAATTTCCCTTAATAGGCTGAGATTGACTATGAGTTTTAAAAATTTGTTCATTTTATGTTTTACTTCCAATCTCTTAAATTGAATTATATTTATTTCTTGTATGTATCCACACAAATTCGAGTAAACAAAAAATCAATATTTATTTTTTTTGTCCTACTCTACGTATCACACAAATTTGAATAAACAAAATTAATATTTATTAGGGGACAAAACGACATAAAACAAATATTGATAAAATCCAAATATATTCTTTAAATAAATCATTCATAAATCACAGTTTGTAACTTAGGGTATTGATTTGGGTTTTCCGGGATCAGGAAAAGTTTTAATTTTGTTCGCAATCAAAACATTGGTGTTGTTTCAAATGAAAACTAGTCTCTAAAGCCGACATTCTAAAATGTATTTTAAATTGCAGCGACACATCTGTGGGCCAAACACAATAACGTATTTTGAAACCACAAGCCAGATGTCCTCAGGTCACCCAGGTTGTTAGTTTAAATATATCCCGGAGATGTTTAATTATCTACCAGTATTATAAGGACATAGATTGAATTTCCCATACAATATTTTCATAATAACTTATTTTGGAAATTATTGAAGACTTACTTGAGGGCAAATATTTTTAATATTTTGTGGATTATGTGTTAAGCAAAAAAATAGTTAACACACTTACAAAAATTAAATTATCAAAACCCATAGTGACGTAAATTCATAATAGAAATAGTAAGAACGTGTTTTGTAATACGATTAATGAAATGTTTCTATTGGTCAACTAATTTCTTTGTATTGTTGGCTACGTTTTATGAATTATTTTCATTTTTTATTTAGAAACTGCAAGTTACATACAATAAATTATATCCAAACTTTAATTGGTTAAAGTGGTGGTTCTTAACTTTCTCAAAATCACTTATTATAGTATATATATATATATATATATAACTCTATCATAGTGTGTAAACTGACATAGGTATTTGTAAACTTGGTTTTGACTAAATGATATTGTTTAGCTATCTATTACACTAACTTTTTATTGTAACTGATACAACAGAAAAAAATTGACATAAATCTGCTATACGTTAACGTGACGTAACGCCCCAAAATATGTTAAGAAAATACTAGTAATTAAATTATTGTTGTTAAACAATTTTGCCTGAGAGAGGGATGTAATTTTTAATTATTATAAGTACATAAGACATTATAGATATAAATACATTATTATTACAAAGTGATCAAGTTACAAAATTCTGAATAGTTAAGTAAATATTTCTTAAATTATAAATATGTTGTAACTACAGTTCATCATAAGTAATCTAGTTTGTGATTATGTTTTATTTTAGTTTAATATCTCATATTGCTAGTAATCTGTAACTGTTTCTTTAAATAACAAATTGTAGTTGTATATTGCATTTAGTTGACAGTAAAAACCAAGTAACATCAATGAATTAGTGAAAGTTAGTGTTTAGTGTTTAAAGTCAAGATAGTACGATTATATCTTTGTTTCACTCTCTCACAGAATTAACATGTAGAGAATCTTTGATTCTCTAAAAGTGTTTTATCAAAAATCAAACTTTAGACTCTTCTTTGGACACTCTGTTCGACTCGGTTACTCGTATATATTTATGCCTATGTGACATCACCATAAGATAAACTTATAAAATAACAATTACAACTCTGTTAAAGAAAACCACTTGTTTAGTATAGTTCGGCTAATTTGGTATAATAAAAAGAGAGTAAAAGGTTACAGAGTTTTACAAAAAAAAAATAGTTCATGTTACAGCTGATCAATAAATGAATTGCGTCAGTTGATTTTTAATCACATATGTAATTTTGATGGCGATAGAAAATTATTCCACTTGGGTATTATTTTTAGTATAATGGCTGTTATTTTCTGTTAATCTTTTAGTAAAATCCTACCATCAGAGGCTCCTTATAATTGATTATGATTATGTTGTGGCAATCACGAGGAACCTAGCTGGATCTACACCTTTTCCACGTAGTCTTGTACTATATCTCTTTCTTCCTTTTTTTCAGGTCTCTTAACCAACTCTTGTTCTTTCCGAATCTGCCGCTTTTGGAATATTCGATAGCTAGGGGTTTTTATTTTTATATTGTTTTTCTTTTTATAAGGTGATGATGAGTACCGAGAGGATTTTGTTTTTATTTAAATATGGAATACAAACATTGGTGAAATAATATATATTGGAACCGGTTGCAAATTTTATTTCTCAAGAATATAAATATATAAAGTGTATAATATATAGTATAATATAATTATATTCATTAAGTATTTGTTTTTTATACAGAAAATCGTTATAGTTATTCATTATAAATTAACAAACAACACATGCTTTAGTGTTGACTGATGTAAACTTGGTTTGGTTTACATAATGAGCATTAAACCGTTAACAATACAAAGATATGCTGTTTTTTAATTTCTTAGAGACAGTTGCTGTGACCAAGAAAGTCTTAAAAATTATTTTCCATATAAGCCCAAATTCGGTTTCATAACTTTAAAACCAAAATATAAATAAATTTTATCATAGTTGGACAATAAAAGCATTTTTTTTAATTTTAGGTTTGTTAATGATAGGGGTACAAGTAGGCATAAGAAAAGATACCAACAAATTATACAACTCTAGAAAACAGTGTTCCAAAAAGTTTGTATTTTGAGTTTCATAAAACAAGGACCAACAATACTGCACATAAATTAGAGCTTAAAAGTTATTTAAACCACTCACTAAGCAATTGTCAAATAAACAAATAATTCTGTGAGACATCGCCCACTTGCTTTATAAGTTTTAACATTCTCACTGGTCTTATTTATGTTGAGTACACTACTCCACGTGATACAGTCAACTGTCCCTTTGAACTAACTTCAGTAACCATTTCAGCATTGATTTGATTTCACATAATGCAATCTAATCGAAAGAATTTATGTCCTACACGTCAAAGCGTTCCAAGGATGATTCTACCACTGCATTTTAGTAGCAGTACTGTGTACATGTATTGGACAGGTTTTATATAACGAAGAAAGTTTTCATTCCTTGTGAACCACAGTAGAAATTATTGTCCACAATAATCCAAGATTTTTGAGTCATTAATACTGGGTATTTTGAGTATATACCTGTGTGGTAAATAGATAATAAACAGAAATCTATTAACCTCGTTCAAAACGATATTTCTGGTAATGGTACAGAATATCAACATTAAAATCCGTTGTTCGATTGTACGCTGTATTATTGTTGTTGTAAGATTGTATTATGGATTTTTCAACTGCTTTTAACTGTGGGAATTCAAGTTTTATTATTTAATGATAAGTAATTGCAATAAAATTTAAGTGCACCGTCTTATAGTATCAAAAGACATATATTCTCTAATGTTAGAAGTTTCATTAGTATACAACATATATCCTCAAGTTCACAAAAACAAATATGATCACAGAATGTTTATTTTTGATATTTCTGAACAAACAATTTCGTACATATTTACATTTAAAATCATATTGCAGGTTTACACCTATTAAGTTACCTTGTATTGAACAATCATATTTGTAAAATGAAATAATATTTTCCCTCCAATATTTTTTATATTTTTATTTATAACTTAAAACAGAAAATTAGGCATCACACAAGATAATTGTACAGAATAATTTGGATAAAAGTTTGCATAAAACAAGCTATTTTCGTTTAAACTACTGACATTTTAAAACTCATGACATAATCTCGCTGGTCACAAAACCAGCTATATGAGATAGAATTTTTGACCATGTTTAGAAAAATCGGAAACATTTAGGACAGACAAATTTGCAAATATACATACATATATATTGTATACATACAAATTTATAGAATTTAAAAAATAGTGTATGATTACTATCCTAAGGAAATAAAAATAAATAAATGTAGGTTGTTGTTTTATTTTCCGTCATGGCTACTTAATAATGAACCAATAAACAAGAGACAATGAAGAATAATTTTGTAAAAAAAACTGCATTATTATTATTATTGTTTTTTCTTTAAATTTACACTCCTCAATTGTGAGCTTATTGTACTAAATAATCATCACGACCGTTACATAAACCATTATATGCATAATGTAACATGACTTCCGCATTATATGGATTACTAGTGGCCCCAATCACGCTGCCAATTTAATTGGTTTGTTAAGACTTTATTCAAGTAAACACTATAATATGTTTTCTATGTATAGAATTTATAGACTAGATAAATATTTTATGTACAGAATACACAATAATAAACACACCAATTCAATTATTGTTTGTGTATTTTCTTGCTTACTATATTCACTCATCAAGACATTCAGGAAGAAGAAAGTGTCAAAACTAACAGTTGAACATCTTTATTGTTCTACTAGTTTTGATTAACAAATTGTTTTAACAAGGATAGAATCTAACTTACAAACCAAAATTTGACTGCAATTAGAAAAGATGTTCAACTAACATCTCGCCGTTACATGTGACATGATTGCAATTAATTTTTCTATTGTAAAAAACCTACTACATAATCATTGTACAAACTTCTCGAAGCTTCTCCATGAATCTTCTTACATCCGTTCCCGGCCACAAGCACTCTAACAATAGATCAGTTACAATATTAATTGAAATGTATTGATTTTAACGCTTATACGTTTTTACCAGTTAGTATTGAAATTATTACAACAATATGCTAGGAAGCGACTAAGGATAGCTCAGTTGGTAGAGCATTGGCGCGTAAAGCCAAAGGTCTTGAGTTCAATTCCCAGTGTAGGTCCTATAATTTGCTCTTGAAATATTATTCTATTTTCATATACAATAGGTTATTAAGTGTATTAACGTTAATAAAATTAACAATGAGTGTTGATAATTATAGCATGAAACACAACTGTGTCTAATTTTAAAAATAGTACAGACCCGTTAAACCGAACAACAACTTGACGATGAAATCGGTTAATCGTTAATCTTACAGCGACTTCTATAGTGGACTGTATGTTACTTGGTTCATAATCAAGATGAAAATCCTTGAGCGGGGCAATGTTCTAGGTGAAGGGTCCACCCATGCAGTTATATTCTAAAGTGATGATTCAGCGAATGGATTCTTCCACACTATTGTAATCTGAATTGTCCCATGGTGGTATAAACAGTAATGATAAACACCAGACTGATTAAAAAAAGTTATTTGCCTAAGGTTGTCAACTTCCTTCACTTTCTAGACGCCTTACCATTGTCTTACAAAATATTAAATTAAATACAATTTTTTTTTAATCATTTAAACCTAGTGCAATAGTTTTAACACACATGCTCAACTTAAAATTGCCCAAACAAATACGTAAACCCATACTTTTTGAAAAACATAAACATTTTGGGTATCACTACAGTTTCAATTTCCGCTATTATTTTTGGACAATGTGTGTACAAACTAATCAAACTTGTTTCAGAACTTTGAGGAATGTATTATTTCGAATGTGTAGTATGTTGAGTTATGGTTTTAGGCTCAGTTAGAACGTAGGTTGTTTCAAATTAATTTTGAATTACATTTCTTATGTATTCTCAAACATATTATTACACCTGTTAACTATATTTATGATATGTATGATATTTTTTTACCTCAGAACCAAGTATCCATTTGTAAAAAATGACCAAAAACAGACAATTTATGGAACATATATTGACGTATTGACTAGAATAATTTTGGAATAGTTGAATAAGCAAGTGTAAACAAATTAAAAAGTATAGAAGTATTACTGAACATAATTACTAAAATTGAGCTATTTTTAAGAAAATCATTAAACACTATAATGAAGATCTCATAGAGTAAACAAACTTTTCTTGTATTAAATGATCTGTAAATATTCAATGATAAATAATGTAGGTTAAGATTGATTGCAAATATTGTTAATACCGTACGAAAATATTTAACTAAACCGTGTCAAAACTTTTAATTGGTACAATCATGTTTGATTCCCGGAATGTCTACAAATAATTAATGAACTAAACGTACGTACATAACTTTATTTATTCAGTGCGTCAGGGAAGTCGCTTTGAACTGGAATTAATGGAATTGTAACGACGAAACTTTCCTAATTATTCCTTTATAATTTTGTATTTAGACGATTTATCCTAACGACTGAAGATATTTGGTAGAAGTTCATGTTAGACGAACATGTCAGATTTGTCAATGTCGTAACAGACAAACCATCGTTCGAAATATTTCATAAATTAGATAAATTTATAAATTTTGTATTTGTGTTTCTTTTAATTTTTAAATAATTATTTTATAAAAACAGATATAACATTAACTAGGACAGTTTATAATATTTGTTGGAAATAACCCTATAATGTCAATACAGTACTGAACAGTTTCAGTTTGTTTTCAAACACTTTAACCAACTAACTGCTCTAATTGTGTTGTATGTGTGCTGTTACCGCAGCTTCAATAGCGTGGCAAGTGTTGTTGTTTTTACGTCCGTATGAATGTTAAGTTTGCGAGTACGTCACAATGTATAAAAATCGCTAGGCCGAGAATATCTACGGAATTCTGATTAAAATGTTTAAAATATTGACAATAATTTAGTCTTTTGGGATGGTCAGAAAGTTTGAACTCTTGAACACACATTACTTTGTAGAGGAAATGATTCAGATTTTGTCTTTCAACTTTATGTGGAGTTGCAAGTCCAATCTTACGCTGCTGAGATGGAAATATCCAACACCTTCTGTTTGTTTAGCTTTAGTGGTCCTCCACCTCGTTCACCGACTTGATCACAACCGGTTGTCCGACATTTTTCGATAAGAGTTGAACCGCATTACGGTGAGGAACAGGAGTTTCTGAAAACCTTTTTAGGAAACTTATCCACTTTAGATAGGTAGGGACCCACTATAAAGCCACCGTCTTGCCACAATCAAACTTTATATTTTGTATACGTTAGTCATTTAAAAGAATCAAAAAGTTTCTAAGATTATTAAAAATTGTAAAAATGATCTTATGGCCTGCAATTACTAAATACTTAGAAGTTTGACTAACAATTATTGCAATTTCTAATTTTTCATCACAAGAATGAAATTTTATAAAGCACAAACACAAATAATTTAGAATCATTAAATAGATTTGAAGAGCATACAGTCTTCACAGTGTTTTAATCTGACCCTACTTTCTTCTTATAAAATTGAATTTTTAAATAGATATTGTTCTTTTTTTTATAAAACAAGATCATATAAAAATATATATTTTATATATTTATTATTTTAACAACAGCACCAAAACTATGTTGATAAAAGTCTCATTTTATAGAACGGTGGATCCATCAAATAAAACGGTTTACGATTTCCAACTTTTTTTTTTAGTGTAACGTATTTTGATGCTGTATTTCACCACACTATGGTATATTTAAAAATATATATTTAATCAAATTTATTTAAAATACCGTTCATATTATTATACTGAGAAGTATTCAAATTTTAAATAATATCGTGTCTCTGTTTTAATTCTATGTTATAAATTATTATTGTTATTATTACTATTATGTTTTATAAAAATTTAACATAACATCAAATAATTTAGATATCATTATTTTTAAAGTATATTTTGTAAATAATAAAATATTCAAATGGAAATGTTTATACAAACGCAGGTCACTACCCCCTCCCTTTCCACACGCCAGCATCTACTTCTGGTGTGATGCGACATTGCCTTGCAATTGTTCAAATTATAAAATTGCTTACTATTAATTTAATTTAACATTTTGTTTTAAATATATGAATATATTATATTTAGAGTTCCTGAGTTAAATATCGCTAGAACTGTTCAATTCAACGCTGAGACTATTAGAGATATTACTCAATTGGTCTTCAAACTTTTGGATATTTCAACTACCCATAAGATTTTATGATCTATTAACTTTACTATACCATTAAGTTGTCTTCAGTTAAAATATCTATCCTTATATGCACCGCGAAGACGAAATAGAATATGATTAATTAAATGAAATATTGGCTGTTTACGTATCAAATTTTAGAACAATAATAAATTTTATATCTACTTTACATTCACGTAGCTATTTAAACAGTCTACATTTAATCATTCCACACTGAGTAATTTATTGAAATAGTAGTTTTCCCTAATATGTGTCTCAAAAAGTAATTTAGAAGTTAAAATTTGTGAGTTAAAAATATCTTACATAAGATATGCATAGGATAAGTATTATTTACTATTTTTCATGTAGGTCGTTGCTTTATTTTATGTTATGGCTTCTTTGGCAATAAACCAAAAAACACAGATAAAGAAAAGTTGTTTTTAATACTAAATTTATTTATCTGTTTAAATCTACACTCCTTCAATCCTGTTGGGCTTACATCGTATAGTGAATATCGACCACGGTTCTTGTAAGTAAAAGACGGCCATATACATAACGTAACACGATTTCAAATTTATGTAGATACTAACGTTAGATTTATGTAGATTACTAATGTTAGATTTATGTAGATTCCAGATGTAAGATTTATGTAGTTCAGATGTTAAAGTACTAACGACCTTATTCATGGTGCAATTTAACGGTTTTATAATTTGACTTTACTCGAGTACATAAATATATTCCTTTTATATTGGCAGTGATTAAATGTTAGGCGAGAGTGAATATGTTGCAGGTATTTAGGTAAACAGTACACAACCTACTTACACGATAGATTTTATATATTTTTTATTCAGTTACTGGAATAATTTCTACTTTGGTTTTAATATGTTCAAAAAGCAAGCTATACAGCACAATGTTGTGTAACTTATTCATAACATGGAAGTATCTTACAATACTTAATTTACTTAAGTATACTTACATAAAGCAGGAAATATGAACAACTATTTCAAATTGACAATATTATTTATTTTTCTACGACTAGTCTTGAGTAACAAATGAATATAACAATTGTATACTTAAAAACTCAAATGTGACTAAAACTAGATGAGAATTCCGGCTATTAGTCCACCGTTATATGAATCGATGTCTGTCAGTGTGTAATTTGCTTTTTCTTTTGTGAAACATAATTCACGGTTATTGTACGAACTTTTCGATGCTTCCCCATCAATCTCATCGCATCCTTTCCGGCCACAATCACTCACCAGTCTCTAACAATAGATCATTTACAATAAGTTAATAAGTGCATTGGTGATCATTAAAATAAAATTATGATCTATTGTTTTTTTTTATTGGTTTTGACAATTACAGCATATAAAAACAAAGTACAATAATAAATGCTTTGCAGAAATTTTTATAGAAGTAGATGTTACTACAATAGTATTGAGGAGATTTTTCATTTGCTGGTAATTATTAGTCTGCAGTAGAAAAAAGGCCCATAGCCATATTAACAGCGTTTAGTTTTTAACAAAATTAACTAATTATTTAAACAAATGAAAAATTGTGTCTACCAACCATTCAACTACCAAAAAGGAAAGTCAACCACAAAATCAATATTATTGATTTTGTAGTTGAATTCCTATTTAAGCATAAAAAGTTAGCAAGTATACTGGCCATGGACTGTTTCGATAATAAATTGTTACTCACAAAGTTATATAATTGTGGTGCAAGCTCAATGTTGAGGCTCGTTTTTGTTCAACATGACACTTTGCATACAAGTTGAAGGCAAACGGTCGGTAAATGTTCTTAGCTATGGAGTTCCTATGGTTCAGTTCTAGGGACGTTATTGTTTCTTATATATATATATATATATATATATATATATATATATATATATATATATATATATATATATATATGACCTGTCATTCTACGTTGAAGCTGACGGGCTAATTCGGTTTGGATAACTTCAATTAAGATTCCATACAAAATTTAAAAATGAAATATTTTGTTAAAATTAATTTTGCATGTCAATATTTTACTGGAAGTAATTTATACTTGAATGTGAAAAATAGCAACAGTGGTTCATTGTCACTTTGGGTAAGAAAATTATTGAAGAAGTGCATTCACCCAAAGTTCCTTCGTTTGATTATTGATATTCGATAAACTTGGAAACAACATATGAACTACATGCGTGTGGAGAAATATGTTAAAACATGTATTTAATGAGGACAGTGAAAACATTTGGTATTGTTAGTACCCTACGTATGCACAATTATTGGCTAATTTTTCCTTATTTATGGAATTTTTTGTAGGAAAACTTAATAAATAATAATGTAAAACTAGTATTCACGCTACAAAACAGAAGTGTGAGACTTATTGTCCGTCTAAGCCAAATCGAATTTACTAAACATGTTAATATATGCCTACTGTCAAGGGAAAAGTACATAGATAAATCACCAGAAAGCAAATAACCCAAACCAAAGGCGACACAGGAAAACAGCCACAAAAACAGCCATGTCAATCTGGTGTTATCCCTATGAATAGGCTCCCTAATAAGTTAATAACAATGTCAGGAAAAAACCCTTTCAAAACAGCTTGAGAACTTTTTTACTTTCTGGTAGCTGTTACTCGTTGGAAGACTTTATCAAGCATAACTGGCCAAACGTATTTATAATACCGGAAATTGTATTGTTAGAACAATTCTTAAAATTGTATGGGTAATAATTTCAATGTGTGTATTGTTGTTTGTTTGGTTATGCTGTATATATTTAAAAAATAATGTTTTTATTTTGGGGTGTCTTATTTCATTCACTCGGAGCAGTTTTATTTTTAAATATTTGTTAACATGGATTGTTAAGTTATGATTTTGATATTATTTTTAGAATTTGTAAAGATTGAGTAAATAAATTTCATCAATCAAAATGATCAACAATGTATTTTAATTATTCTATTATAATGTATTTATGATAAAGTATATACAAATTAAATTTTTCTACGATAAATAAAAAACCTCAGAATCTATTAAATATGAATTAATATGAACTTTTTTTTTCCCAATAACTTCCACTTGACTCCCTTTTTCTGCCTCTGTTAGAGGTATTCCTATTTATATTTTTCTCATTTATTAATTTGATTGCTTTAGTTTGAATGATTAAAACTCAATTATCTTGTTTCATTAAATGAATAATATTTCTAAATATTAATTTACAAAAATAATATCAAACCTTTTAAAATATATATAATCATAACGCTGCACTTGTTACGTATATTTTATTTGTATTTTATAAAAGGAATGTTTGATGTTTAAAAATATTGTTAAAAGGGATTTTTTTTAAATAACCATTTGCAAAAGATATATAAAACAGTTTCATGTTTTGTTTTGAAAGGAATTAAAATATACATGTGGTCAGTTTTACCACTTCATATACATAGTGTACAAAGATCTTCTATAACGTATCATATTGCATATGATCAATGCATTTATTATGGCTTGTTTCAGAGCTATGAGTAATGTTATGTTTGATATTGTATCCGGAATGTTAAATTTTGGTTTTTAGGCTTAATATGAGAATAAGTTTTTGAAAATTGTTATATTGTTTCTAAGCGTACGTATTCTAAAACGTTGGTGTTGAACCTGTTAACTATATTCACTTTTTTATTTAAATAGTATAATAACTAGAACTGCGAAACACTTAAAAAAAAACAATTTATTTAACAAAGTTAGCTCACCCGTTTTGTGTAGGCAGACAGATATTTTGTGAAACCAACCTCATTACACTCAGGTATCACTTAAAAAATGATTTCATCAAAAATGAAAAGTAAGTCGGTGGGTACCTCTATAGTATTTCTTTATTATTGAAGATATTAAAAGTTAAAATATAAAAAAAATTATTGACAACGTTTTTAAGGTATCAATTACAAATATTTCATAACCAGTGTCAGAATCTTGCAGTTGCGCACTCTTCTTTGGTGTCTTCAAAATGTCGAGAAATAGTTATTGAATTGAACAAATATACATTTTTTTCGTACAACTAAATTATTCCCGTGTCATTCCCACAGAATCTTACAAAAAAAGTCATTCACATTTTATGTTATATCTGACAACATTATATATCTGATATAAAGTCAAGAATGACCCGAATAGTCAACACGTAGAATTACTGAACGAAAATAACTTTTTTTAAAATAAATCATTCATAAATCAAAGCTTGTAACTCTATTTATTGTTCTGGGTTTAGAAATATTTACACTCAGTTCGAATTCCAACCATTATTATTGTTTTAAACGAAAGTTGTATTCAATCTCTAAAGCCGACATTCTCAAAATTTAATTTAAATTACCGCGGCACATCTGTGGTCCAAAACACAATTACGTAGTTCAAAACCACAAGCCGGAAGTCTTTAGCTCCCCCAGGATATTAGTTTAGTGTTGAACAAGTCTGAGGTGGTTGAAATCTATGCTGGGGAAGTTTAGTTATTTATTATAAAA
Organism: Aphrophora alni; assembly: GCA_963513935.1. NCBI lineage: Eukaryota > Metazoa > Arthropoda > Insecta > Hemiptera > Aphrophoridae > Aphrophora > Aphrophora alni. The sequence goes on along the minus strand of OY740772.1, from coordinate 33,617,043 downwards.
TAAGGATTTAAGACTGTATTTTCCATGCGATATATTAATAACGACGTTTCTAAGATATAAATCTAGATTTTATGGTTATCATAATTAATATCTAATGATTTTATGATAATATTATCTAGTTCTTATACTTAGACAATTTCAATTTACACCAACATATTTAAATATTTCTCATTTTGTAGTGCCAATATCTGTGATTTGGTAATTTAGTAAATCTGCTTTGTTAACTTAAGCTTGATACAAAACTGCTTTCCAAATTACAACACTTCTTGAATGAAATTTTTTTTTTTACAGTATTTTACTAGAGTATGTTACAATAAATATATATACATAATAACATTTATTTAGAAACGCTTCATGTTACTTTTGAAAAGTATCAAACTTTTAAATAATTATTTGGTTTTTTCATTAATGTCTGTTTTAAAATGGAGTTTTTAATTATTTTTATTTTATTTCATGGAATAAAGTAGTTGGTTATTTATAATTTTTAGGAAATGTTTTGGGGGTTTTTGTTAAAATTCGTACACTATTCAAATAAAAATAACTTTAAGAAATAGTTATTTAAATATTCTATAAATTTATAAAATTTGGTCTAAAATAATAAATGCTTTTGATTTCATAGGTAAATTATATTTAAAACTGTTGACTTTAACACTAATGAACTAAGTCCGTGTTGTATGATCTTCACTCTTTCTTAGTTATTCTAAAAACTATCTTAGGAAGTTTATAGCCGTCTAATTTGGAAGATATGATTAAATCAGAAATGACTTAGATATTTTTTTAAGAAATGAATCTCCTTAAATACACATTATTTCGCCATAATGTAAACAATAGATAATAGATAATTGTTGGAAATCAACTTTTATCGATACTTTTGGTTCCAGCGTTTTTCAAGAAAAGACAGAAACTGTACAAATATGACTGAATATATGAGTAAAACTGTATATTTCATATTAGAAAGTATAGGATATATTCATATATGTAATGTGTTTAACATTTGCTCATATTCATGTAGAAACAACCCTTTGTTTTTTTTTAATTACCAATATGATATAATCCCTCGTTTGTAAGCAAAAGTTTATATAAAAACTAATACACGATGTTTCGGGAATATAAATTACCTTCTCATTATCAAGTGGAGAAATGGAAGAAAATGAAAAACTCCAACATATTCTAGTAGGTTAGAACCAATTTTGGGAAATAAAACTAAAAATAGTAACTAAATAAACGATTAAACTTTTGTCTCAACAGTTACGAAATTTAGATTTATGCAGACGTGATTTAAAAAAAAAACAACTACACGAGGAACGGTCAACTGCTGACTGAAAAGCATTGCGAGCCAATAATCACTCCTACTAGTACTCCTTATTTTTAATTAAGTTTTTATAACAGAACCCATAATTTATTTAATTACTACACAGGTTTGGGTGATGAAATTGTTCGATAACTACCCTTTGTTATTTGTCACAATGTAAAATAAATAATTTAAAAAAAAATTTTAAATGGTTTATAACATGCAATAAAATGCGTGATTTGGTTTGGTTTACTCAAGCTGTATTCAATAGTTAATGGTAAAATTATAATATTAAGTTATATATTAATATATATTTCTTCAGTTCCCCATATTATAAATAGTTCATTTTACGAGAACACGATTTTTAAATTACTTGCATTAAAAACCATAGTTATGTTCTAACTCATCCCTTTCATTACAAATATGAAATAAATTTAATTATAATCGGTCAATAAATACAATTGTAAAAAAGAATGTGTTTTAGAATATTGGGAGAACATTTAGACAAGAGGAAATATAAATAAAAACCACAACACAATAGAACGACATTGATCCAAAACATTTCTATTATGAAATTCATAAACACAAACCACTAATGAAACATTTTCATAAATTAGTGAATGAAATCTACTTTAACAAACTATCCAATAAGCAAAAAAATATTGTGCTCGACTTGTGAGATAATATTAGATAAAAAACTCAAACACAAGATCTCACAAAAATTACGTTTACTTAATCAAACGCGTTTCAACGACAAAGTCGCTATCCTCAGTGATACGTGAGCTACAATAACCATATAGTTATAGTTTAGTTATTGTAGCTCATGTATCACTGAGGATAGCGACTTTGTCGTTGAAACGATTTTTTTTTTTTTTTATGTATCCAATAAGCAATTGTCACAATAAACTAATATTTCAGTTGACCTCAATCCCTATCTTAAGGTAATCAGTTAACCGTTTTTTTGCGATATCTCATGACGAAAATGTCACATAAACATTGAATTTCAGAAGAAAATTATAACATCATTCTGAAACTGATCTAAAGTACAAATGTGTTCTAAGTATTAACATCTAAAATTCTAAATGTAATTTATGAATACAAGGTTTTGAGCATTTTGATATAAATGGTAAAAAACTATGTAAATAACAAATAAATCATAACTGCAAACTTTTATCTGTATTAAGTTAAAGACTATTGATAGCTTCAACAGTTTTAATTGTCTCATGTCCACTACTCCACATAGTGACGTTAAGCCAGCCTTTTGAACTAATTTCAGTAACCGTTAGTGTATTTCAACATTGATTTGGTTTCATAAAACAAATATAACAGGCTATATACAGTAATCAAAGGTGTGTAAAGGATAGTACACTCCTATATAACGCTATAATCAAGGCGTCGTTTTACCAGTGAATTGTAACAGTAATGCACAAATAGAACAAGTTTCACATAACTAGTAACATCGTATACCACTGTCCCCTTACTTAACTCTCCTAACAAATATTTAAATTAACGACACAAGTTTTCCTTAACTTTTAAAGTCGTAATTATTCCCAAAGCACATTTTTAACTGTGGATAAAGTGACTAATATTCATTAGAATTGTACAAAAAAATTTAGTAACAATTTACACCAAAATCATTTTCAATTTCCGTGTATATTAACATTATAATTTTTATTTAGACTTTTATTCAGCGACTGTGGTGTATTTGATAGAGGAATTTAAAGTGTTTAATTATTACAAATGTCTATAAAGTATATTCATTCGTGTTTGTATTCAGTAAATACATCGTGTAATTTATCAACAACTATTTCTCATTTTATTTAATAGTTTACTCAGTTTATTATTTATCCTTATAAAATCTTAATAATGTACATTAATACTTTAATTAATGTATGTCGTTATGTAGTTTTTTTTTTATCATCGTAGTTTAATGTAGACCTTAACCAATGTTGATCGTCTTTTAGTCGCTTCACAAATTTCTCAAACTGAGGAAATTTATTAATGTAATGGATATACTCAATATTTTTGTATCAAATTTATTTACAAAGTAAAGTGTAAAATGACTTAGTGGATTAGGTGTGGAACTTAACATTTATTTAAATATGATTTACACTTATTCAGGTCGTTAAATTGTTGTTATAAAAGTTTACCTAAAACAAGACATTTAGAACACTTGACAGGAACTTAACGGTTGTAGAACGTGTCAATAGGCGTCTTCTTCAAATTACATTCACTAGAGGTCGGAGAGGACATACAAATTACCACATAATACATCCACACTTATAACTATCAATATATATGAACAAAAAAGTGTTTAAATGGCCACCATTTTAACATTAATTATTTTATTTTTCCTAAATTTCAATAGTGTGCCATATAAGCAAGCACACACTCACTCCTATCTATAGCAATTTCGTGTTCCTACCTTTTTTAAACCGTCATGCTTATGTCCAAATAACAACGTAGACTAACAGACGTAAAGCATGTTGAAAAATCAATCTTTCAGTTTCTTGAGCCCATGTAAAAATAAAGCAACCAACGCATGTTAAATTTTCATTACTGTTGAGACTGAAGGTGGAATTCCATGTTTAAAGATAATAAAACACACTTTTTTTATTTTGTAAATTCCACTTTTTACAGTCTGTAATACAGCCTCGTCAATGCCTTAACAAGGCAAAACCATTAGTCGACTAGACTAATAAAAAGTGGAAGTTACAAAATAAAACATTGTGTCTTATTATCGCATGTTGGTGATTATCAAACTTACCCAATCACTACGGTGTACTGGGTAAGCACAAAATGGACACAATGAGTAAGAGAATTTATTTTATTTTAACTTTTATAGCCGTAGACAAAAACAATTGCATGCCAATAGTCAATTAAAAATATTTCACAAACAATACAACAAATAAATAATAAAAAAAAACTGCTCAATACTCAGTTAATACACACTAGACAAAATACAAAACAACATGTCACAAAATAATTTCGATAATCACCAAAAAAAAATAAAAATACTGAACAAAATTAAATTAATAAAAAAACATACATAATACAGCGACTTTTAAATATAATAATTACAACAGTATAATTATGTCCTATATATAAATTTACACACGAAGAAGAGAAAGAGATTACGTCCATTATGTCAAGCGTTTGGTTGGATGCAGGATTAGAAATTGAATACAAATAACTGATATGCAACACTGCAAAACTTACAAGTAAGACGTTATTATATAAAATTCACAATTTAAAATTCGATTGTTTTGGTAAAGCTTCCTCCTCACCTGAGTAATGCAAAGTTTATACGTGAAAAATATCTGTCCAGTGTCTCTAAGAAATGATCTATGGTCTGAACTAGTAAGTTATTTTTAGCTAATTTGTGGTTGATTTATTTTGGAGAAATCATAAAGCATTTTTAAATAACTAATAAGATATAAAGGTAACTGCGAAAAATTAAAAATACAAAATGTCCGATATTTGTTTCATCGGGTTAATCTATTTTGAAAAATTCATATAGAATGTAGCCTTTAAGGTCAGATACAAATCCTATAGAATGTAGCCCTTAAGGACAGATACAAATCGTATAGAATCTAGCCCTTAAGGACAGGAACAAGTTGTATAGTCTCAATCTCCGGATAATACTCCAATTCCGGAGTTAGCGATGCAAAAGTGAAAACAAAGGATGAACTTGGTCCAATATGTTAGCAGGATTTATCTTTCTTTCTGTCCAATTTATTTTCGAAACGTAATATCGTTTAAAATTATTACCATGAGAAAATTTGAAGGTGACTTTTATTGTCTCATATTTATGAGATTAGTCAAATAGTCTATTAATAATTCAGGATAAATACTACTAATTATCATAAATAGAAATGACTTTCCCGACACATTTCAACGACTAAGTTGTTATCTATAGTTGCAATTAATTAGCTATAAGTCTATGTGATCAATTGGTGTGATTATTGAATGATAAGATGTTTTTGACACTTTCGTAATGTCATTTTTTATAGTGAGATTCAGTCCTTTAATAATCATCGTCCCTGTTTTTTCCTAAGTTTTTTTAATATTTTTTAAAAATTTTTTGAGGTGTTTAAATATGCAATAATGATTTTTGTTTGGAAATATCCGTTGTAAGATTTGATGAATAAAAAACTTTTTTGTGGAATGTTTTATCTATTTTGTCTGTCCTATTTTATTAAAATTTACTCATTGTACTCATTACTCATTAATATATCAATAAAAATATTCTCTTCTAACTTCCCAAAAAAACCTTACGAGAGATACAAGTTAAAATGTAAATAACAATATTAAATAACCAATTAAAGTGTAAATGGCAATGTATGCAGTCACAGAAAGTTAAATCAAAACAGGCCTAAACAATTCAGATGACATGTATGTGATATGTATATGAAGATGGCTCAAACCAATTTGCCAAGTCGGATTTAAATGATTTAACGCTTACCAGTAAGGTGAGAAAATGTTATATTTCTACCTATTCTTTTTTTTACGATTTATAGTTTCTTATAATTGTATTTGACATGAGGATGTTAGAAAGTTGGCGAACTTGTATTTTATCTCTCAGTAGTGATTTACTGATACTACCAGTTGAGAAAACATGCTTTGCTTTGAGGTTTATTTGATATGCAATGTATATTTTTTCTAAGACAAATTAAGTTAATTTTATTGTTAGTCTGTTAAACTTTTGACATAAATAATAATACACATTACATTTTTAGGTAGGTTAAGAATAAGTATATTAAATACAACTTAAAATTAAATATTAAACACACTAGATGTTTAGTGAAATTCCAAATTTAATCAAAAATAGCTTTAAACAGAATTTCGTATGAAAACAAAAACTTTATTTGTAACCGGTGTTTTCCCGTTAGACTTCTTCAGACAAGTAAAAATCCTTCCCAAATAAAGTTCGTTTCTTGTGAAATTTGATTTTAAGTTATTTTTTCCATAAAATTAAATATTAATAAAACACCACTTTAGTTCTTAGTAGAAGTGTTCTCTTTGATTATTACTCTAATAGACATTTTATTGACTGATAACCTAACTCGTTTCATCTTAATAACTTGCAAATAATATTTTGTTGCTGATTAAAGCATTCCTACAACTTAAGCGTAAACTTCTTTAACTTACCTAACATTCAACTCTATATGCGTAACGTTATTACACAAAATATACAAGACTATATTAATATAGATTTGATCGTATAATTATTTATTAAGAAAGTGTCACAAATATATTGCAGACAGACTAGTGTCATTTGTATTCTATTTGAAGAATTATCTGTTATTCGTTTTGTTCTTAATGAACATTTTGTACATAAAATAACTACACAAATAATACACGAACTTTTGTTATTAATCATAAATATTCTTATAATTTATTGTTGCTAGTAATTATCATTTTATATCATTATAATTATTAGTATTTAATTTATTAATAACATAATTATGTTAATAATAAATTTTAAATTCATTCTATGTCCCAACAGTTTACACGGAATAGAGTATTGTTGTGAAAGAACCCAAAACTGTTGGAATGGCTGACTTATAGAGAATATTGGCAAGTCAATGACCATGCGAATGGTCATAATTTGATTACCTGCTAACTGGGTCATTCTTATTGAAGCTATAGCCGGGCGCTCTATTCGACAATTAGCAGGGGGCCAGCTCAACTTATTGGAAGAGAATTCTCTGGGAGACACCAAACACAAGGAAACTTGCCTATATTTTCATAGTAAGCGCGAGGAAACAAATTGTGTATTCTTGTTAAATATTTAACATGTAAAATAATGCAATCATTTTTTGCCATTTGGCAGCAATATTTAGCTCTCTCTAAATTGAATTTTTTGGTAACACATTATAATACATTTGAATATTTTAGGAAAAACATAATTGTAAGAATTAATAGTAGCTTGAAATACTCAACAATTTTATTAAACCACCCATTTATAATAGATGTTCTCGATTATCTATTTCGAACCCAAAATTGATATTAGGAATGGCATAAACCTAACAAATAACCATGTTTTACAAATTAATGCGTTACACTTTTGCACAACGTGAACCACAAATAAAGGTTTACTATTCGAAAATTATCTGTCCATAAATTTAATTAGTCAATTGGCCAAATTAGGACAAAGATTATTTTACCAAATTTAGTGTTCTATAATCGTTAAGTTTGTGTTTTCAAGGAAAAAAAAAGTCAACTACAGAATTTTGCTTAAATTAAGGAACGTGTGAGAAAGGCTTGATAAAATCTATCAAATCCGTAATACTGTAATAATCAAAGTTCAAATAATCATTTCATATTTAGGGTATCCAAATTTTAATTTTCTAATAAAGGTTCAGCTATAATATTGACAATGTAAAATGTAACATACATTATTAGTGATCTTAACTTACGTGCATTATACATTATATTCTACGATGTGTTACATATGTTTTTATCTATATCTCCAAAATAGAAGAGATTAGTATCAAAAAAATGTATTTGGAATAAGATTTTGTAAATGGAAAAAAGCAATATGTAGGGGAGAAGAAATTTGTTCTAATATTTCATATATTATTATATTCTATTTTATTGTATTATATTTCTATGTAAAATAGAAAGAAGGGATTGATGTTTTTTTAATTGTTATTTCTTAATGTAATTTTGATAAAAATAAAATTCTAGTAAAAACTAAACCAAAGTGTAAACACCATTTGTTAACTTTATGTTTTTCTAATCCTAATTTCGGTTTCAAAATAGATAATCTACACCATCTATTACAAAAAGGAGGAAATAGCAATCAGTGGTTCGGTATTTCAAAATATTTGTGAAAAAAAGACTTTATTATTTCTTAGAATTATTTATTTCTAAAAATAATATAAATCCGTTACTGCATATATACAGGGAGCAGCAAATGCTGTAATGGGTTATTCGAGGATGAAGTTTCGAGGCCGCGTCATCTCTCGAAACGGCGACATCGCTTGGCCCGCTCATTCCCCCGACCTGAGTGAGTTGCGACTTTTTCCATTGGGGTTACCTCAAATCGAAAGTGTACGCAAATAAACCCCGTACGCTAGAACCTATTAGACAAGTGTGGTTGCGTCTATATCAACGGACATGGTGAGTAAAGTGTTTGACAGCTTTGCTGCGAGACTTGAGGAATGTATGCTGAAGAATGGCCACCACTTAAATGACGTTATCTTTAAATAATGTAGCCTTTATGTTTTGTGTTTTTTGAGACTATACATTGTTACATACATGATTTTCGCAGTGTTTTTTTATTATTTGCTGTCTTTTACTGTTCTTAATATATAATAAATATGCAAAAATGTTTATAAACATTAGAGTTATTCTTATTTAAAAACCGTCAGGTATTTCTGCCGCTCCCTGTATAACAATAGTATACATGTATTATAGTTTGTTACCGAAATAATGCAATTCAGAGCGTGCTAAATATCGGTTCGAAAAAGCCAAAAATAATTCTAATATTTTACGTGTTAAATGTTCAACATTAATACACAATTTGTTTGCTCACCCTTATTACCAAAGATACAGCCAAGTTCTGGTTTTTGGAGTCTCCCAGTGAGTCTTATGAATGGCCTAATTAGTACCTCATCATGAGTTTTTATATTTATGAATATTGGCATGGTCATTTACTTGTCAATATTCTCTGCCATTTAACTATCACAACACTTTTGAGTTCTACCGCAACAATACTCTACTCTCTGTAAACTGCTTTAGGACTTAAAATTAATGTATTACTTATTATTAACGTAATTAACAATAACGATAATGTCTAACAACAATGACAAAAATAATGACAATACCTTACAACAATGATAACAATAAAGATAACTCCTAACAGTAATTATATTATTAATGATAATTCCTAACAGTAATTATATTATTAATGATAATTCCTAATAACAGTGATAAAAATAATGATTCTTCCTAACAAAAATGATAAAAATAAAGATAATTCCTAACAGTAATTATATCAATAATGATTATTCCTAATAAAAGTGATAAAAATTATGATTCTTCCTAACAAAATTGATAAAAATAAAGATAATTCCTAACAGTAATTATATCAATAATGATAATTCCTAATAACAGTGATAAAAATAATGATTTTTCCTAACAAAAATGATAAAAATATAGATAATTCCTAACAGTAATTATATCAATAATAATAATAATTCCTAATAACAGTGATAAAAATAACGATTATTCCTAACAAAAATGATTAAAATAAAGATAATTCCTAACAGTAATTATATCAATAATAATAATAATTCCTAATAACAGTGATAAAAATAATGATTCTTCCTAACAAAAATTATAAAAATAAAGATAATTCCTAACAGTAATTATATCAATAACGATAATTCCTAATAACAGTGATAAAAATAATGATTCTTCCTAACAAAAATGATAAAAATAAAGATAATTCCTAACAGTAATTATATCAGTAATGATAATTCCTGATATAAATAATGATTCTTCCTAACAAAAATGATAGAAATAAATATAATTCCTAACAGTAATTATATCAATAACGATAATTACTAATAACAGTGATTAAATAACGATTCTTCCTAACAAAAATGATAAAAATAAAGATAATTCCTAACAGTAATTATAATTCGTAACACTTTCTCACTCACCAATGTACATTACCAAATAAAATCACAATAAAAGTTTCAAAAATAACAGGTGTAGGTTCATTTAAATACTTTTCAATTTACTTTTGAACAGTATTTTTTTTTCCGTTTAGGGTTTGGTTTACTGGAATATTATACATACAGCAAATTTTGGTCGAAATAACTGTTGCCTTCATGATGGTGTCTATAGTACATATAGTTTGACTGATATTATAAACATTTTTGTAAAGTAATGACAACCAGAATGTTTTGTTTGGGTCCAACAGGTCAACTTTGGACTTTTATTTATGATTCAGGGAATCTTTTAAGAACAGATGGTAACACGAAAACCTGAACATCATTTTACAGTGTAGATACATAATTAATTGTACTATATCTATGTTGGATATACGTATGTATAGAATAGTCCCTACTAGTCACTTTTTTGTTAAATTTTATTTGTAAAATAGTATTGAAACAATAGATCATAAACTGGTTTCTTCAGCGACTTAAACACTTCGACAACACACTTTTAATTTGGTTAAGGTTGTACAAATTAATTTTGTGTCCCTCACTTTTTTTAATGTAAAATTCTTTTCATTATTGGTACACTATTTTAGTTTAAAATTGTTTTATACCTTAACTTTATGGAAATCTTTTGATAAATTAGGTATCTTATTTTCTCCATAGTGTGGCTTTTGTAGTTTAATCCTAAATCAAAATTGGTGAAATAATTGTACCAGGTAGTTATATTAGGGTAATTAAAGCCTAAACTTGAATACCGTTAAAATTAAGTAAAATGAATTAAGATTAATTATTTAAAACACTTCTCAATTTGATCAACTGAAGGCTGTAGACGACTAAACTGGCTATAGATAAGTTACAGACAGACATGACATCATTCTAAAAACAACTTTTTTGACCCATTACTATTACCAAAAAATGTTAAAAAATAATAATCGTGATCAGCCATGCTATAAATATAAATAAAGTTACTAAAAGAGCATAACTATATAATAAACTGAACTTCTGTCTCAGCCAGACAAGATTGTTTATATCTAAATAAATTAAATTTGTTTGTTGGAATTAGAAATAGTTAATTCTGTTAAAAAATTAAAATAATATAAATTGAATTAAAAATAAATCTAACCGTTAAGACCCGTATTTACAAAGATTAATAACAATAACGGCAGGAAATCGGAGACCAAATACACAATATCATGTCCTTGAAGTCTCTAGCAGGTTTCTTATTTGAAGTCTCAACAACTCTTGACTTGCTTGAAAGCATTTCATGGTAAAATTGAAAGTTGGTTATAATGGGAAATATGTTTCTTAATAACATATCCAGGGAATTATTAAAGAAAAAACTTAAGTTTTATTGGTGCTACTAGATGTTACTTTATGTAACTACAACTTTAAGTTAACTAAAAATGCATACATTAAAATACGTGTCTTTCGTCACAAATAGTGTAAATAGCTTTGAGTCTGAAAAATATGTTATCCCAAAATTCTAGATATAGTGAGTAAAATAGTTTTTTTTAGTAATTACGTGATTGATGAGAAGAAAAACTCATTTGGGAATAAATCTATAACATTTAATTGTAAACTGTATAAAAAATAACTTATAATTTTTTGTATAACAATAAATTAAAATGATTTATAATTTAATGCTATTTAATTATAAACCTTTATTCTATTATTTGACTCTTTAATTCTATTTACTTTTTGAAAAACCGATTGGAATTAGCCTACAGTTTAAATTTATTACCATTTACAGGTTACTCCTCACGGAGTTGGAAGTTTGTAGTTTGTAGCATTTAAATTCAAAAAAAAAACACTTCCGCAATATAACTTCATTAACTCTCTTCCACATCCAATTTCCGTCCCTTGACAGATGCTGGCACCTGGCGGCCCGCTCCAAAACCAAGCATCGCCTGATACCAAAACACAAAGTCCATTCGCCGGTCAAGCTAGCTTCTCTAATACCCGGTCCACAGTCTAGATGTGATAACAACATGGTCTACATTCTGCATCACTCATCTAACAAAAGTTTTTTTTCTCTCTAACCTTACAAGTCTCATACAACATCATGTTAATTTACAGTTCGTGCGTTTTAGTTTAAATAACCTAGTTCAAAATGTTAAAATAACCATCATTTTTCTCGGTACAAGCTCACGTGAACTGCGACAGGATTAACCAGCCAATATGCTGGTAGGAGAAATAGAGAAATTCTTGTCTCATATTGCGCAAACCAGCGAATCATCCTAGCAAGTTTCGTCCTGTTGGCAAAACACGTTTTTGCATCACATAACTTCAGATTTTCAAGTGCATAAAAGTGATGTCCTTTTTTTTTACAGCTGACTTTACTGAACTTTAACTAACTCATATGATTTATGTGCCTAAATTTACTTCCGCAAATATGTGTTCCTTCAAACTATTTTCTAGATGTAGACTTTTGTAATTATTTATAAATTATATAACAATTTATTGGGTGGAGCCTGCATGCAATTTTCGGTCCTAACAACCTCCAAGAGGTTAGTTTCTAAATTAAAATAATTGACGTCAATTAACAAAATTTCAAAATTCTAAATTATTTTTCCTTTTTTTTTTATTTAAATATAAATTTATTGGCCAATACAGTTTCTTTTTTTTTAAGAAATTTTCAAACCAATTATATTATGTTACTTTAGTTTAGTGATAAACATGTTAACTATAGATATGATCTTTCTTGAACTTAAAATATCAAGCTCTTTTATATTTTGTTAATTTCTGTTACTGTTTAAAAGGAAACTATCATCTTATAAACTAAACTAAAAAGGGGGGGGATAAGTTTTTTTTTTTTTTTTGAAAATCTTGATTAATTTTTTTTTTTTAAATTATTATACTTTTACTTTAAGGGCGTATAATCTTTTTTTTGATTAATTATAATTCTGTGAATTATTAAGCTGTGCTCATTGTCTTTTTTTTTATTGTTAAATTTTTGTAACTATAAACATATATATATAAACTAAAAGGGGGGGGATAAATGTTTAGAATCTGTTGATTAATTTTTTTTTATCTAAATTATTATATGTTACAATTAAGGGCTTATAACTTTTACAATTTATGATCTTGTTAATCATAAGTTTTTTTTTTTTTACTGATGATTTGTGTCAGGATGTCTTTTGTTGTAAATGACAAAGTCTGAACCGTCGAAATTTCTTTCTGTTTTCAATAAACTTGAGCCTTGTTAATTATTAAACTTGTCTTTGTCTTTTTTTTATTTTTCTTTTCAAACATCGTTACCATTTTAGTTCCGCCTTTATTAAATTTAAGTCCCCTGGTAACATGTTTTTGGTAGCAGAGCGTGGTTGATTCTAGATTCTAGTGTGGTTAAATTAAATTCTAGCGTGGTTTATTTTAAATTCTGGAACCGTAGTTAATTTTCAAAATTTCGCATTGGAACTATCTAAATTTAAATTCAAAATTATTTTGTTAAACAAGGCTCATTTTTATGTTTTGCAGCTTTTCAAATACTGTACAACTGTTGCTGATGAAATTTTTTTTATTTAGTTTAAATATTTAAAGCTCTATAAATCTATAGTCTCTTTTTTTTATTATTTATTTATTTTTATAAACACTTACACAAAAACTTCTAAACCAATTTCGATAAATTTTTTTTTATTATTATTTTGTCTGCTTAAATTTTTTTTTTATATATATATATATATATATATATTTACATACACTGCACACTAGTCATTCACTGAATTTGATCCAGACAGCGGGCTCATTCGGGAATCCAAAAAAAAAAAATTTAAATAAATAATAAAATCCAAAAATAGTTAAAAACAAAAAAAAACAAAAAAAATTCAAAATCTCCTTCAAAAATTTTCTCGAGTTTTCTTTCGCTTGTCTGTATTAATTCATACTTACACACACACATATACACAACAACTACACTACATATAATTCTTGAGTCATTCTCTGGCTCTTTCACCTTTTTGCATCATCTTAAAAGAAATTTTTTTTTTTAAATTACTTGGTTTATTTTTTTTTTATTTTATCAGCAATAGTTAAAATGGCAGTAAACTTGCTGGGTTTGGTAAATGACCTAAAAAGAACTGAACTCACCTTCGAAGTCGTGGCTAGAGGTGGTGAGCAAGACACAATAGCAGAAATGCGAACCTCTCTTAGGTCCCTTTTACAGAATAGCGTTGAGCCCGAATTCGAAAATTTCACCGAAGAGATCCTTTTGCAGCAGATATCGCTAGCGCAAAACTCCTTATTTATCTTACAGGATGACCTGGAGAACTTAGATCCAGAAAAGGGTTACAGAATACATCGTTTTCGCGCGCGGATGAATGCGTTCGGAAGACGACTAGATTTCCTAACTCGGGTGCAAACTGAGCAACTAAAAGTTGCAGATAACAACGTGCCACGGGATCTGGCCGAACTACAGAACAATTTTGCAACACTCGAAGAAAAATTTAAAGCTTTCGATCCTCAGCAAACCACTCCTAGCAGTTCGAAAGGCTGTCCATACATTTCCTTATACGGAAAATTAAGTCATCCTGCCGAACAAATAATTAAGACAATTCCTCAGACAGATGGGTTCGACCTTGACAAATTATTAAATTTTTTTAAAATTTCTTTAAAAATAGTCAAAACTTACCCGGACGTAGCTTTAAACATTAATAATGTTCTGATGCCCTATGCTCAGGGCCCTTTAAATTCATGTCTGATTAGACACCAGACATTTAAGACTTTTCACAAAGAGGCCTTAAGTCTCTTCATACCTTCGAAAAGGTTGGCTTCTCTAGTGCAGGAGTTATTTTATAGGCCCCAGAAGACTAATGAGGCGGTGCACATTTTTGTTAATCAAATTAAAGAGGCTGCAGAAACTTTAAATTTAGATAAGTCCGAATTGGAGGTCACGGACGTCATTCTGGAGGGACTGTCTCCGGAAGTCCGCAACTGCTTAGTTTTTGTTGCCAAACCTAAAAATTTTGCAGACTTAGATCGGCTCTGCGCACATGTCAATAATGTCATGTATACTGACAGGCAAAGGGCTCCATTAGTGAGACCCGAAGCTAGAAGTACTGATTTTAGACCTACAAGACCAGTGGTCTGTTACAGTTGCGGTCAGCCGGGACATAGAAGCCCAGAATGTCGAAACCGGCCTCCAACAAGGCAATATCCTCCAAAAAACAGGCGCAGGCCAGTTTCCCATTTTAAAACCAACCACATCGGATTTAAACATAACACGAAACCACATTTCTTTAATAAACCATCTTTTCAAAATTTAAACTCAATTTCCTATTTAAGAAGAAACAATTTCGGCAATAAAATTCAAAATTACGTTACTCCCATCTGTTATCATTGTGGCATACCCGGTCACTATATCTGGGGCTGTAAATTCTTCTCTCTACGGAATAGGTCCAGGCAAACCTATTCCAGCTCTAAGCTTTCCAACTACAAACTTCAAAAAAAAAATAACATTTCTCTTAAATCTAGGGGTCTGAACGATCAGTTTTTGCCTTTGGTGGAAGTAGCTTTTGGGCAAGTTAAAGTTAAAGCTCTGCTGGACTCCGGTTCAGTAAGATGCGTCATTTCTAAAGCCCTTTTTAAAAAATTAAAGAACACCAAGGCTTTTAAATCCATAACCAGGGTGAAGGCTGATTGTGTCACGGCTTCTGGAAAAAGGTTGCCCATTTCCTACTCTTGTCGTCTTCATCTTAAAATGGAACATTGTAGTTGGAATGTGGATTTTCTGGTGGCGCATAAGTTGTCGTGTCCTCTGATCCTCGGGTCAGATTTCATATCTAAAACGGGACTGGTACTTGATCTTTCAGCAAAAAACTTCTATTTTAAATTTTCAAGGTCTATTGTTTTTCCTCTATGTAATTTTAGTAATTCTGCGTATAAACCTATAGTGTCCACAACATCTGAATCTACTGCTCCTGATCCTTTAGGTCATCTTCAAAAGAACGATAAAAACACCATTCAAAAAATAATTAATGATTTTCCTCAGGTACTCACAAAAAGGTTAGGTTTAACACATCTAGTTGAATACGATATTCAACTGAAGGACAACACTCCGGTCAAGTGTTCTCCATACCAATTGGCACCTCCCAAAATGGAATACCTCCGCGAACACATCAACGAATTGTTAGATTCAGGAGTAGTAGAACCCAGCCGGTCGGCATATGCATCCCCTGTTTTTCTGGTTCAACATCCCGAAAAGAAAACAAGGATGGTGATTGATTATCGGAGGCTCAATCAAAACATCGTCGTCGAAGCGGTGCCGCTACCTAACTTACATCAAAGTTTTAACTGGTTTGTCGGTGCCAAATATTTCACAGTATTCGATCTAAATTCAGCTTATCATCAAATCCCTTTGTCTCAAAAGTCCAAACAAATTACCAGCTTTTGTACTCCTTGGATGCTTTATCAGTTTACTCGAGTCCCTTTTGGACTCTGTACTGGTGCCCAAGTGCTTACCAGACTCTTGGATCAGGTCTTCCATGACATCAAATTTAAATTCATTTTTAATTATCTGGATGACCTAGTCATCTACTCCAAAACTTGGGAAGAGCATCAAAAACATCTTCGCGAAGTCCTTACTCGTTTGCGGCGGGCTGGCTTGACTGTTAACCCAGATAAGGTCCGTTTCGCTGTGAATGAGATAAGCTTTTTAGGACACCTAGTTTCTTCTCGTGGCGTGCAAATCGACCCATCTAGAACAAAGGCAATTAGAAATTTTCCGCAACCCAAGAACCCTAAGGCCGTTTCCAGATTCATTGGAATGGTCAATTTCTTTGCTAAATTCATTCCAAATTTCGCGGAGCACGCTGCGCCTCTAAATCTGCTTCGGAGGAAGGGCCAAAAATTCTCTTGGCAAGCTGAACAAGAGAAAGCTTTCAAACATCTTCGAGAGGCAATAACACAGCCTCCGGTTCTCCGGATGGCCGATTTCGCCAAACCATTCATCCTGCAAACGGATGCGAGCTCAGTGGCCCTTGGAGCAGTTCTACTCCAAGAAATTGACGGCTCACGACAGCCCATAGCGTACGCTTCACGTACTTTAACACCTGCAGAAAGAAAAGCCTCATCTGCATATGAAGCCGAATGCCTAGCAGTAGTTTTTGGAGTGGAGAAATTTAGGCAATATCTAGAACATCGGGAATTCCTATTAGAAACCGACAACCAAGCCCTTTCTTGGCTTTTAGCACGTCCTCGTCAACTTGGTAAATTAGGCCGGTGGATTGCCAAGCTGACTTCATTGAAATTTAAGGTAGCGCACATAAGAGGAACTCAGAACATCATAGCAGACTCCCTCTCGCGCATGTTTGAACCGGAAAATTTCAACGAAGAAAATGTCACCTTTTCGTGTACCAGTCTCCTCACAAATTTTCCTCTAGCTTTTCATGACATCCAGACTCATCAAAAGGCCGATCCTATTTTGAAAAATATCATTGCCGACCTCGAACAGAACATCTCTTCGGAGAAGTACTGTTTAAGTAAGGGTGTACTTTGCCTGAAAAATCATCTGGAAAAGCCCACCAGAATTTATTTACCTCAGTCCTTAGTCGACCTGGTGATTAATTATCATCACGACTCCGTTGTGGGTGGTCATCTTGGAGTACTTAAAACTTTGTTTAAGGTAAAGGAGAATTTTTATTGGCCAACTTTAAAACAGGATGTCACGTCTAAAGTGCGAGCTTGTTCGGTGTGCGCTGTAAGCAAACCCGCTCACAACTCCAAATTAGGATACCTTGCCTCAACGGTTCCCAATCGTCCCATGGAAAAATTACATATCGACTACGTCGGACAGCTTCCTAGGACAAAACAGGGCTACAACATGATACTGGTCGCAGTTGACCAGTTCTCAAAATTCACCTGGCTCATGCCTGTCAGAGATGCAACTTCCCACAGTACAATTAAGGCCTTAAGCCAAAACATTTTTCAAAATTTCGGTTTTCCAAAGATAATAATCTCTGACAATGCACAATGTTTTGTATCACATGTTTTCCGCAACTTTTGTTTTTCTCGCGGTATTAAGCATGCAACTTTATCTCCTTATCACCCCCAACCTAATAATGCGGAAAGACTTAACCGAAACCTTAAGGCAGCCCTTATCGCCTATCACTCCAAAAATCAATCCTCTTGGGACGACTCCCTTTGCTGGCTTCAGCTGGCTTTCAATTTCGCACATCATGAGACTCTTAAAGCAACACCTTTTAGCATTCTTTTTAATTTTCTCCCCAATACACCACTGAGTCTCAGCTGGAACATACACGATCTCCTTCCAAAACCTAATACTAATCCATCACAAGTTTGGCGCCAGGCCAAAGACAATATAATGAAAGCGCACCAAAAGGCCGAAAAGACCTATAACAAATTCAGGAAGCCTCATCTGTATAAAATCAACGATCTTGTCTGGTGTAAAACACACCCTCTGAGCTCCGCCATAGACAAGCGAGCTGCTAAATTGATGCCACGATGGTCCGGTCCCTTCCGGATCATTGATTTTCTTACTCCCGTTACCGTTGCGCTTTCTTTCGCCAATTCACCTCGTTTTATTAAAAAAGCACACGTCGAGCAACTCAAACCTCATCATATAAATTAAATATTAACAAATTTCTAGAACCTTCTCCTTTACGATTTAATTTTCTTTCTGATCTTTCTTGACCCGCACAAATTGTCATCTGGTAGTCTTCTTTCTGTGCACTGCAGAACATAATAAAATACGGAACCAAGCCGTGTTTCCTCTAAGCCAAATGCACATCTGTATGTTTGGGCATCGGTGGGTTGAGCTCTCCTAGAGCCCCTCCGTGCCGTAATCTGTATAGATGTTTGCAGGCGAAGAGATATTGATTTTCCTTGTCCAGTGATATATCTCACTGTTTCCCGGACTTGACGCTTTTCAACCCATAGTCTGATCAACTATGAGGTTCCACTTTACGGCAATGGCCGCTACATGTACCTGACATGTTACCCTATCTAGACATATCTTAACATCGAGCACTTCGCGGGTGTAATCGATGCGACGAGAATATAGAGAGCGTCATGAACTCTTCTATTTCTTCGTCACCATAACGTCTTCGGACGAGGACATAGTGAGTCCATCTTCTTAATAGTTAAGTTTGGTGCATTTGTTCTTTGTTGTTTATCTTGGTGAAGGTATACTGACCGGTTCTGTCGAACTACATATAGTTAATGTGGCACTCGCTATGCATGTTAGTCTTAGTTTGTCTTTTGTTTATCTCGAGGTCTAAAACACCTGTCTGAGAGGAAATTTTTTTTTACCCCTTAAAGCACACTCTCTCTCTCCTTTTCTAAATTTTGTGGGAGGCCCTTCTGGCCCCCTTTCTTTTCTACACTAACTCCGTCTTTCGGGGGGGGAGAGCTGTAGCATTTAAATTCAAAAAAAAAACACTTCCGCAATATAACTTCATTAACTCTCTTCCACATCCAATTTCCGTCCCTTGACAGATGCTGGCACCTGGCGGCCCGCTCCAAAACCAAGCATCGCCTGATACCAAAACACAAAGTCCATTCGCCGGTCAAGCTAGCTTCTCTAATACCCGGTCCACAGTCTAGATGTGATAACAACATGGTCTACATTCTGCATCACTCATCTAACAAAAGTTTTTTTTCTCTCTAACCTTACAAGTCTCATACAACATCATGTTAATTTACAGTTCGTGCGTTTTAGTTTAAATAACCTAGTTCAAAATGTTAAAATAACCATCATTTTTCTCGGTACAAGCTCACGTGAACTGCGACAGGATTAACCAGCCAATATGCTGGTAGGAGAAATAGAGAAATTCTTGTCTCATATTGCGCAAACCAGCGAATCATCCTAGCAAGTTTCGTCCTGTTGGCAAAACACGTTTTTGCATCACATAACTTCAGATTTTCAAGTGCATAAAAGTGATGTCCTTTTTTTTTACAGCTGACTTTACTGAACTTTAACTAACTCATATGATTTATGTGCCTAAATTTACTTCCGCAAATATGTGTTCCTTCAAACTATTTTCTAGATGTAGACTTTTGTAATTATTTATAAATTATATAACAATTTATTGGGTGGAGCCTGCATGCAATTTTCGGTCCTAACAACCTCCAAGAGGTTAGTTTCTAAATTAAAATAATTGACGTCAATTAACAAAATTTCAAAATTCTAAATTATTTTTCCTTTTTTTTTTATTTAAATATAAATTTATTGGCCAATACAGTTTCTTTTTTTTTAAGAAATTTTCAAACCAATTATATTATGTTACTTTAGTTTAGTGATAAACATGTTAACTATAGATATGATCTTTCTTGAACTTAAAATATCAAGCTCTTTTATATTTTGTTAATTTCTGTTACTGTTTAAAAGGAAACTATCATCTTATAAACTAAACTAAAAAGGGGGGGGATAAGTTTTTTTTTTTTTTTTGAAAATCTTGATTAATTTTTTTTTTTTAAATTATTATACTTTTACTTTAAGGGCGTATAATCTTTTTTTTGATTAATTATAATTCTGTGAATTATTAAGCTGTGCTCATTGTCTTTTTTTTTTATTGTTAAATTTTTGTAACTATAAACATATATATATAAACTAAAAGGGGGGGGATAAATGTTTAGAATCTGTTGATTAATTTTTTTTTATCTAAATTATTATATGTTACAATTAAGGGCTTATAACTTTTACAATTTATGATCTTGTTAATCATAAGTTTTTTTTTTTTTACTGATGATTTGTGTCAGGATGTCTTTTGTTGTAAATGACAAAGTCTGAACCGTCGAAATTTCTTTCTGTTTTCAATAAACTTGAGCCTTGTTAATTATTAAACTTGTCTTTGTCTTTTTTTTATTTTTCTTTTCAAACATCGTTACCATTTTAGTTCCGCCTTTATTAAATTTAAGTCCCCTGGTAACAAGTTGTCGATTTGATTACGCATCAAAATAGCAACAGAAACTCTAGTATTTTTATCGGATCAAAGTTAATTAAAAAAAATAAATTTATGCATATTATTTGGAATATTTTGTAGCATATGAGTATGTCAGGCTCATTATTACGTCCATAAAACAGAACCAAATTATTTAAGTCGTTAAGTGCGGAACTTAATATGTACAAATTTATTTTCATGGAATTCAAATAATAATATTTTTTATATGATTGATACTATTTATAAGTATTTTTTTTTTAAATAACTGTTTGATTAAAACAAAATTTAAATTAAAACGTAGTAAGAATTTGAAACCGAGAAATATATATTTTTTCTTTTCATTAATTTAACGTAATTATATTTCGTTGTTGTAACTGACATGTTTTATTTTACAAAAGATGACGATAATAAGGTTTCTTTTATAATTATAATTTGTTTCAAATTTGCAACACATAAATTTTCTAATATTTTGTTTAATTCTACATTATTTGAATTTTTATAAATACGTATTTCACTTTACTCTCTCCTTTAAAACAGCAAACAGTGTTTTTTTTTTGTGAAAAATGTAAGAACATTTGATATTTAATATATTTGATAGTTTAGAATCAATTTACTCAAGCTGCAATAAGAACGTTTCTCAGAATCAATTCAACATTAATTACTGCGTTTCTACTCCCACAACTCCATTAACTTCCTCTTCCTTCTCTAGTAAGAGATATTCTATTTTACGCCATTTTCTGTTTGGACACGCAATACAAATAACTAAAATCCAGTGAATATTTTTCACGTTTGTTTTGCATAAATAGAAATCACTTCCAAATATACGGTTAAAAAACCATCGATCCATTTCAAAATGAATTAAAAACACTTAACGTTTTACATATATTATAAATAATGTGAACTCTACATTATTTCAAACGTTTAAATGACTGATTTAAAATGTAGTCCCTTTGTATTTCTTAAACTGTATTGATTTAATACACCATCACCAGTAGAACAAAATACTTATAACGCTATTTAACTATTAAACGGATTACACAACAAATTAAAATCAAATGTTAGGTTATTTAATACTTGTCAATAGTATGTTTAATCCTCTCCTGATGTATTGCCATTTCTCTTACACATTCGTTTTACATTTTATTTGGAGCAAACAAATCTTGTTCCTCCCGTTATTCGAAATTTGTAAGTGGTTTTAAGTAATATGTATTATTCTTTATAAACACTCTACATATGCAACTGTTGAGGTCATTTCATGAAATAAGATTACACACGAAAATGTATAAATTAAAATCATTATTGTCCTAAGGTATGTGCTGTACCTAGTCTGATATAGCCTAAAATAAAATTATAATTTAAAAAATACATTTTAATTAACTACTAATAAAATAAACAAAACTGATAAACATTTGTTCTATAATCAAACGATATGATAGTACTAACCTTTTTTTGAAAACCCTACACAAAATTACTAAATCTTGTAATATGGAAATCTCAACTCTTGACAACTTCAATCAGTTTGGATTCCTCACGTTTAAGTAATTTAACCTACACCACTCAATTATATCAATTTTTCAGTATTATTACAATTTGTAACGATGCTAGCCACAACTAATGTTTATGTAAACAAAAAAGATTCTCTCAATTTTTCACTCTGTTTGAAGAAAGTTAGTTATGAACAGGCCATGGTCACTGACAGAAGTTAATACGTTCAGGACCATCTTTTCCTTGTCGTGACTTCAATACTTACTATTACAAATTCAACAAATAGATTTCCTTTATCCATCAAAATATTTCAACTTTTTTTACTTCTAGTTACTATTAAAAGATACAAAACTTTGTTTGGCTCTCATTTCGGTACAACCTCATATTATTATCAACTTATTATTTGTTAATATTGCATAATTAACAACATGCCTCTAAGACCAATTCAAAATAAGATACAGTTTCCTCTTCTTTTATTCTTAAGTTCAATACATGATTGTCATGTATCATAAATATTTTACCAAATTATCACTTACTAAATTTTTGAAGAATCATATTTTATTTTTCATCCTCAAGTAAGGATTTAGTGTAGGTATAATACCACGCTGTACATAAGTAACCAATAAAATTCTTGGTTTGAAAATAATTCGGCGATTTGCATTACAACCTCGTACTTGTAATAAAGAAGGATATTCTATTACGGTTTAACTGCAATATATATTCAAAGGACACTGTTTCAATTGAAGGTTCGTAAAACGTGATAGTTGTGTTCGGAAGTGTGTGGTAGCAGTGTATTACGTGGCGAGAGTTACTGAGGGGGTTATCTGAAATGATAATACATTCCTGAATCGGACCTAATTATCAATTATGACAAGATATTTTATTAATTATTGCAGTATTATGTAGGCGAATATTTATTACATAGTCTATTTGAACCGTGTTTAAAGTATCTCGTTCATTTTCTTATATTCAAGCAAGCCTTTTCAGTTAGAGATGGGACTTGTTTTGTTTCTTTTTACTTTAAGCACTTCCACAACAAAAATATGATGTTAGATAAATTCATGTTTCTCAAATGTTGTGTTTTAAATACTTAAAAAAACTCTACGATTTAAAAAATTTTTATCATCAATACAATTGAATGACTTTGAGAAATAGTTGAATCGATTAACAGTAACTCAACAAACATGGCGTGAAATTTTGAATTTAGGAGTTTTGACAAATTGCAGTTGGTTGTGCTGGTTTAGCTGATACGTTTTCAAATTTCAACGACTAATATTTTTTTTAGATATACAGTAGCCTACACAACGAAACTAACCTCAAAACTTTAAATTATATGCGATACATTTTGTATTCATTTGGAGATTATAATTAAATTTAAGATTTAGCCTCTGTTTTTCTACAGTTTTACAAATTCTTATTATAGACAAAAAGTGTTTTTAACGTTTCAGATTATATCTCAGGCTGATCCTAACAACTTTTAAATGTATAATAATCTCGTAATAATGATCATAAAGAGAGTGGTTTTGAATTGGATAACATAGAAAATATCAAACTATATAACAGCATTTCAATCGGCCGATATTTAGAAATATTCTACCACTTTGTTTTAGTAACAATCACATTTAACGTACAGTAAAACCAATCACGTTTTTTAAAATAACATTTCAACAGTTATTATTGTTATCTTTTCTTTTCTAATTCTGAGCTTATGTTTTTCACAACTTTGTTTTTAATTAATTACTAAATTGTTTATATAGTGTAAACACAAGTTTGAACTTCGTAGGTTTCAAGTTAAAAAAATAAGATATGGTATACCGTTGTTGTACATAGAGGTGATTCTAGAACAGTTTATTGTCATTTAAAATTTTAAATTTAGAAATTGATGCTCCTAATTAAAATCTTACTCAACTATTTGTAAAATCCGGTCTACATATAAAATTCATAAAAATTACTACTTTTAGGGTGTTTATAACAAACACACACAAGGTCAAATATATATAAATACCCTCAGTGAACATTTCAGTCTCGCAAGGGAATTCGTGGAAATAGAAATACCTATTTATATATTTGAAATTCACTTAAGAGGGTTGTATTTCCTTCGTGCATATCTGAGATGTACAGGATTGTTTCTATTTTTATTCTTCATTATTCTTTCTTTCATAATTATTCTTGATCGTTTCTGACAACTGAAAAGCTTTGAGGATGAAATTAAATATATCTTCCTCATGTTATGTTTTCGTATAAAACATGCTCTCGATATTGCAGCCTAACTAAGTTAAATATTTGACACTCTTTTAAACTCGCCTCACAGAAAACCAATCTTGTTGAAAGGTAGTATTTAATTTCTAGTTTTCATGCAATTTTTAATTTGACAAATCTTAACGCATTTTTTTTTACAGTAAGGAATTTTCGACAAATTTAATTTTGGAAGTGCAAATATAAATAATATGACAAAATTTCTAATTAAGGAATAAAAAAACAATTAGAAACCTTCGTCCATTGCTTAAAAAATAACAGTCTTCTGCTAAGGCATTGCACAAAGAATCTAAAACAAGAATAAAAAAAAATCTGTAAAATAAACAAATTTCTGTTTACTCTTTTTGACTAATGTTAAAATATTTGTGTTCCTTATGACATTGAGTTGAACAATGTTTTAAGTAATCTAAATGACAGATCACGAAGATCCTAGTAATAAAAAATAGACATAAAGTTATACAAAATTTAATCAGTATGAATGGCCGTAATATATAATTCGTTTGTTTTTAAAGGCACTAGGTTTTAACTTACCATCAAGTATTCACCCAAATAGTTTGAATGTTATGTACCTCACACATTGTACGATAATTAGCTTCCTGAGGATACTGTTCACCTAATTGTTTATTCGACTTTAAAATAATTAATTTAAGTTCTATTATAAGAAATCACCCGAACTCTTTTTAAATACTATCCATATGTCCTTTGCTCTATGCTATGTAAGGGAAGTGACAGAAGGATTTGGAGCGAGAGAGGGAAATTTTATAGTCACTCTCACTGATGCCCTTCTCGTATTAAAAATTTGGACACTTAATAATTAATTTAACATTTATAATACCTTATGACACATCAGTCAATCCGTACAAAGTCTATTATTCCCCCTTTGCCGGCCTTTAGATGGAAAGTAGCTACTTCATTATATTTCTACTCCGTATTCCAAATATATCTTATATATTATTTATACTTCTTCCGGAAACGACCTTTTGATGTTTATTCCACTCTATTTTCCAATCCGAACTTTCCTCATCTTAACATCAATAATGTATTTATATTACTTTCGTCGTTTTGACAGCCTCAAAAATAAAAACAAGCCCTGCATTATTTTCAATGAGATATGAGGATCGTGTAAATTAGAATTGAAGAAATTCCATTTCATCCTCGATTTGTTTAATGTACATATTATTATGAATGTATAACATTTACCTGTATAGAAGTGAAAACATTACGTGAGAAATAAAAACAAACACACTGTTACAATCCCCAAATCTAATTAACAATCTAATCAGCTCGAATACCAATGCGATCTTTGGTGGATATTTTTAGTATTATTCCTCTCATTTAATCATACTGATATTATAGATATATAAAAGTGTTTGCTTTTAAGTTAAATATTTAAAAAAATATATATTTCCCTACAAGTAAATAAAGGGTTCCCTTCACGTAATACGGTTCCTTTTGGTAAATAAACTCCAGCTTTCAAACTCATTTTTTTAAATGTTGACTAAGTTTTAAGCCGAAGTTGTAAATTCTAATACAGTTTCCAAGTGTACAAAGCTGTTTCTGTCAGAAACGCTGGAAATACTTTTTACACGGAAGAGCTGCTTTCATTATTAAAGAACTTTTCTTAAACGAAAAGTTTGCCAAAACCTCTACACTTTCTATTTGTGTTTCAATACTGCTTACGATATTGTTTTCTCATATATGGTGATGAACAATTTTGTGATACAACAAAATAAAAATGAAATCGATATTGAAACAACAGTTTTGATGAACTGATTACAAACAAGTGATTCGTCGTCCACATGGAAAATACAGAACGAATGGGATTTCATCTAATAAATTATAATAATACAGCACAAAATTATAAAATTCATCAATAGGCATATATCTCCCTATTTTTCTTTATTTCTAAAAGATTTTTGTTTCTTTATATTACTCAAACCTTAAATGAATCTACCTTAAGAACAAATA
The DNA here is from genome assembly GCA_963513935.1 of Aphrophora alni. NCBI lineage: Eukaryota > Metazoa > Arthropoda > Insecta > Hemiptera > Aphrophoridae > Aphrophora > Aphrophora alni. Next base: position 33,590,470 of record OY740772.1, on the reverse strand, counting down.
TCCAAAATTATGTTTTCTTAATTTTAACTTCAACACTATCGTATCATTTTATGAAATGTTCTCTCTTTAGTGCTACATGAAACGTATTGGCCAACCACAAATCTTGATCAAGACAAAAAATGAAACTCGACCAAAGAAGCAGTCGTTGAATTTCGAATACTGCAGATATGTTTTAAGCTGTTATATTCAATCGTCTATGAAACGATACATTGGTTTATGATACAAAAGTTGAGCAAATCTTATGTAAAAAAAGAGCAGTCCGTGAATAAATTGTAAAATTCATCCTAATCGCTGGCGTGTTTAATTTTTATATTGACATATAATTTTATTCTATTGTTTTTCAACACATTGGTTTGAGTTTTATAATTTCGTCAAAAGTTAATTTTTAGTTTTTGATCGATAACTCCCGATTTCATGTTTCTTTGGTGAATACTTTGTGTTTGATATAGATTTCGTAGATGAATATATGAACGATGTACCTTATTCCACTGTTTACTTTTATACATATAGTGCTTTTTTGCTGGATGGTATAGTGAATAAATTGTTTTAACGATATTTGTTATTGACGGCTGACATTACAACTGGTTTTCATTTACTTCTGTAGATCAGAAAATATTATTTTCTTGGTCGTTTATTTGCGTTCAGTTATATTTCATATTTATATTTAAAGACTCGGTAATTTAAAAATGGATTATTTATAACGTATAAACTAATTAATATTGTATGGGATTTAATTGCCTGTATTTGTTTTATAAGAATAATATTTAATTATGTTAACTCATTACTAAGAACCTAGCTTAGATACTGCGTGTTCTGTTGATATAACGGAAGAGGCGAAGAGTCCATATCGTTTACTTTTTCAACATTTATAGAGTAAAAGTGTTATATTAGGGGAAAACAAATATCAACATTTGTTTCATCCTGTATTGGTTTCTCTGCAATTAAAAAATGTTTTTATAAATCTTCACAGGTTCTCACAAACCGTTTGTTCAATTTTGTTTAAAGTTTTTAGCTCCCTAACTATGCAAGAAAAATTGTATCGTAGCCCCACACCGAATAAAAAAAGTCAACTCTTACGATTTTTTTAAATCAATTCTCAAATGAACCGATTAACAGAACGACGTGTAAGGGTTGGCGTTTGAACAGTGAAAGAAAATGGCGAGTATCGGTAATAAAACAAACATTATTCTATTGTTTTATTATATTAAAAAAGGAATTAAAATGTATCTACCTTTCTTGGTAACATTTGTAAACAAAAAATAATAATTAATAACTCAAAATAGTGACTCAATAATTAGAAATAAATTTAAATTACAGTTTGGGGGTTGGCAAAAATGAAAGTAGCCTGAAACTCAAATAATAAAACTACTCATTTAAATTTATTATGTTGTTTTTGATATTTAGTCAAATAAACGACTATATTTAAAATAGTTGTTACGTATAAATATGAACCACTGCTGTTGGGTCCAAAGATGCTGTGACGGTCTGCCGCAACAAGTACCTAAAAACGAGTTTACCTAAAATTTTTACACAACTATGAGGCTCGCGCGGACAGAGTTGCCGTCAAAACAGTTTAATATAATAAATGCTTTATTTTAGAAAAAGTAGCAGCAACTCGCTCCAAAAGTACCTTCATTTTGTTTTTACAAATATATTCTGGGCATATATGTAAAAAAAAAAGGTTGTTGGTTTATGTACAGTATTCATTTTATTTTAATGTAAAGATGGTGAGCAAATACTATACTTTAAAAATCTAGTATGGGACAAATTCTTTGGACAATACATTTAAATTGTGCTGTCAATCTAATATGGCAGCTAATTGACAAAAGTGTTGTGCTGATTTCTAACTCATTATGCAAGAAGTTAATCGTTAAATTGTATGTTTAATGATTTTATTACTAAAATGAAATATTATATAAAGTATACACTTCAACTTCTTCTACATTTAAATTTTCCAATTTTCTATGGGGAATAATTTTGTGTAGACATTGTTCCCGAAGATTTTTGAACCAATGAACGCTTAAGTTGTTCGTTAAAATAAAAATAGCCTCAGCCTAATTCAACTCTCTCTTACACTATTTTCAACCCCTCATGCTGCTTTGCATTTATTTATGCACTGCATTTTAATATCCAGAATGCCTGTCGTAATTAGGAAAGATTTAAATGTTTTCAAATAATTCAGTAGTTTACGAAACACTATTATTTTGAGGTTATTTAAGCTGTGTTTCAGCTCAAAATATGAATTTTTAACATTAAGTACTTAAGTTTTAAAACATAAACTTTAATTATCAGAAAATTTATTACAGTGATAACGTATTTTACGTTAGTTTTTCATTTGAGTTCGTTAGTACCTTAATTTAAATATTTGGTATAATGAAGTCAAATAACAGCAGAAGAAAAATGTGTTGTTTTAAAAGGAATACTCCCGTTAAGGCTTTTGTACTAAGAACTTTAAATTCAATAAAGTCATATTTTTTAATATTATTAACGTATTGTTTATGGTTTTGTAATGAAGTTGTGTGTTGTATTTAATAAAAGATATTCTGTTTGATTTTGAATTCTTATGTTTACATAAATTATTTTTACTATTTGTTAGTGGTTCTTACATAAAGCATAGAAGTTTGATTTGCGTGTATAGGGGTGACACATCCCTCATTCGTGAAAACAGTTACTCGCGTTATTGAGCTTTGTGACAAATATAATTTTTTTTGTGAGCTACAGTTTTGGTGATATGAATGAAGAATTGTTCTAATTTAAAATCTTTGAAAGTGTATGTTTTTTACTTATAATAAATGAAATTTGAGTCGTGTTACATTTTAAATATACTGTAATGCAAATGTTTGTAATATACTTGAGTGCATAGTTGTGCTTTGATAGACATTATTTATATACATTTTCAACGAAGTTTAGGGAGAAAGAAGGTTTTCTTCGTTCACGAGAGGAAAAAGTGGGAAATGAGTTGCTCTTGCCACATTCATAATTTTCTTAACAAGTAAAAATATGATGATTATCTTCATGGATTATTACGTATACTGCCCAGCTTACTATTCACTTCTTCCAACATAATATTTTGTTGAAACACCAGTGCTTTCTTAAAATTTCGAATTTTATAATTTTAACACAATACCATAGTATGTCTCAATTTTCTTCTTATAACAGGTTGTAGAATTCTCAAAAATTTGACTGAAAGGGACCAACACTTTATTATTGAATACGTCGATCCATCCATCATGTATGACTCCTCACTCCCACAACGATGTTAAAATAGATCTCGGTATTTAATTATTGCTCCTCAACAAATAACTTGTACATTATTACCATTACATTATATCGCAGAAGATAAATTATTAACATCTTCTAACCAATATTAAACCACATCCCCTAATTGAAATAACTGAAGAGACAGCTTGAGATACAGTGTCCTACATTCTTATTTCAAGACAAATTACATAAAACTATTTAAATATTTAAAACAATATTTATAAAGTAAACTACGGTTTACTGTGGAAGGATTGTTAATTATATTTCTGTATCTACATAATCTTCACCAACATACAAGGATCTTGTTATGGAACACCTTCAACAAGTTCACTTTTGTTGACTGCTAATGAAGCTCACAGGACTTTACGTCGTGAATGTCAAGACAAGTGAATCCTGAAAATGTGAAAACTAGAGCCGATGCTAATATTTTGGCTCTAAATGTATACAAAGACGTTTAAGACAGTGTCTACCGCCTCATCTGACACAGGTCAGGTTATCGGAAGCTATTGTTTTTAAAGATGCAAATCAGGTTATATTTACTTCTTTTTAAAGTTTTATGTATATTAGAAAACTCATTTTTCATAGCCATACGGACTGATTTTTTAAATACGTCTATTAAAAACAGTAGGCCTACTTATTTAGTATTAAATTTATTGTTTAAATATTGAAAGTAATATTATTAGTTGACAGAAATTATACACTTAAAAGTGAAATCTATTTGTTGACCAATAACTTTCATAGAAAAACTTTCGTTGAAATAAAAATCAATATGTAATGTTTGGATAAATATTGGTCTCATTTTAAGAATTTTTGATTTAACTCGTTAAAGATAGTTTTGAGAATATTTAAAATTTGGTATTTATTGAGTCACTAGATGGAGAAGAAACACCGGAATATTAAAAATAATCGAATATAAATTTATTCAAAATTAGTCAACACTTTTGGACCATGGGATACTACAAGAACAACGAAATGAGTTTTAAATCAATTACTTTGTAGATTCAAGAGACCTCAAAAAGCAAATTGAGCAAAATACTTTAACATCGATCAGAAAACTTTCTTCCTAATAGGAATATGTGGTAAAATAAAAAGGCATCACTAATGTGTCACACAAAACTTTAAGCAATCACTGTGTTCACAAAATTTAGAAGAGTGGTTATAACAAAAGTAATCAGTGTCGGGTATGTCTGGAACAATAATTATTGTCTCCAAAACTAGGAGAAAAGTGACTTAAAAGTTTAATTGAGGCTCTGAAAGTTATCAAACAAACTTACACAATTAATGTTTTATATTGGCAAACTAAAAATCGCTGTGACAGAGCAACCATATTTTCGCCTTACGTACAAGATCTTCTCCAAAGAATTTTTTTTTTTTGCTTCAGGAAAAAAAGTCAAGTAAATGTAATAATGGAAGTGAAACAAAGTCAGGCCAGTGGCAAACATTGTATTTTAATTTACTGAAAATTTAATAAATTACTTGTTATACTCATGATTTAAATTTTTTTGTTATTTCAACATCCTATTAAATTTTATTTTATAGTTATACAAGGTTATAAGAAAACAAGTATGGTAGTTTGTTTCGAGTTTTTTGTTATCTATATGCGTTAGTAATGGTTCCGCAGTACGCAATATTTGTCCTATTGAACTCAAATTTGATATTTAAAGTCAGCTTTACAAATCGTTAAACAGATTATTAACCAGAAAACTGTGAACCTGAAATAAATTACGCCTTTTCTTAAGTACGTCTGTATCAAGTATTTATTAGTACATTTAAGTTTTCAAATTGGAATGAAAACAATTAACTAAAATAATTAAGATATTGACCAATTTTGTTGTGCATTTTATAAAAGTCTTATAATTTTGAAAAATCAACACATAGATAGGATTATTATATTTCGGCTTATTTTGTTAATGTTTTCTTTTGAACATCAAAGCTGTATCCAAACTCGGGACTATGAAACGTGTATAGATTTTATATTTCGAATATTTCCAGCATTAGCTTTATAAAATTAGGTATCTGTAATGTTTCATTTTGCTTATAACTAATTTCGTTTGGAAATAGTCACGATATTTTAAAGGTCTTTAAAGTAACTGCCAGAAACTTTCAATTGTGGACTGACTGACCTTATTGAAAATTTCTTCTAAGATTTTATAGGTTGTTTCCTGTATTGCTACGATATAAAGTTAAACAGAATGATTTACATTATAATTTTAATTTTTTTTATGGTAAAACGATATTTGTACAAAACGTTAATGAAGTCAAAAAGTTAAAATTCAACGGAAGTAATCCAACTAAAATACATGGTGGATTAACAATTTAATTTTAAAGTCAAATATTTTGGGTGTTTTACGAAAGATTAATTCTTCTATAAAACTGTTCACAACGATGGTGTGTTCAAAAAGTGAAAATTCAACGGCAATAATCCGTATAATATTTCACTTTCGTAGGTAAACAATACTTGAACAAAACTTTCTAATCGTTGTACAAAAAAATGGTAGAGTTATTTAATTTTTATATGACCACGTATTTTGATTTTTTAAATTCCTCCACATACTATGATCGGGGTCCTTCCTTTTGTTCAACTTGCTATCCCGTATATATAGATGTTCAATATTTGTGAGATTGAGTTGGTATAATGGTTACAATTCCTAAGCTACGCGCCCACTGGGTCGGTACGGTCGGTACGGTCGTCACGGCCGTCACGGCATTTTTTAAGGTGGGTGCGCCCACTGGATCGGGCGTTCAGCCGTTCAGGCGTTCCACACTGTCCTCCATCCGCTTTCCGCCAAAACATAAGTCATTTTGGGAGCGGATCTGTTGAAAGATGGATGTGGAGGAGGAAATTGCGGCAGTGAGTGCGTTTTTGATAGAAGAAGTGGAGAATGTTAAAATAAGAAAAAGGAGGTTTTGGATTCATAACATTAACAGAAAAAGATTGATTTGCGGTGAATTTCACACTTTGTTCCCGGACCTTGTGGAAAATGACCTTAAGTTTTTTGAGTACTTCAGGATGAATCTCGACAAGTTTGAATCACTATTACTGATGCTGAAAGCAAAATTATATAGAGAAGAAACTAATCCATCCTTGTTGCGTTTAGGATTTCAACTGACCACGAGCACGACAGAGAGCAGACTGCGTAGAACGCTGAAAATGCCGTACCGACAGTCCCGAACGCCCGATGTGCGCGCGCACTGGATCGGTCGGGCGGATCCGCCGTCACGGAAATGTCCTACAGTTCGTAGCTCCAGACTTTCTATCGGACATGCCGTAAGGTGCGGAACGCCGTTGACGGCCGTGACGACGCAGTGGGCACATGCTCGTTTAATTCAATGTTTTGAACTTTTGAAAAATCCCTTACCGACCGTACTGACCGTCCGTGACGACCCAGTGGGCGCGCAGCTTTACTTGGCGAGCGAGAAGAGCTGGGTTCAATTCTTAGCAAGGCCAAGCAATTTAAAGGGTCTTTACACCATTAATCCGTTTGTCGTAGCAGTGTCAGAAAACCTGTGGCCTCACGAACCTAAAAAAAGTCCAAAATGTGTTTTCTCCAATAAAAATTAATGATTTAACAGTAAAAATATCACACTATAACAGATCTAAAAACATCAATTACAGTTTAATGTTCGTCACATTTTACAAGTCACTGTGGATTTAATATTTGTTGAATCAGACTGATACTAGAATATTATGTTTGATATATTTTATAGTTTTTGAATGGTCCTTTTCTTCTTTGTTTTTTAAAGACGAAAAACCTTTCGGTTATCTTTGTCTTAAAAAAAAATGAAGAAAAAACGACGCTGATAAAATAATACCCCCCCCCCCCCGAGCCATCTTATAGTGTAATTGCGTCAGAGTCGAAAAAGAACAAGAGAAACCTGACATAAAATATACTGGTATATACCACGACTACACGAAAAAAGTTTAGATCCAAATAGAGACACCCTTGATTGTCACTCCGTACTCAATGTAGCACGTACTTGAGCGTTACTTTCTTTTCACGTGTTCTTCTTAAAGAAACTTATTAGAGCACATTTGCTAAGTTTCACGATATATTTAAATTAATACTAACGAAATAAGTACGTGTCATAACTTGTCAATGTATTATATATGCTTCCTTAATATATATATATATATATATATATATATATATATATATATATATATATATATATATATTGCTTCTAATGTTAGAAAACCACTTAAAACTTTAAAACAATACTGTTTGATGTAAAGAATAATAAATTCTTTTAACGGTTCGCTTGAAAGTCACTTTGAAGTTTGTATGTACTTTACTTGTGATAGGTAAAATAAATATTTAATCGTATTTGCATTTGACAGGATTAAATAATCAAAGTAATATAAATAGGCCACTTCTTTCCCCCACACCTCTTCAATAACCTTTTAGTCCTTTGTTAGAATCCACATTACAAATTGATTGAACACTCTTCGTGTATAAATTGCTTCGATCATTATTCCACTTTGAATACAAGCCTTCTATAAAATATCATTTACATCAAGTGGCAATTATTTATAGAAAATAATCTAGTTTGTTACTTACTTTAACAATTTCATTTCATTTTAGTACACGAGTATGGAAAAAAGTATACTAATAGTGGTTTTAATGAGGTTACGAACATAGCATGAATTCAAATTACATACATGTTAATAGAAAGTATCTGGGGTGTTCCAAAACTAAAATTAAATGTTACAGTGTTCCAAAAAACATAAAACGTGTTTTTTTTCTGAGAGTTTTTAAATGTAACCACAGTAATATTTTCCATATACATTTTACTCTCCACAAAACGGAAATTTCGATTGAACAAAAAATATTCTACAACTATTTTAATTTTCAAAATTGAGATATGTAAAATGTATCTGATAAGCATGTAATGGACTGGAAGTCTGTAATAAAATTGTTATCGTCTTCTAGATGACATAGAAAGACAGAAAGAACAATTAGAAAACTCTTATAGTCTTACTATTTCAAAACAAAAACTCAATTACACACTGTGTTCCAAAAATTTGAAAAGTATTTTTCATAGAAGTTTTAAATATAAGCATATGCAAATTATTTTCCAAACTTTCAATTTATTACAACAGTTGAATGTGCATTTCCATTTGACAGAATATCTCGAAACTAAAACAAGTAAGCCATTTCTGTTTGAACAAAAATTTTCGTCTTTTGGAGAAGAAAAAGAATAAGGAAAATATTAATACACATAAATTTAAAAATTCTCACAAATTACAATTTATAATTTTTAAAACACCCTGTATATTTAAATTTTAGTTTTGGTGCATCCTGTAGATAGCCAAAATCGTTCTTTCGTCGTTATATGTAGTCAAGGAACCGATATAACCATAATTATATATTCCAGACTTTCTACAAACCTGTATATATTTTAATGCTTTCTCATCCAAATTACCTTACCAACTTCAAAAAACAAAATAAAAAAATATTAAACTGACCTGTGTAACGTAAGGATTTAGCTGAATCTGATTCCATTTAGTAGGCTATGTAATACAATAAATAGTTCACTGGGTTAATACTTAATTAATAATTTACTTTGAACAAGCAAAAATTGTCCATCAATTCATTTTCATCCTAGTTTAATTAAAATACTAAGGAGAAAACTATTAATTTAAAGTCGCAGTATTATAACTATTTATATTTCAGTTGTGACAATTATTTATTTGATTATACTGGTATTCCCATTATACTTAAATTATATATGTTTCTGTTTGTTGTAATACAAAAACAAACTTGTACAAACTAAAAAGAAAAAGATCATCTCATCTTCCCTTTATTGAACAAAATCTAAACAACTACATTTGCCGTTTACTTTATCTATTGACCGTCTGTTAATTTAGAACTTTTAATTACATAAACAGTTTATCATTCGGTCGTTATATTAGACATGATGTGAGACCTTTGTATGTATTTTAAGTAGAAATTGTATGTACAAAGTTTATCCAAAGTTTGTTAAATCAGGATTAAGTATAAAATAATGCTTCATTTAATAACGTAATCCAGCATCCAAAAGGTAATCTTTTTTAAAGTATAGTGTTTTTTGTTATTTAGAGTAAAGAGTAAAAACTGTACAATCTATAGAGACAGAACGATAATGTGACATAAAATATAGTAATTCGTGAAGTCATTGGCAGTAATAAACTGAAGTTATTTTGAAGTTACTCCAGTTCTTAATATAAAAATCAATTTCAATTACGTTAATTATATTATTGGTATTCTGTACTGTATAAATTCAACATTTTAAAGTACAAAAATTTATATTAATCTAAGTCCCAAACAACTAATGAGAAAATAAACACTCGATGTGTCCAGCACATGCTTTTCTAATTACGTCTATAAAAACAAAACGAAACTATTTGAAGTCCAAAGCCTACAAAACATAAATATTACAAATATAATAAAAGAAATAGAAAATTTAATTTGAGCTTAGTTTGATGAATATATTATACAGTCTCGGTGAGATGAATTTAAGATATAACGGTCTCAGATAAATATATACTACTATAAAATTTTAACTCAGTCCCTTAAAAAGTATAGATTTAAAAAATCATAAAAATATACTGATAGAACTACTTCATTGAGTTTATGTAGGATGTGTTGAACTAGACGCGACTTTCACAATATAATAATATACAGGGGTCTTGAAAAGTCTGGAGACAGCTTAATAACTTTTATGTTAATTTGGAAAGAAGATTAAAACTCTGCAAATACATTTGGTGTCTAAACAGCTATATTCTAAGTCTCTTACCGACCTTTCACCTCCAGTGGGGGACGCCCCACGACGAGTCGGTAGAGAATCTTATGAGTAAGCATAGGTTGATATGTACATCATTTTAATATGTGCATCACAGCTTAAAGGCCTGGCCAAGCTGTGATAAATGGCGCAAACCGCACTTACAACGGGGTCATCGTTTAAAAAATGGCGGTTGTTCAAAAATTTTCAAAATAAGGCGTAAATTAGCCGCAGGATTGCTGAATACTTGTTCATAGACATGGGCTGGAAAACTAAAACTTCGCAAAGAAATATTGAACTTAAACAGCTATTTTTAAGGGTGCTCAGTCACCATTCACCTCTAGTGGAGCCCACAAGGAGTCAGAAGAAAATCTTATAAGACGACAGTATAGGTTAAGATGTACATCATTTTAAAGAGCTGCTAAAGCAGAGATTAATGCTGGAAACTGCACTCCAAAAGGTCGACCTGTTACGAATGGGCAGTTACTTTCATTTTTAAATTATCTAAGTTCCTCAAACGTCCAGTAAATTTTATCGAATTATTTTTCACTGTAAATGAATAAATAATAAAAATTTCATTTTTTATTATTTTTTCGCTGAACCCCATTCCCCCTCAAACACAAATTTAGTGATATATAAAAATCAAATCAACATGTGGGACAACTACTTCACGAACAACTTTAAAATTTTGAGTAATGTAGGGTTACCAGTTCTTGAGACCTGTTATTATTACTTTTAAAACAGCAAATGTCAACTCCAAAAATTCTGATATTTGGTCGAAAATTTATGATCTAGTGAAACAGACTCACCTGATGTCAAAATTAAAAACCATCTTCAATCAGAAAACCTGTATTCTAGATAATGATGGACAAAAATTCCCTAAAGATGGACAAATGACAACACAAAAATAAATAGTGTTATTCCCATTCACTATTATTATTAGTTATTATTATTTTTTTTTTTAACGAAAGAAATATTTAATCAATGGAAACAAATTCTACAATTCTAGCTGAACAAACGTTCTACCCATGTTATTTGTTAGATAACTCTATCCTTTAGAATTCATTACATTATGTGAAAGAAATTTAATAATAAATTATTTAAAATTAATTATTTTGATAGTTTTGTTGAGATTTTGTTAGGATTGAATCGATTAAGATATTGTTTAATTTTCTACGACAAATCATTTGTAATAGAATCCATAAAACAGGGATTAAGTATTCCTAAAACTTAAACATCTTCTAAATTTATTGAAAATGTTTATGGCTGCAAACGAACAGAGCAAATATATACCATATACCAACCGAGGCCAGAGGTAGTGGTAAAGAATGGATCGGAACAGGTTAGCCTACTCAAATGAATAAAACATAATAAGAGGCCTTATTTCCCATTTTGAGTTAGAAGTTGAAAAGGAATTCTAGTCGAGCCATTCTTGCTTGCACCTCCTCTCACGGATAAAGAAAATAAACTTAAAACTTTGACCTTTATTCCATTCTTTTTTTTTAACAAACGATATTATTTAATTAATTCAATAAAAATTATATTGAAGAATGACAGATAAACTTCATTAAATCCATCGCAGGAGGTAGCTTTTAGTATTATAAATAGCTTAGAATGAAATGTGTTGTTAAATGGAAATTGAGAAATGTTATTTTCTTAAATAATTGTGGTTGTCAGTGAAAGAAAGGAATACAAAGACTCAACCTTTATAAAAGACTTTTCTATAGAGTCTCAATCTTTGTGCAAGATAATGGTATTAAAGTAACGGTTGGTAAACGAAATTTTCTACCTTTAGTACAGAACGAAATTAAAGAAAGTACAATGTTTCTCCATTTTTCAATGTACTTTGGAAGTATTGGAATGATATACATAATTATTCCTATTTCTTCTAATAAAAACGAAATATTTGGAACGTAAATAAATCATAAAAATCCAGTTTTAGAACAGTTAATTATGTGGCCACGTTAAACCCTTCCAAAATCTAAACTTAAAATTTCATACTACACAACAAAATAGATTTGATTTTTGTCGCAATGGTATGCCTCAGATCTCATTATTTTTAAAGGGTTTTTTTCTGATAATATGTCTTACGCATATCGGAGAGTGAACATTTGTTTAATATATGGCTGTTATGTGTTATGTGTGTTTATGATGATAAAAACAATATCTTTGTGACAGTTAAAAAAAAAAAAAATATTTATAGAACAAATCAAAAATGTTTATTTAGACTTGGATCATAGTTGTAAATATGTTTAAAAAATATATACACATACAAAATCGTGGTAAAATATCGTCAACTTAAGATTGTTTGCGAAGTTAAAACAGTTTGTTTTTTACACAAATTACCAGACAAATATTGTAGTCGCAAGAATGATGAATATTATGATGTTTTTATGTAACAGTTACATCATTTATCATTTACATACTTTTAATTAAATTTTACTTGTCTAACTTTATTGCAATGAAAACCAAAACACTTTTTCCAAAGAACTGATGAAATCTTCTACACATTGCCAAAGCATGGCTTTACTTTAAGTCTGTTACAAAGCGACCGATTCAAGATAAAGTTTCTCAAGAGCAGATCTTAAGCATGCATGTTACTTATCTACAAAGGCGCTTTTTATTACAGGACGTTAATGTTCTATTTAAAAATGATGATAGTTAAAAAAAATCGTTTCATCATTCTATGTTATGAATACATTCTCTTCTCTGTTTATAATTTTGGGGTTTGTAGTAAATCTTTCATTCCGTTCATTTGTCAATATGTTCTCGCTATCATTTGTTTCCTTTCATTTCATGATCAAATGAAATTTAATCATGTCGTCATATAGCTTCATTTTATTTTGTCATTTTTAATTAGCAATTAGAGTTATAAACAATTTTAATTACAGATATTTTTGTAAAACATTTAGAAGTTTTAACCAACCGTAAAGTTTTATTTTTCCGTCCTTTGTATAAATATTATTTTATTTTTTTTAAATTGACATGTTCAATTTTATTATGTTTGTGTTAATCATCACCTGGTTTTCTTATTTTGTGCACTCAGGTTACTATCGTATATGGTATGTTGTAGAACATGATATTAAAATTTTATAATTTGATAACATAATAATTTTATGTGCACAGCTTAATTTAAGTTATTTTGTTCCTAGTATAACTGGAAAGAACATCAAAATACCTAAGCATTAGGTTAAACCAACTTTCCAATAATTAAAACAAAAACGTGTTTTTTTTTTTTTTTTTTTTTTTCATGTTTCTTCTTTATACATGAGAGTTCATCAGATATTAACTCTGCTAAAAAGTCTTTGTGCTAAAACGAATTCCCGTCATTGTTATATTTATATAAAAAGTTATTTCATATAAAGTAATAACTCCAAGTGTCGAGCTACATTCCGTGTTTTACCATGTTTCCTTATTTCCCTACCTGTTGGCATACTTTAATCAAATATAGTGTTATAAGTATGAAAATGCATTTCAGAAACTAGCAAGTAAACAATCTGGCTGTTATAATGTCTGAGTGATATATGGGTCAGATGACCCATGGAAAGTGTTAACGTAAAAAGTTGTTTGTTAAAATAAACTTCACTAGAAATTTACTATTGCACAGCTGTTTTTCTTGAGATATATTATTTTAAATCACGGATTATATAGCCTAGCCTTATTAATGTTTCAATTTTTTTATTGTACAAACAACAATAAAACCATGTAATGTTATTTTCTTTATACGTTTTTTATCAAAACAATAACTAAACAGGTAAAATTAAATATTAGTTTGTATTATCGTAAAATGTCAAAATAAATTTGATTGTGCAATGTGTTGTTTATATATATATACCATTTGTTTTAAAAACATAAAATATAGCTCGTTTGTCATATCTCAAATTTGCCATGGTATGATGTTTTTGACTGTTTACTATATTTTCCATTTTCTAAATTTAAAATAATAATAATACAAATGTCTTTGTTTATTTAAAAAGTTTAAATAACTTGTAGATGAAACGCTTGAAGTGATAAAAGTAGTTAATATTCTTGGTTTTGTAGAGATAAAAATAAATAAACACGATTTATTACATCTGGTGTTATTTATTTGATAGTTTCCTGTTTTTGATGGATTGCAATGGTTATAATTGTTAAGAATCCGTTTATTTGAACTTTCAAAAATGATACTAAGTTAATAAGTAATAAGTTCATTAGTAATGTTAGTAATGAAAAAGTAGTAAAAAATAAATACCTAGCCTAGAAGCTAATCTATGATTTAAAATTTATTTTTTTTAAATCACATACCGCTCTATCAAATATTTTAACCGACGAATTAAAGTAACCGACTAATTAAGCCATGATAAATAAAAATATAAAATACCGAATATAAAGTTTAACACAAAACGATAGCGTTGTTTTCAAATTTTGATCCAATGTCTAATAAATCACTAAATAAACAAATAGGGAAAAGAAATATTATTTAAAAAAATCAGTTCTATACAAGCGTGTCAAGAGAGAAACGTCTGAAATGTCAATTTTTTGCTAAATTGTTACATTTTAATTTAAAAACATAAAATCTAAAATAGTGGTCTACACCAATACCACCCAATGGATATATCGGTGAAAATGACGTAACAAATTACTGTACAACGAAACATCCCAACTTTCGGACATCCTCCGGACTTTGTTTTTAGATTTGGTGTTTTATAGTCTGAAGAGTTTTTTTGATCACCGAATTATTAAAAAGCCGACGTCTCTAAAACGCTAAACGTAAACTATCAGCGATGGTCCTGAAGTTACGAACTCATTTATAGTGAACCTGTTCTTTGTTTTTAAAAAAACAAATTCAATTATTTCTTTTGACAACATTAATAATAATTACAACTTCCAGAGTAATTTGAAGTTTCGATTTTTCCTATTTTCGAGGAATTTCCATGGTTTTAGTCAACAATACTTTGAAATCAACACAATTTGCAAACATTTATTTCAATATTCCTAATCACATTTTTGATAATCAAAATAATAATATTATCTTTCATATATTCAACATTATACTAATTTTCAAGCCTGAAAGACATTTAGATTGAGTTCTTTTCACAAATACACAATCAGTAACTTTTAATATATAAATGTAGGTTGTTTATTAATATACGTTCAAACTCACTGTAAAACCACATACATTCATAACATATCCAGTCTGTGGAGAGAAGGACTGGGGGGGGGGGGTATTGGTTTTGTAATCGAGAGACAGATTAAATGTCATATCAATAATAAAATAACTAATGATCTGTATGTTATATATAAAATAATAAATCTGTTAATAATATATTTAGAATTTTTTCAAATAATGTACAGCTAGTTGTGTAAATTAGTTGCTTAATTGCAAAGTGTATAATAATGTAGAAGTTTGAAAAAGTCTTAGGTTGTGAGAATCCTCTTTTTATTCTAATAAATTACCAAAAAAGAGTTTTTTACAATACCATGGCAAAAAAAGGTATTGTTTTTAATTAGGCGTTCATTAAAAATAAAGATAATATCTTGTGCAATGTTAAAAAGGATAAAATAATATAACGTGTAAGTAATTTATAAAATCAATATATCAAATTACTTGACGCATTTGTGAAAATGTTTATTTTATGCGGACATATTAACAACTATTATTCAAAATTGTTTTTAATTAGTTTTATACTATAGAAATTATATTTTAAAGAACACATAAAGAGAGTTAGACATACGTAATAATAATCAGAATTGGAAAATCTAATTTCAATTTCCTTCATTACTGTCTCTTCACTGAAATAGCTCTTAAATGTCAAACACATTTTAAAATCCACCAAACATTTTCAAAAAGTATAAATTGTTCAATACTTTATTCGGTTTAAAAAGAAATACATGGGAAACACTCAGAAATAAAGTAACAAAACAACAAGTTGTGAAGAGGTTGAGTAGCGTATTTCATACTTCTTCCATAACGTTTTAACAAATTGATGATTTTTTCCTGTTTAAATATTTACCACTAATTGTCTTTTTGTTTTCATCTCCAACTGAACCATTTGCTCTTTTTGATAATTTTCGAAGTTTACTCAGGTCTTAACTATATTTTCGTTTCCCATTTTATACATTTTGTTTATTGAAATTGACAGAAGATAAAAATAATACAATTATGACGTCATCTTTCTGTTCATTGACATAAGATTCGTTTTCTATAGTTACATTATCAGCACCATAGATTTCAATGTAAAATAGGTAATTATTCAGGTAAATACAGAATCGTTTATAATCTTAGTGTTTAGACGTAACTGAATACTAGACGTTTCTTAACACGAAAAAAAAAAAGTTTTAATCTGAGGGACGTTAATTAATTACAGGTCGGATGAATTTGTAAACACAAATATCTTATAGGCTGGATCCACTTTATTTTATAAATACACGAATTATGTTTCTCTTATATTTTTTCTTGCCAAAAACGTGTACACATTACCTTCCATAAAATGTTAACAAATTACTATTAAATACAATACATGCGTAACATAAGAAAGAAAACTAAAATTCGCTAATGTCTAATGTTTTGAGAAGATTGAAAACATTTACCTTCCTCAGAAAACCTTCTGGTGATTGAAGGTAGATTTTAAGTTTTTAAGGAAGCAAAATGTTTTCAATCTTTACGAAAAAAAAATTATTCAATGTTTGTTTCATTGCCTCTGTTACGTGTATGTGTAAGGTAACATTTCTTTTTGTTTGTGACATTTCAGTTGTGTATATTATTGTTTCAGAATGAAATTACAAGAGGAACAAATTTTGTGGATTTTTAACATATTGTAAGATATTACAACCTATTGTAAGATATTTACTTTTTTTTTAAATAATGACCTTGAGATGAAACAATACGCTTGATTTGTGAGGTGAAATAATGAGCTTGAGTTGTGAGATGAAATAAACAGCTTGATTTTTTGAGATGAAATAATGTGCTTGCCATATGAGATAAAATATGTGCTTGCCTTGTGAAATGAAATAATGAGTTTGACTTGTGAAATGAAATAATAAGCTTGACTTGTGAAATGAAAAGTGAGATTGAGTTATGAGATTAAATAATAAGCTTGACTTGTGGGATGAAAAATGAGATTGACTTGTGAGAGAAATAATAAGTTTGACTTGTGAAATGATATAATAAGCTTAACCTGTGATATGAAATAATGAGGTCGACTTTTATGAGATGAAATAATGAGCTCTACTCTTGTGAGATGATATAATGAGCTCAAGTTATGAGTTGAAATAATGAGTTCGACTTGTGAGATAAAATTAAATAAAAATACTATTTCAATACAACTTCTCACACATAATACGTTTATTAACTGAATCGCGTTTTAACAATATTCAATTAACATACACCTTCAGATGAGATATCTGCGTTTAATTATATGGTTCACTGTGCAATAAATTTGCCCCTATCTAAAGAAAACTGTCAAAATGATTTATAATATATCTCGTAAATTATTATTATTTAATGTTATACAAGAGAAATAGTTAATAATGTAATGAAAAAAGCCTAATTTAAGAAAATTAAAGCCTTCAAATATGTACATTTAAACTTTAAACTCAACGTTGGGTTAAAAAATCATAATCCAAATAAGCAAATTTGAATTTTGCTTTATCAGCTGAGAATAGTCTTGGTACAATAATAGGACATCCTAAAGATAAAGATAAGCAGCAAAATAAATCGGATATTTATTCCATAAACTGTGAAATATGTAGGCAAAATAGAAAAAAAAATAAAGAACACTTTTACAACTTAGAATATAATAGGCTCAAAAAATCAGCTTTGCCTAAACAATGTTTAGAAGAAAAACAGTATAAAGAAATTAGAAGATAAACAAGAGTTACAACTTCGAATAAAGTAGAAGTTTCGGAAACATTTAAATTAAATTTAATTAATTTAAATAATGGAATTAAAATAATTTTAAAACAAATATAGTAATTCAATGATTTGTAAATATTTATTCCAAAAATGTATATTAATGTATACCTTATATATTAATATTTATTTAATAGTATTTTGTTTCAGTACATAGGTTGAGAATGATGTAAGAAAGTACTTCTTAGCGGTTTACTATTTAGATAGTTGTAAAATAGGTTTAGACCACGTCCCTCCTCCCGCATTCTGTATTAACATGGGCGTGGCACAGTACTATGTTATTAATAGTTTGATTATTGTAGCTCATACGTCACTGAAGATGGTGACATTATCGTGGAAACTCCTTTTATTTAATGAGCGTATTATTTTTCAGAAGTTGTATTAAAGTTTTATTTTAGGTTAGGCTTATTTTTAACAATTTTGCTCCGAAAGATAGAGTCTCTTTTCCTTTACTAAGAAATAAAAATTCATTAAATTTAAAACATGTAATTGACAAGAAAAGTTTTTCAATCAGTATTAGAATGTTTTATTGCCAATATCATTTTTAGTCAATTAAAATATCAAAAGGGAAAATAGTTATATATTAAATCGAACCATACTACAATTGAAAAATAAAGAAAAATTTATGTTTTCTTCTGTTGTTTTAAAGGGACGTATTAAATGAAAGTTTTATATTTTACAATTCCTCCCAAAAATGAAATACATATTGGCTGAATAATAAATAGATTCTCTGCATATACTGTTGGAAAACCACTTTACAGTATAATAAAACTGTTTGATATAAAGATTGTATATTATTTTAATAGTTTACATGAAAGTTACTTTAAAGTTTCTTTATAATACAGAGTATATTTTTAAAATGCAGTAGATAGAATAATATTTAATCGTATTTGCATTTGACAAGTTTTTATAATAAAAGGATTGTAAATTGGTCACAGAGTAACTATTCCTTTTTCTTCATACAGATTCCTTCTTCTGTTAGTTCTTTATAATAACCGGCATTACAAATTAATATAATTTATTTTATTTAAATCTCCTTGTAAAAATTGTTCAGAAGAGTATATGCTTTGGAGAAGGAAAAAATAACTAATCATTTAACTTTATATATGCAAAACGTATGAGGTGGCAATTAGTGAATTGCAGCTGTCGTAAGTTTTTCGTTCTGATTCTGCATTTACAGAGAATGTGAAGTTATGGGAAATAATTCAATTATGAGTTTTTCACGGATATATTTCTTTTGAGATTTCTTAAATCATAAATAGGGATTTTATAAAAAATTCGTTCTTCTGTTTGTCTGTTTTCTGTTATCTTCACCTTATAGAAGGCGCTATGACCTAACAAGTACTCCAAAGTTTCGATTTAAAAAGAACACCTAATGACCGAAGGACTAAAACGAAGAAAGTGTTATTTCTATTTAAAAATACACCATCGTCCGTTTCTACTAAATATCAAAGTGTAAACAAAAAAGTGTTTAAGTTTCTGGCATATGGCCTAGTGAGAATGTTTGTGTAACTATCTTTAAATATTTATTTATGTAATTGTTCTAGGCTATTTTATTTTCTCAACTGTATATTGGAAAGTATGCGAAGTATTGAGGTTGCTGAAGAAGCTGTTGATTTATGAAACCAAACCTTTGTTTTATCATTAAATATACTTTTGTGTTCATTTTATTTTTAGTTTTAATTGTCTAAAGATTTGTAACAGATGAGTCCAAATTTAACTGTAGGTTTGCTACTTCTTTTTTAGAGTAATGATTTCATTTTCTTGACCGTAAAGAACAACAAACACTTTTGAAAAAAGGATCGAGACTCTTGACATAAAATAATATTTTTATTTGTAAATTATGTGACGTAAAATAAAAGTTGAATTTTAAATGAAAAACTTACACTATAAAAGTTTGAATAATCTGAACGGACTCGGATAGAAAAATAATTTAGTAATGGTAATCAGAGCGTATATTATAGAATACTATAATAAAAGTAAATGGATGTTACAGCCGAGAACTGAATGAAGTACGCTAAATAACAACAGTTTATAACATTAAATAACAGTGAAAAGTAGGATATTCTCAACATCGTAGTATCGTTTCTATTAGCTAAAACCACGAATTGTCTAACGCCAAAAAGAGTTCACCAAATAACGCATCATTAAATATTTAAGTATAAAAAATAAACTTCAATGCATGTTTTCATAATAAATAGAAAGAAATTAATAATATTTAGTATTTATAAAAAGGTACAATACCAAAGCAATGTTATATATAATAGAGATAAGTCTTTACTTAAATTGCGAATGTTATTTCAAATAAATAAACACAAAGAATAAAAAACTTTTCCATTGAGTCTCAATCATTATAGGAGATAATGAAATTAAAATACCTTTTAAATTAACAGTTGAGGAAAGATATTTGCTAACTTAGAATAGATTGCTTTAAAAGGAATAAACGATATTTTTTATTAGTGATAAATATTTTTCTAATTGGATCTGAATTCATACTTTTTTTGTTAGATTTGAATCCATATTTTTCTTTCACCTTTCAATGATACAGAAAAATTGTTAACAATACAAAATAATTTCAAGTATACAATTATTATGGGTGAATTATGTTATATAGATTCTATATTAAATAGTGTTACCAGGGGACTTAAATTTAATAAAGGCGGAACCAAAATGGTAACAATGTTTGAAAAGAAAGATAAAAAAAGACAAAGACAAGTTTAATAATTAACAAGGCTCAAGTTTATTGAAAACAGAAAGAAATTTCGACGGTTCAGACTTTGTCATTTACAACAAAAGACATCCTGACACAAATCATCAGTAAAAAAAAACTTATGATTAACAAGATCATAAATTGTAAAAGTTATAAGCCCTTAATTGTAACATATAATAATTTAGATAAAAAAAAAATTAATCAACAGATTCTAAAAATTTATCCCCCCTTTTAGTATATATATATATTTATAGTTACAAAAATTTAACAATAAAAAAAACAATGAGCACAGCTTAATAATTCACAGAATTATAATTAATCAAAAAAAAAAAAGAATTATACGCCCTTAATGTAAAAGTATAATAATTTAAAAAAAAAATTAATCAAAAGATTCAAAAAAACTTATCCCCCCCCTTTTTAGTTTATAAGATGATAGTTTCCTTTTAAACAGTTACAGAATTTAACAAAATATAAACGAGCTTGATATTTTAAGTTCAAAAAAGATCACATCTATAGTTAAGATGTTTATCACTAAACTAAAGTTACATAATATAATTGGTTTGAAAATTTCTTAAAAACTATATTGGCCAATAAATTTATATATTTAAAAAAAAAGAAAAGAATTTAGAAGTTTGAAATTTTGTCAATTGACGTCAATTATTTTAATTTAGAAACTAACCTCTTGGAGGTTGTTAGGACCGAAAATTGCATGCAGGCTCCACCCAAGAAATTGTTATATAATTTATAAATAATTACACAAGTCTACATCTAGAAAATAGTTTTAAGGAACACATATTTGCGGAAGTAAATTTAGGCACATATACAATATGAGTTAGTTAAAGTTCTGTAAAGTCAGCTGTAAAAAGGGACATCACTTTTATGCACTTGAAAATCTGAAGTTATGTTATACAAAAAACGTGTTTTGCCAACAGGACGAAACTTGTTAGGATGTTTCGCTGGTTTACGCAATGTGAGACAAGAATTTCTCTATTTCTCCTATTTCTTCTATTTCTTCTACCAGCATATTAGCTATGGCAAACAAAAAACACGTTTTTTTTTAAACGTCTGTGCAAAATCAGACATGTTGTAGCATTAATGTTCTTTATTGAAGAAAATATCTGGTTATTTGTCAAAATTAAAGTAAATTAATTGCATCACAGAAATTCGTTAAGATTGTAATTAAAAGCTTCTTAGATGATTATAAATTTATTTATATATATATAGTTTTGTTTAAAAGAAAGCTTGTATAAGACTTGTAAGATTCTTCAAAAGTCTATAAAACGAAATTTTCTGATTTAGAAAAAATTTCTCTAATTGTTTTATATTTGACATGTTCAATAAGATATGCTGATCATTCAATGTTCAACATTAGTTTGCACTTATTTCACAAAATTGTTCAAAACTTAAAATGTGCCTTTACAAGGTTTTGTAAATGATGTTTTAAGAAAAGAAAATTTTTTTATAATCATTTAGTTTCAAAAGAAAATAGAATATTAAATAAAACATGAAATACATATTTTAAAGAATACATGATATTTAACAAATTATTTAAAAAAAATTAACAAAATTTATAATATGACAAAATCTGTAAGGTTGAAGTACCTGGTTAATCCTGTCGCAGTTCACGTGAGCTTGTACCGAGAAAAATGATGATTTATTTTACATTTTAGAACGAGATTGTTTAAACTAAAGCGCACAAACTGTAAATTAGCATGATGTAGTATAAGACTTGTAAAATTTGAGAAAGAAAGAACTTTTGTTAACGGAGTAATGCAGAATGTAGACCATGTTGTTATCACATCTAGACTGTGGACGGGTAGTAGGGAAGCTAGCTTGACCGGCGAATTGTACTTTGTATTCAGGTGTCAGGCGATGCTTGGTTTTGGAGAGGGCCGCCAGGTGCCAGCATCTGTCAAGGCTAAGCAAGTTGAATGTATATTTACGAATGTGTTTTTGAATGCTACAGCTCTCCCCCCCCGAAAGACGGAGTTGGGGTGGAGTCAGAAAAGAGGCCAGAAGGGCCTCCCGCAAAATTTTGAAAAAGGGCCAGAAGGGCCTCCAAGAAAAGATAGAAGAAAGGGGCCAGAAGGGCCTCCTACAAGCTTCTGAAGAAAGGGGCCAGAAGGGCCTCCTACAAAATTTTGAAATCAGGGGCACCTGATAGAAACAACGCTTCATAATGCTTTTATAATCACCACTCTAGGGTGTAGCCTCCTTCGGCACTTACTTATTAAATTTTGAAATTTCTATAGCGTCTCAGCTCTTCCCACCTATCATTGGGTCAAGCCCCGGACAGAAAGAGCTGAAGGGTGACGCAAAGGTCGACATTGCTGTGCATGAACTGACTTTGTACACTAAGGTACGTGGGGAAAGGGGTGGAGTGGCACCTCGGGAAGCCAAGAGGAGGTGACCACTCCGGGGACCAGGGGAGGGAATGTGCATGGCACATGGCATTGCAGGAAAGGTCGGACTCAGACGGGGGGGAGTATCCTCTGAGCCGACCTTAACATTAAATTATAAAAATAAATAAAAATAAATGAAAAACTCCTGAAGCCAATTAGGTCAGATCATGCTCAGCGTCGTTATTTTTTAAATTCCTCTTCTCCCATACGAAGAGAAATTTAAACTATTCACGGCTCTTAACAATTTCCGTGAGAAAAAAGAATTTTGAAGGGTCTAAACAAATAATCCATTTGAACAATAAACAAAGAAGCAGTATGAAACGTTGGGAAGTCAAGATTGTTTTACTGCACAAGGCAGGGCATGTGGTGTTTGACTTAAGGTCTTATATGTGTATCATGTGCCCCAAAAAAAAGGGATTTAATTTAATCAAAAAAATTGTGTAAAAAAAAAATTTCATCAAAATATTTAAGTGATTATAAAAGTGTAGCAAAAAAAAGGAGTGTGGCAAAAAGACAGTATAAAAAGGTGACCCACAATGTGAGAAAACCTAACTCCGGTTTTCTCAACCCTAATAAAAAAACTAATTAAGGAACAAACATGTTGACCTGCTAATAAAAAAAGACAAACAACCGAATAATTTAATCAAGACAAACAGGCCAACCATGTCGTCCTATATACAAAAACTGGGCCCCTATAATTTGGAAGAAGAAAAAAAAATTTTGCACACAATGATATATTTTTTTAAAAAAAAGGTGTTCAACATTTCAATGAATTATTAAGAAAGTGCCACCATCTGCATCAACCAGTCCACCGCCAACTTGCCTATTGCTCATGATGATAAAATTTAAAAAAAAATAAATAAAATAATTTTCTTTCAAGATGACAAAAAATTCAAAAGCAAGCTCAGTGTTCTTTAACGGGTCCACTAATCGCAGCAAATCCACTGCCATCTTAACCGTTGCTGATAATTATTAAAAAAAAATAAACCAAGTAATTTAAATAAAAAAATTTCTTTTAAGATGATGCAAAAAAAAGAAAGAGCCAGAGAAAGACTCAAGAATTATATGTAGTGTAGTTGTTGTGTATATATGTGTGTGTGTAAGTATGAATTGATACAGACAAGCGAAAGAAAACTCGAGAAAATTTTGAAGGAAATTTTTGAATTTTTTTTGTTTTTTTTTTGTTTTTAACTATTTTTGGATTTTATTATTTATTTAAATTTTTTTTTTTGGATTCCCGAATGAGCCCGCTGTCTGGATCAAATTCAGTGAATGACTAGTGTGCAGTGTATGTAAATATATATATATAAAAAAAAAAAAATATTTAAGCAGACAAAATAATAATAAAAAAAAATTTTATCGAAATTGGTTTAGAAGTTTTTGTGTAAGTGTTTATAAAATAAATAAATAATAAAAAAGAGACTATAGATTTATAGAGATTTAAATATTTAAACTAAATAAAAAAATTTCATCAGCAACAGTTGTGCAGTATTTGAAAAAGCTGCAAAACATAAAAATGAGCCTTGTTTAACAAAGAAAATTTTGAATTTAAATTTAGATAGTTCCAATGCAAAATTTTGAAAATTAACTAGGGTTCCAGAATTTAAAATTAACCACGCTAGAATTTAATTTAACCACACTAGAATCTAGAATCAACCACGCTCTGCTACCAGAAACATGTTACCAGGGGACTTAAATTTAATAAAGGCGGAACCAAAATGGTAACAATGTTTGAAAAGAAAGATAAAAAAAGACAAAGACAAGTTTAATAATTAACAAGGCTCAAGTTTATTGAAAACAGAAAGAAATTTCGACGGTTCAGACTTTGTCATTTACAACAAAAGACATCCTGACACAAATCATCAGTAAAAAAAAACTTATGATTAACAAGATCATAAATTGTAAAAGTTATAAGCCCTTAATTGTAACATATAATAATTTAGATAAAAAAAAAATTAATCAACAGATTCTAAAAATTTATCCCCCCTTTTAGTATATATATATATTTATAGTTACAAAAATTTAACAATAAAAAAAACAATGAGCACAGCTTAATAATTCACAGAATTATAATTAATCAAAAAAAAAAAAGAATTATACGCCCTTAATGTAAAAGTATAATAATTTAAAAAAAAAATTAATCAAAAGATTCAAAAAAACTTATCCCCCCCCTTTTTAGTTTATAAGATGATAGTTTCCTTTTAAACAGTTACAGAATTTAACAAAATATAAACGAGCTTGATATTTTAAGTTCAAAAAAGATCACATCTATAGTTAAGATGTTTATCACTAAACTAAAGTTACATAATATAATTGGTTTGAAAATTTCTTAAAAACTATATTGGCCAATAAATTTATATATTTAAAAAAAAAGAAAAGAATTTAGAAGTTTGAAATTTTGTCAATTGACGTCAATTATTTTAATTTAGAAACTAACCTCTTGGAGGTTGTTAGGACCGAAAATTGCATGCAGGCTCCACCCAAGAAATTGTTATATAATTTATAAATAATTACACAAGTCTACATCTAGAAAATAGTTTTAAGGAACACATATTTGCGGAAGTAAATTTAGGCACATATACAATATGAGTTAGTTAAAGTTCTGTAAAGTCAGCTGTAAAAAGGGACATCACTTTTATGCACTTGAAAATCTGAAGTTATGTTATACAAAAAACGTGTTTTGCCAACAGGACGAAACTTGTTAGGATGTTTCGCTGGTTTACGCAATGTGAGACAAGAATTTCTCTATTTCTCCTATTTCTTCTATTTCTTCTACCAGCATATTAGCTATGGCAAACAAAAAACACGTTTTTTTTTAAACGTCTGTGCAAAATCAGACATGTTGTAGCATTAATGTTCTTTATTGAAGAAAATATCTGGTTATTTGTCAAAATTAAAGTAAATTAATTGCATCACAGAAATTCGTTAAGATTGTAATTAAAAGCTTCTTAGATGATTATAAATTTATTTATATATATATAGTTTTGTTTAAAAGAAAGCTTGTATAAGACTTGTAAGATTCTTCAAAAGTCTATAAAACGAAATTTTCTGATTTAGAAAAAATTTCTCTAATTGTTTTATATTTGACATGTTCAATAAGATATGCTGATCATTCAATGTTCAACATTAGTTTGCACTTATTTCACAAAATTGTTCAAAACTTAAAATGTGCCTTTACAAGGTTTTGTAAATGATGTTTTAAGAAAAGAAAATTTTTTTATAATCATTTAGTTTCAAAAGAAAATAGAATATTAAATAAAACATGAAATACATATTTTAAAGAATACATGATATTTAACAAATTATTTAAAAAAAATTAACAAAATTTATAATATGACAAAATCTGTAAGGTTGAAGTACCTGGTTAATCCTGTCGCAGTTCACGTGAGCTTGTACCGAGAAAAATGATGATTTATTTTACATTTTAGAACGAGATTGTTTAAACTAAAGCGCACAAACTGTAAATTAGCATGATGTAGTATAAGACTTGTAAAATTTGAGAAAGAAAGAACTTTTGTTAACGGAGTAATGCAGAATGTAGACCATGTTGTTATCACATCTAGACTGTGGACGGGTAGTAGGGAAGCTAGCTTGACCGGCGAATTGTACTTTGTATTCAGGTGTCAGGCGATGCTTGGTTTTGGAGAGGGCCGCCAGGTGCCAGCATCTGTCAAGGCTAAGCAAGTTGAATGTATATTTACGAATGTGTTTTTGAATGCTACAATAGGATCAGAATTATTTTTTGATTTCCAATTTTTGTACGAACCAACATTTAATATATATATATATATATATATATATATATATATATATATATATATATATATATATATATATTGGTAAATGGATTTGGATTATAAATCATTACATTTTATTAAATTTAAATAAAGATAGAGTAGGATCAATTTTAAAATATTGTGTTAGCTCCCTCTTTTTCATCTTTACTATAAGGTATCTCTTGACCAACTCTTGTTCTCTTCCGTCCCTGACGCTATTATATTATACCAGGGGTGGGGATTTATGCTCTTTTCCCTTTTTATAATAATTGGATGATGAACGAAAGGTTGTTCACCTTTAAACAACAAAGGAAAAATGTAGTCGCAGGTGTTTCCGAACCCGTTGTAAATCTTGTTCTCGATATAAAGCTGTAGGTGTTGTACATTAACAGTCCCTACTGACCAAAGATGTATTTGGGGTCGCTCTTTCCGATTACGACGTCAAAAAAGTGTGCATCCTATAGGGTGCCACAGGAAAAAATAATATAAGATGAAGGTAATGACAAATTAAAATTAAATGAAATAAGAAATGATTTTGGTGAATTCATTTCATTCTTCGATTTCAATGCCATTTTTTAAGTTCTCTGGTTCGCTCGTTCCGATACTGTAACTAAAATGCTGCGAATCGTAGAAGGCGCCACCGGCAAAACTATACAAGATCAAAATGGTGACAATTTAACATTATATGAAATGTGGCAATCTTTATTTTGAAATTATTCTACACGTCTTCGTTGCCCCCTCTAGAATTAGCACAATTATGTCATGAAACGAGCGACTAAAATTACATACAAAAAACTTTGAAATCAAAAAATAACAGTAATAATGTAAATATAGCTTGATTTTTTGCTATGTTGATTTCTCATCATTTTCACTTTGTATTGTTTTTGCCTGTGGCGCCCTTTCAGATCGGCACAGGTTCACATCAGCATCGGAACAAGCGACCCAAGACCATGAAAAAATTAAAACAATTTATGGAAATATTGCATCATTTCATATAATGTTGTTCTGTCACCATTTTCAAATTGTAATAGTTTTGCCGGTGGCGCCCTCTACGATTCGCAGCATTTTGGTATCAGTATCAGAACGAGCGAACCAAAGAAAAATGGCATTGAAATCGAAGAATGACATGAATTAACCAAAATAATGCCTTATTTATTTTAATTTGTCATTTTCTGCATTTTATATTTTTTTCCGGTGGCGCCCTCTAGGATGCGCACTTTTTGGACATCAGATTGGAAAGAGCGACAACAAAAATATGGAAAATGACTTTAAAATCAAAAAACTTCACCGATTTATGAACCCAGTCCCTTATTTTATATTAAGTTTAATCAGACATAATTCTTATTGTTTATATTCAATAAATAAACAAATTATTAAGTTTCCGCAAAAAAAAAAAAAAAAAAAAAAAAACAGTTTAAATCTTTGATCTAGACACTCTAACGAATAAAATGAGCTATGACACAAGTCATTTCGTTCAGTTTCACTCTGGATCAAAGTAAACGCTTTTTTCTCGTTTTTTGACCTGACCATGGGCTCAATTTTTATTTAAAACCATATTTGTGAATGTCATTAGTTCATTTTTGTTTTTGAACGAAATTAGATAACAATTCTATTTTAATCATAAAACAAGTAACTTTCCAAAAAAAATATGATTAAAAAAATGCAATAAAATATGCATACCAATAATACCAGTAATACCACAGTAATAATAGTAATACCAGTAATGTGTTCAATAATAAATTACTGGAAATAGGATTTGAGAAATAATAAATCGGATTCAAATGTGCCAAAATCACCTACCTAATAACTGACAATTTAGAAAATTAAAATGGTGTGCACCGATCAAAGCAAAGAAAAACAAAAAATCAATAACATAAATTATAAACCCGTTTTGAACAACAGTAAGTAGCAGAAGTAATACTAGTACTTATGAAAAGAAAGTTGAACAAGTAAGCAAATTACAAGTATACGAATGCCCATAAAATAATAATGTATGTAATGAGAAAGATGGGAAATAATAAATTTATGGAAATCGCCAACTGTATTCGAATGAGACGACACACTAGCAAGAATGCTTTCATAACGAATAAAAACACTCATTTTATTAGTGATAATTATAAAATTAAACAATTCTTGAATTTTTTTAGGTATATTTCAAAATAAATATTCGAAACATAATTGTAGTTAGTTACTATATATGTAATATGCAATTTCTACTCTATATTCCTTTTTCAATTTATAGCGAATAACACGTAAAATATGGTGATTTTTGTTTATAAACAAATTCAAATTTTTCCATTAATGATTATTAGAGTTTTAATGACGAGTTTCCTAATATTTAAAATTTGAATTGATTATATTTTTGAGTCGTTTATACACTTTTTGATATTCAATGCACAACTTTCATGACAGACTTACATCTAAAGGTTCCAGTATGACTTCTAGGCACACCCCATATCTGCTCACAGCAGACTAACAATATGCAAATTATATCTGCTGTAGTTTCAGAAATATTTAAAATTTCATTCGTAATTATAAAAGTTAATATTAATTTCTAAGCTTACTTTTAATGTAATCATCGTTTGACAACCAATTCAATCTAAATTAACATTATGCCAAACCATATTCAATTCGCTTTCAATTTGATTTGAAAAATTATGGTTATTTAAAAATTTCCGAACGATTTTAATTTATTGATTATCAAATAAAAATTCGTATAAGAAGAGATTTTGATTTAAAAACAAACATCAATAACAAATTATATTGATCGAATCATTTTCAATAACATAAATATATCATGCACCTATTCTTGGAATAGCTTTTTCATTAACACTTCAGAAAGATTAAATTTTATGATTAAACTGATTTGCATATTTATATTTAGTATTTTAAAATTATAAAGAATATAATAACTTTGTACTGTTATTTCATGATTATACTGTTCTACTTCATATTAAAGATTTCTCATGTTGCATAAAGGAAAATAGGTTATTTCATATTTTAAATTAATTTTAAACTGATTAAAATCATTTTGGTTACTATTTGTGTACAAAATATGGAATATTAATTATATAATATTATTATGGTATTATGCATTCCTTAACACAAAATATATAAACGTTGTTTTGTTAGTTCGCTTGAAAGATTGTTAGTCACTTTAAACGTAACAACTATATATATATATATATATATATATATATATATATATATATATATATATATATATATATATATATATATATATATATATAATGTTTCACAATTTCTACAGTTATTATAGTTTTCAATATATAAGTTTTTACGTAATTTTATAACAAAATATCCCTTTGATATGTTATGATCCTTTTTTTAACTTTTATTCATATTGTTTTATTACAAACTGCAAGAAGTTTATCTCGTCTATAACCATCGAAACCACTGTTTTGTGTGCGTTTATTTATTTTATTATTATTCCTTAATATTTTTTAAATATTCACTTCAGTATACCATGTACAAGGTAAATTTCCTAATCGAAAAAAAAATGCAACCACCGTTTTTTTACTGATATTCACATTTATTGAGCTCGAAAAACCAAAAAGTAATTTTCGACGTTATCAGTCAGTAATCACGTCAGCGGGCACAAAACGTAAAATTTGGTACACGGGATTATGTGACCATTTAAATTAATTAAAACCCAGGTAGATTGTTAAAAAAATCGTCCATTTTAAACAGTGTTTTGTTCATACCTCCTGTGTTATTCAACTTAAAACACACTAAATTATATTTCAATTCTGCGTGTAATGGTGCCAACTATTGTATCTCTCTACAACGTCAAATAGTTATGGTCAAAAATGTAATTTCGAACGCTTAACTTTAAGGAAAGTCTGATATTAATATAGTTACGAGACCTGACATGAGGAGTCACCGACACGAGCGTAGCGAGTGGAGGTTCCTCCAGATATTTACTCCTTCGATGCCCCCTGGGCAAATCGAAGCGAGTGGAGATGCTTTTAATATATTTATATCTAGTTAGAACCTAGCTGGTAGTGATATACACAATTACGAGGTTCAGAAAACCACTTTACAAACTGTTCTAAACTAACTTACCCTATACTATGTATTCTGGCTAAGAATCTTTGATCTACAAATACAATTTAAATTTTCTGTCACAGCCCAAGGCCCAAACTTTTGTGCATTACATTTACAGGTTAAACTTAAGTTGTTGCGTGTGCGAGCTTAACGTCTTAACTTAACACCGCTTTAACTAATCAAGACAGGAGACATGTAACGCAACGGTATCAACCAGGATCGAATCCACGTCAAATGTTTTGGTGCTAGTCTACTAGTGAAGACAAATTTTTGTCAACGGAGGTACGACTGTCTCCTTGTAACCCAATGTTACGCTTTTACATCTAAAGATACAAATATATATTTCTCCAGTTGTTTAAATCTGTATTTTATTCACTTCTGCAGAAACACACTTGTTTAACAAATCTACATGATCAACAACTAAGTGATCATCTTTAGTTGTTTATGTAGCTGCACAAGCTAAGCTAAAATCTCAAGTGTATTTTGAAGCGATTAAGCCGCTGCCCAAGTCCATTGCCTTCATAATATATAAATCAAGAACTTTTTTAGCCAATGCCATTTGAATATGCCAAGAGCATTCCTGCCTATCGTTTAGAATAATATATGGTCTTTGATTGAAACTTGAATCTACGAAACGTGGTTAATTCCTGAAGCCGAGGTTAAATCTTAATTATTTATAAAGATACAATTTTCATCCCACACTGTAATAGTTAATTTCTGATGATTATAATTGTACAAATTGTAGTAATTTTTCTAATTATTATTATAATAGATTTTTTGTTTTACAATAAAATATTTACATTATGTCAGTTGTAGTCTTTGTTTTACTAAATCTCAATTACACGTGGATATACATGTTTCACTTCCACAGGCTGCATCATCAGGGCAGTTCTATATTGTCACTTAAAAACTAATTTCATTTTAAACACAACACACAATTTTAAACTCTATTCGTACCTTAGTACGTCAAACATATAAAATTTTCTTTATATAATAATAATTTAATTCAATCTCGCCATTTACGATCTACTTATCTTGCCTGTGTGACACTTTCTAGAATAAATGACGTGTTGTGTTTAAAATTAAATCAGTTTTTAAGTGAAGATAAATAACTGGCCTGATGATGTTGCCTGTGGCTGTTAAACATGTAGCCACGTAAAATTAAGGTATAGTAAAACGATGGCTACAATTGACATAAACTCAAGTATTATTCTATTATATATTATTATTCTATTGTATAATATATATGTTAAGTTTTACAACAATGAAAATTTGTTTTATAATTAAATATAAAAAATAATCACTTTACAGATTTAAAGAGTTATGCAGAGTTAAGAATTATAATCGACGACTAATTGGATTAATTAAACCAATTATTAGAATACAAATTAATTAACTCTGAAAATAATAGTGTAAAACTAATGTTGTAAATTTCCGTTTTTAATATAAAGAGCTTGAAGTTGACCAGGCTGACAGAAGGAGTTGATTAGTTGTTAACTCTTTCGCTGTTTCCAGAACGAATTAAAAGTTAAGAGAAGTTTCATTAGTGCTTAACAATTGTAATGCTTCTGCATTAAAAGTGACAATCACGTGATCAAAACTTTGATGAGATTAAAAGGTTTTCTTTTCTATAAGCAGCTTAGAACTTTGTACTATAAAGTAATATTTTCTTACATGCAATAAGTGTTGAACGTTATTGTAATTTTCTTCACAATATACATTTTATTGAAGTAAAATGTTTTTCCTGTTAAGCTTTATCCTCACATTTTAAAAATAAACTAATAGACATATACACTTTCATAAATTGTTATCCGAGAGAGAGAGAGAGAGAGAGAGAGAGAGAGAGAGAGAGAGAGAGAGAGAGAGAGAGAGATACAGTTTTATACCTGTATAAGACCAAATACATAAAATAAGTGCAAGATATTCGAATAGTTGAAACGGATAAACCGATTGAATGCCGTTTCATTACTATGTGGCCTACTTGTATCCGACCAAGCTCTTTATTCGTAAAAGTTGACTGACAATTGGTTCAAAGTCCGATGTATTGAACTCACATGCCATGCATTGATTGGTTAAACAAAGTAACCGTACATTAACATATATAGACGTATTTTGTTGGTTGTTGGTTGTTGGTAGACAATTATAAAGGTTGTTCATTAGGCCTTTGGTTTGCTGTTGAAGATAGCACTAATTGCAAACATCATAAAATCAGTTTCTTTTATAACAAATATGATATTTTTAAACTAATTGCAATGATTATATCTGCTATATTGTACGTGACATTAAGCAATGTTTCAACAATAGAAGGAAATGAAACACTGACGTTAAAACACAAATAAAAGGTGAGAAAAATACAAAGCTTTACGCATAAATAATGACTGGAACGTAAAAAGAAGAAGGAATATGAATGAAATGAAACAGAAAGTGGAGTAATATTTCTTCAAGAGACTATAAAGGAATGATAAATGTTTTGTGAAGTTGTAGGAGTAATGGGAAACAATTGTAGGACACATTTATTATTCAGGAATGTATAAAAATGTTGCTACAGCATAAAGTTTTAGATCCTGACTATCTCATGAACAATGATCATGACTCAACGAAGTTTTTGAGTAATTGTAAAATCTATCATAGGAGTTACTAAAGAGCAGTATTTTTATAACATTACTTAAAAATATAACTCTAATATGTATATTTTCTTACTAAATTTCCACAAGATAATGTTTTGCAGAAAAACAAATTAATTTGTAAATTTGAAATTGTCTTCTTTTTATAGTTTGTGTTGTATAACTTACCTGTTGCAGGTACTTAAATGTTACCCAAAATAAGTAAAATCGGTCTAGTAATTACAATCTTATGTGAATTCCAAATTTGGTAAGAAAGCTAAGTTTCCTATTCCCTGAGTGTGTTGTCTCTCAAAAATATATTTCGGCAAATTTAAAAAAAAGGAAAACGAAATTTTTTTAGCGTGAAGTCATTCTTTTAAGACATAACTACATCCTTTTTATAACTTGATATATTTGATAAAATTTAATATTAAACATGGAAATACATAATGGTGAATAATTTATTGAATGGATTTAGTCCTGTATTGAGTCCTTACAACTGTGACCTTCTAAATATTCTGAATTTGATGAGATAAGAGGCAAAACTTTTATTAACTCGTTTGAGATAAATATGTTTAAATAAAATTTTGTAGAGGGGATTTAATTATGTATTTAAATATATACCAAATTAAAAAGAAATTATATGACAAAATTATAAAATAGTACATCTAATATGAAATTTCGTTGAATTTTATGGAATATGCTTTAAAATAAAAGTTGAGAAATAAACAGATAAATGAAAACAGTTTATTTGTACCTTAATTTCATGTCTTAGTGAAAACAACACAGCACAAATTATGTAAATACTAATATTTTAATAAGACAAGCTAATATTTAATGAGAATAAGTAGCAAAAGCATGTTAAATATTTGGCTTTTCTTCCCCAACCCCTCCACAAATAGTAGAGGAAACTCGTTTTTTTTTTTTTTTTTTTTCAGTTTTAGAAATAATATTCTCACAATCATTTGTACGTCATCATATAATTCCATGTTAAAATGAAATTGTGACATGTCCTACAATAAGTTCTCTTTCTTTTGAGACTTTTAATTAAAATAAAAGTATGAACAATTTTAATTGTATTTTGTTTTAATAGAATTTTAATGAAACCGAGAGTTTTATTTTTAAAATTACGTTTTAACAATCAAATGAACTTGTCGGGTTTCTATTGTGAATAAAGAGTTGGTTGAATGACGTCAAATTTAATTTAAGAAGCAAAGCACTACAGCTGGCTTTATATTATAACAAAATCGTTACCCCGGTCGGTAACAGAACACTTGTTGTACAGGTTTTCTGAACATAGTAATTATAATTGTGAACTTCATGCATCGTAGTTGAGTAGGACTATTTATTAATTGGTCTCCATTGCTTTGTTCCTTTCAGTATATCGGCCGTGGCATTTTGTATATTTTTATTATAACCTCTGCATTTGTTAAAGTTGCGAGTTATCGTTGGTACTATTGCATGTAGAATTTAAATCTGTCTATTGTTATCTAACTTTGTTTATTCCAAGTTAAATAACATACGAAATATGAACTAAAAACTTGAAAAAATTGTCACTATTTTGACATTTTCACATATATTTTTTTTTAATCCAATATAATTGTAAGCACACTGTTCTCTCTTGCACCAAATTTGACGTTCCTTCTTAATTGTTGTATCCGCTATCGTGCTTTTACGTGCAGACAGCAACAAGGACGAAAGTTGGCATGTCGATAATCTATTTTGGGTTTCCAGAGGCCCCAAAATGTGAAGATCAGTCGAAAAACGTTGGTCAAATTGTTTGTGGTTATCAAATTTTACTTTCTTATGCATGACTTAATTTATTTCGCACCACAAATAAACTGTTGTATGATAAAATTTATATATTCTTACATTAGTCTATACTGATGGTATCTACATGAAGCGATGTTTGAACTATTTTATTTATATGTGAAATATAAACTACCTTTACAAAAGAGAGCTTTTATAGGTACGTACGTAAGAATGCTATAATAAGAAACTTTACGTTCAAGTGAACTTGAACCGGTCGCTCTGTAATAGACTTTATTCATTCCCACGGGTATACAAGCCTTGTCAATGTGTGTAAAGTAAGTAGTTGTAATAAAACTGAGCATGCCACATTTAACCCTAAATATGTATAAGACAACATTATAAAATATTGTTTAAATATTAAATAATTTTATTTATATGTCGTTTCAAATACTATTGAACATAGAACTAGACTGTATAAGAGACTGAAAGCTTCAATGTATCTTCTTGTTAACTGGATTTACAATTTCATTGTTACCACCTTTGTAAAGAAATTGAGAACATACAGCTCATGATGGCGGTTTAATAAAACGTTTTTGTTTTCATACTTTAGGGCTATCAGAACAAAATAAATGTTACGGAAATTCATCGTGTTAGTTTTTATAAGACCATTGTATTTTTCACAAAACTGTACATAACCAGAAACAATTAGTCGCAATAACCAAATACAATATATAGTCCACACCATTCAGTGGTTCAAGGATAACGTCAAATTGTTTCACGAGAACGTATACAATTGTGATGAATTCATATTTTCATATGGCTGAAGTCGAAATTTTGGTTTGATTGTATAGCTATGTTAAAATGAATTATTTATAATGTAATTCTAATAGTTACGAAATATCTAAATCTCAAAATAACAACCCAATATTAATATTTCTATTTAATATTGATCTTGGTTAACATAATCTAACCGTATTGTTAAAGTTATGGTCAGGAATATGAAGTTGATTTTTTTGTAGTTTAATACACAGTTCACTAAGTGTTAAAATTAATATACGTAAAAAAGTTAACATTTTAATTATTTATAAGTCAATATAAATGATATTTCAAATATTTGTTTGTTTTATACACTATCTTTGAATTTGAGATCAATGTAACGTTTGTGGTTCATTAACTTTCGAATATAAATACATTTCCAAGACTAAAATAAGGCCTTCACATAAATAAATTGTATTTAATAAATAATGCATGATACAAGTAACATAATACGATTTTTAACAATGAAAAACGCACAATTAAAAGGTTTAGTCAAAGATCTTGTGGTTTTTAGATACCGCTAAATTTGAATTTCAGAGTTCGAATGACGTTATTTAGGACTATGAATTACGTAATCTGACAACTTTATCACGTTAAATTTAAATACTGAGAGAGTGGGATCTTTTTTTTTTCTTGTTTAGAGCAAAACATCTCTAGATGATGTAACCTTATACAAAATGTAGAAAAGAATATAAAATAAAGCCCTCGAAAACTCTAATAGTATCAAGGTTGTAAGAGAACAAGAGTTGGTAAAGAGAGGCCTAATGGGAAAAATGAAAGAGATGAATCATAACCAATACTATGATTCGGTTATGATACGTCGGGCTTGTCAAATCTCCATACTAACCATATTCTAATCCCGAAACTTGGTGTTTTCTCCAGCTGAGATACTCAGCTAAATAGGATTATAGTAATAAAAATGACTGTTGTATAAAGTGATTCAATAAAGGATCTATTTTATCTTGTAAAATGATATGACTACATAATCGGTATTCAATTTCTAAGGAGATATGTTAAAAACACTTGATATATAATCACATTAATTTATATTTTTATTATGCAAATACCGTAACGTTATAACAGCAATTGAATTCAACTTATATTAAAGAGATCCGACGTTAACCCGATTTGAATTACCGTTACTGTATTTGATTTTACGTTTTTTAAAAATTAAACCTTTTAATAATATCTTTTCTTAATCGCTTTTTTAAAATCATGGACAAAGTGGGATCCTTAGATTTAATAGCAGGACACTAAAAATTCAACAATTAATTTATAGAATAATAACATTTACATTTTGTATCTGTGTATAACTGAAAGTTGGCTGCCATTTTAAAAATCCTAACCTGACCTATCAGATCGTTTAATTTTGCAAGATTTAGATTTATATTTCTACAAAATTTCAAGACGATTGGGTAGATCTATTGAGAAGTGCGTGAATAATAGTATGTCTCATCAAAATATATTATTTGTTTTGTATTTTGTTAATTGCAGTATCTAAAACTGTTAATCTACTACATTTGGTTTTAAATGGAGGATTATTTATTAAGAACAAGAACTAAAAATAGATATGCATTGCACAATTTGCAAGAATAAGACTTTGAGATGTATTCTGGAGTGGAGGAGGAATGTTGTAAGCAAAGCAGAGCGAATAGGACTAAAGGAAGGAGGAAGAAGTTAAAATGTATTGTCTTACATCCAAAACCTTCTTAAAAGGGTCAAGTGTAAAGCTACAGAACTTAACTTTGGCTTAGAAATGAATCAGTCAGGGTACGTAAGTCTGTGGACAGTGAAGTTGTATTTATAAAAGATGAAAAAAAGATAAATAATATTAAGTATTGTAGTAAAGAAAATTTAAAAGATTAATGAGTTCATAATTGAAAAAAATAAACTCATTTCTCTTCCTCGTTATAGTGTAGCCTCTCTATGTAGTGATAGTAACAAATTAACTTTGATGTTGATATACCGGTTTTTTAATTTAATAATAGATTCCATAACTAAAATGTCAGCTGATTTTCTGAGTCTACTTGTGCAAATTGAATCTAATAGTTCTTAAATTGCCCAACACATAAAATGACCTTAAGACCCGCCGCAAATTGGACCCAGCCCATGTACACGCCACGCGCAGCACACGTGTGACCGAAACCCAGCCCAAGTACATGTTTTTTAATAGTAACGCATATTGAACTCAGCCCACGTCCATCTTCATCATTTCTCCCACTAGTATTCAAGATGACAACAAACCACCAACTTCTTCTCGATTTAGAATCTGAATCAGATGATGATGAAAGATGTATCATTCTACACCTCCTCAGCAAAAAAAGGGAAAAAAGTAAAACGAATGAGTATTTACGGAAAAGAGAGAGTTATGGAGAGTTCAAGTTATCCAGTGAAGTTCCAGATAATGTGTTTAAAGAGTCGTTTAGGTTAAACAGAAAACAGTTTAGTGAGGTTCATGAATTAATTAAAATGGATATCACTAGTCAAGAGTGTAATGCACAAAAACCTATTGGAAGTAAAGAAAAACTAGCAGTATGTCTGAGGTAAGTGTTTAACATGTTCAATACGTTAAAGATTTTGGATACGAAATATGAATTTGAAATTTTATTTTAAGATTTTTACACTCCAACATTATTTTTATATAAATATAACAAATTACAAAGTAGGTACTCGTAATTCGTATTATATTATCGATTTAAATAATTAATGAAAATAATTTTTATTCAGATTATTAATTTATTATTAATAATACTTGATGAGTAAAAAACTATTAAAAAAACATACAAAAACTAAAAACTAAAAAAAAAGTTTTAATGAAAAATGGGTTCTTTTTGTAAAATATTTGTTCAGTTTATTACAACAAGTCAAAATATGTTCTTGAAGAATCGTCTTCATATCTTGAGCAGCTTCTTTCATTTGTATCAACTGAACTAATCTATGGAGAAAAAAATTCAGGGAATCCTTGCGTTAAGGCACAAGATAATGAACTAGTAGGCTGGGTTGATATTGAAATAGCACGTTGTCTGTTCATCTGAGAATTCTGCTCAATCTCACATTTGTTTGCGATTTCATCCTCAGCTTTATCTTCGGCTTCAGAAACAGCTTGAAACAATTTTCTTCTGACTTCTTTCTGGTATTTTGTTGGAAGACCTTTTGTTGTGTTGAACATAGACATAAAAAACTGATACAAAGCATCATTTTAACTCCTCTTGTCTTTGTGTTTCTGCAACGAGATTTTGACGTAATTCATCCCTCTTTTTTTCTCTCTTGTCACTGTCCTCAATAAACTTTCGCACAACGGGATCAGTAGTTACTGTGGATTTTTTAAATCTTTTACGGGCGACATTCTCAGAAGGTTTGGTTGGTTCGCCATCATTTGTTGCTTCAACTCTGGGTTCATCAGATGGCGGAATTTCGAACACAGGTTGGGACTGGACTGGCCGTGGCATAGGTTTAATATGCGCCACTCCGTCTAAAACCACGTTCTACAAACTAGTCCACGCGTGTGCTGCGCGTGGCGTGTACATGGGCTGGGTCCAATTTGCGGCGGGCCAATGTAATTACATATGATTTTAAAGAGTTATCTTTTACGTAAAGTAATTCATAACCAATCCCGCAAATTATTTGCACAACTTAAAAATATTAAACTTTTTATTAGTGGACCGATTATAACGAAACTTAGGTATCATGTTAGAGGTGTTAAGTTTAAATTCCACATTGATTGTCTCCAATTCTACAAGTTTAAGAGAAAAAAATTCAA
Source organism: Aphrophora alni (assembly GCA_963513935.1). Classification (NCBI taxonomy): domain Eukaryota; kingdom Metazoa; phylum Arthropoda; class Insecta; order Hemiptera; family Aphrophoridae; genus Aphrophora; species Aphrophora alni. The sequence goes on along the minus strand of OY740772.1, from coordinate 33,550,669 downwards.
AATTTTTAAATCAGAAGAACTGTTGTCTTTTTTTCTTTTTTTTTTAAATACTGCAATTTTATCTTTATTATTTATAAGGCAATGGTGACCAAGAGGATTTCGTCTTTAAAAAAGGGTTGAGGGAGAGATAGAGTACAACCGAGTCCAAAGTATGAGGAAAAAGTAACCCCTCCCATTCAATAAAAAAATTTTTAAAAAACCTATTTGGACGTACTTTTACTTAAATATTAAAAAGTAGTCTGTCTGCAAATTATAATGTTATAAATAGGAAACCAACTCGTCTGGCTACTGTTATGAGATGAAACAGATTTATTACAGGATACTATTATTATATTGTCTTAATAAATGAACAGCTGCATCGACTTATGTCAGCGGTTATTCGAGTTGTCTCAATCGTTACAAAAAGTAAGTAATTGACACTTCTGTATGTATTTTGCGGTTACTGTAACTCAAAACCTTCTTCCTTCGTCGGGGGTCATTTACTTTGTCTGCACTCGCTGTGGCACTTTGCCAGCATCCGAAGACGGTGGAAATGAAATTCCAGACTTCTGTTCGACTTCCAACTTTCTTCTTTTAATAATTTTATCCATGAGGTCGATAAATTAGTTATTTATTTGAAACGTTTAATTTTTTATGTAAAAAATGTTGTCCAAAGATGTTTGAACAAAATATGGGACAATCAAAAACAGATAGGCTAATTCTTATATCATCACTATTCATTCAATATAGGTATAGTGATCACCTAATAATGTAGCCTACCAACATGCGTTTACAGGTTATTAACAATGGATTTAAATAGTTTCTTTGTTGTTAATTTTATAATTTAAAACAGCTGTAGGATATTGGAAAATGTTTTACATAATTCCTCCATGTAATATATTCAAATAAATTAGGTTTTTACCTCTACCGGTTTTCTCACAACTTACATATAAACTGATAACAAAATAAGTAATTAACGTACATACCGTTGCATAATAAGAACATCTAATTTGGAAGTATTGGACAAAAATTAAATCGGATTAGCTTAATTCACATTAGTGCTATGGGAATTTACATTAGTCACTCCATCCGAAGTCATTCTATTTTTTTAAAGAAGTTTTAAACGGATGAAATGAAAATTCTTTTTAAATATTACACTTTCTACAGTTGCTATACAAGTTAATAAATGTCGTTATTTTTATATTCCGTTTTGAAAAATGTACTTTTCTTGAGCTTCATTTTTACAAAAAAAATCAAACTTCTAAAAAACTAAAAGTAATTTGTGAATATTTTATTAATGCCAATATTATAATATTATTATACGTTTTCTTGGTTTAATACATAGAACTAACTAATATATTTCAGAAACGTTTTGCCAAAAGTTTTATAAATTTGAAACTTTAAAAATGTTATTACAGGAAGTGTTTTAGTACTAGAAACTACCAAATTTATTGATTTTTAAAATGTTAATCCCCTACTAAATTACATACATTTTTTAATTACTCCTGTAATTAGATACCTGTAGGCAATTCTTAATTAATTCTTTTAAACCTCTTATAATAATTCCTTTAATTATAAGCGTAATATATTACATTCACAAAAAATATCTATCAATATTTAAAATAATAATTTTCAAAAGGAAATAATATTTCCCCAACATATTGTTTTAAATACTACTAAAAAATGTTTGAAAAAATTAGCAGCATGTTTACTGCACTTGTATTTCAAACACTACAGTAAACACTGTCAAAGGACGGTCTCAACTAATGAACAAGACACTGTTATTTAATTTACCTGTAACGTAAAACAGAGTAGTCTTGACTACGCTAAACGAGTTAATTACTGCTAATTTGTACCTACGTATTTAATTACATAAACTCTACGTTTAATAAGGTTGTATTAAATTACTGGCTTTGTACAAAACAACTCATGTTTAAATTACTAATTTCAATATTCAACTCTTGTTACAGTTTACAGTTCATTTTGCAAACAAGATTCGTGTAAACAAAACTGCCAACAAAGTATTTATTCTATATAGTAACATGTCTTACTTCTCTTTGGCTACTTTAAAATTTATTGCTGAATTTAGTAGTTTTTTTAATCTAATAGCGTATGCTAAAATCACACGACTAGTCAGTATGCAAATAGGAACAGTTATTTTTATAAAGTCGAAGTCTTTTAAGTTGCCTAGCACCAACATATTCATTTCTTCCTCAAATAAACATTCTTATTTGTATTCACAATAACGTCTACTTTTATTTGATACCTCAAACAAAAAAATTTCAAAATAACATTTTTCAACTTAATAGCGTTGGCTTTTTAACTACCCCAAGGTATTTTTTTGTAACCGCTATATTTTTCCTATAAATGAGACAATACAACGAATATAAATGCAAAGTTTTTAATTTCTAGGATTTATAGTCTTGTATGTGTAAACTGGTGGTGGCTTAAAGATAGAGAGACAGACACACTAGTGGAATTATAAGGGACCTTGGTTTTACCTACGGATCCTACAAATTAAACAATAAATCAGGTTATATTGTGTAATTTTTGTTTTTTGGTTTAGTAGTAAAAATTATTGAATAATAATATTCATTATTTAAGGGGCTGCCGTGAGTGTGGATCAATGTCTGTTTATTTAATAATTATTAAAAAATTATTTTGACGATTTGGACCAATCAATATATGAAGCTAGCAAGTTTGCACAAAATAAGCTATTAAAAGCTTTCCATACATCATTTTATCTATAATAAACTTTATATTATGAATATTCTAACATAACACACGCAGAGACAGACAGACACACACAATCACTTAAAATTGATTCAATTAGACATTGTACATAATTTTTCTTCCTAAAAGAATTGCAATTTTCACGATCGACGCAAACTATGGAGCGCGGTAGCGAACCATGATCCGAACTTTGACTGTCTTGATGTCTGAAAAGGGAACTTTGTTTAGCATCACTTATTTTTGAAAAATTATTGTCAGTTTCGGATTTTTTGAATTGTTTACAAAAATTTGAGAATGTCATTTGACCTCGTAACTAATTTCGTTCACGCACAACTTATGTGCGCAAACTTCGCTATTATTTGATCTGCCGCTTTTCAAACTTTGGATTTATAGACTGTTTCTATTACGTAAATATGTTGCACCATGTCCAAAACAAGGAAAAAGCTCATTTTTACCTGGAATTTATTTATTTAACAATTACAAATTCTACTTATTCTTTGAGAAAATTTTACAATCGTTTATTTATTTTTATTTTGAAATTTATTTTAAAACTACTCTTTTTCTGGTATTATTTTATTTTGCTATAGTAAAACACTCTTTTTATGTGCCTTTAGTTTCCATTCCCCCCTTCATTACTTATTTCGGTAATTTTGTACTTTATTACATTAATTTCTTTCTAAACGAATTTGGCATCTTTAAACACTTAAAAACCATTGACATTTGCATAATATATCCTTAAACATAATATACAATATATAAATTTATATATTTATCCTATTGTATTTTATTAAACTTTATTTGTTAATAACTTTAAAAAATGGCAAACATTTTCTTAATACATTTTCTTTTTATATTAATTAATTTTACCACATTCCATAAAAAAACTATTTCAAATTTATTTATTTAAGACTTTTTTTTTTTCATTTTTTAACTTGGATTTTTTCCAAATTCACTGCTTTGTTTTACTAATATTTCTCTTTTAAACATCTAGTTACGAAAGAAATGTCTTTATCACATTTTTGTTTCATTATTAATTGGTAATTTCTCTATCACCCAATTGGTGAGATGTAAAATCTTTTAAACACTTATTTCATGCCACATTGAGTCTCGTCTTAAAGTCACCGCCTTTGTTCGCGGACCAGTTGCTGATACAGCTTGAAACTTGTATTTTTTAATTAGAATAATTTTATTATTGTTTATTAAATTCATTGTGCGGGCATTTTCTACCCCGTCACAACACACACAAAAACAAACACATACACACAGGCACACACACACACGCACACACACACACACACACACACACTCACACTCACAAATACATATATATTATGGTATATCTATTTACGTATTGTATGTCAAACGTTATAACAAATAAAAGGAAAACTGTATTTCTTATTTATGTTTTGTTGTTATTATTTCATTTTTAAAGTAAAATAAAGAATTATATTTAGAAAGTTAATGCATAATGATTGATGATTTGCTTTATTGTATAATATATTAGGACATTTACAGTAATTAATATATGTAAATTTAATACACATGGTTGAGATTGGATTAACTCTTGGTTTCAAGAATAGATCCAACATGCTAAAGGCAAATATAGCTTAGTAGATAAAATGTTTTTGACACTAAAACTAAAACAATAACCAAAAAATTAAACCCAATCTTAGGGACACAAAGGTGTCCTCAGTTCAACTCGAAGTTGTACTCAGAGAGTAGTACTGTTGATGTTTAAGTTTTTTAATTTAGTAGTTTTGACTGCACAAACCCCGGGTTTATTTCTTGTTTTATTTATATCCTCTAGTTTTAATATAGGGCTCTGTGCTATTTAAATTCTTACTGGGCTATATTTGCCCTTTTCAAGTTTTATATACACTAGGTTTATCATAAAATAACGACAGTTGATACATATTCACGAAACATTGTGTGTTATTTATTATACATAAATGAAGGAAAATATATTATATTAAAAAATGAAATATGTAAATTACTGTCATAATTATGACGTAAGTAGCTTGTTCTTAGTTTTTATTTTAAAAGAAATATCAAAAGTTGTACGTTTCTTTGGAAAAGTAATTATGGATACAACATTTTTAAAAGCGTTAATTCCATTATTAGTTAAAATCTGAAATAGTATTACCAATTAAGTCTAAATTTTAGAATGATATTTAATATTTAAATTCTGCTTTTACAAGATTTACTTGTTATCAATAACATATGTTTATGATACTGTTTATGATAACATATGTTTAGTTTAATTTGTTGAAACTGTGAGAACCCATGTTTTCATTTCAATTTTGGTTGGTATATTTTTGCAGTAAGTTGCAAGTGAACGATCTCAAAACGAAAAGAAATTTAAAGAGTATTATAAAATGGACTTTGATGGATGTCAGTAGATAGCAATCAATATACCAAGGTCTATATGATGAGTATTGGAGAGGTTAGGTTAGTTTGTAATGTAGCCAACTCTAAATTGGCAAAAGAAATAACAAATCAACCTACAAACAATTCGCCACTCAAGAAAAATTTAGATATAGGGACATATATTTAGATAGATTTCTACAAATTGCCTAAAATTATAAATATCAACGCTAGGAAGAAACACCACATTACCTAGATTTCAATACAAAATGCTTGAATCAATAATACGTGATAAGCTTGACCAACAGTTGGAACAAATCAATGAAAATAGTCTTCGGAACGTAGGCTATTAATATTTAATATTATGATTATAAGTCAGGGGGAAACAAAATTTAAATAAAAAAAAGATAAAAAAATTAATTGAGCACCATAGGTGGAATTATACTACTATAATTAATTTGGAAAAATATAATATTGTTCCAATTGTTTCATACAAATATAAACAAGCCCAATCGATGTATGAACATGAAAGTACGTTAATCAAAGAGAAAAAAAATTAATTATAAGAAATTGTTGAATTTGGAAAAAAAATAAAGAAAACCCAATGCTTTTTTGGAAGACAAGAAAAAAGTGTGAGTAATCTATTTCATCAATTGAAACTGTACTGGGTGTAACGTGTAAAATAGACAATTCATATCTATTTGGCCGACCACATGGGCAGAGTGGGGATGATTCTACATAAAATATCATCAGACATACTTAAACCACTAAATATCATTAGACATACTGGTGTTTCTACTCCATTTAGGCTTATTTTACTGTACACCCGAAGAACAGGGAAATTTCCACATACCTGTCGCTGGACTAATAGTAGGCTACAGCCTCCCTGGAAACCCCGGGACGTCACGTAATCACAGAAAATCAGCCCGACATTTTAATTGCAAAATTTGGAAAATTTAATTTAGACCGGAATAAAAGGTGCATCCATCTTAATGGTGATAGTCCCCTCGACTGGGTTTTAGAGATTCTTGATTCGTGAACTGTCGTGTCTTTTAGTGATACATCGGGCAAAGATAAGGTAACTTGATCGCGTTTCCTAAGTCCAAATTCATGCCGACGTCACTAATTAAACTTTAATTGTTATTATTATCTCACAACAAACATTTAAAATAATATGTCTTTGAAATTATCGTTTTAACTCTTTAACTCAAAATATAATTTTTATTTATATCACTCTCTTGAGGAATTTGATTAGTGCCAATAAATATGCTCTTATTTATTTTAAGGACTTAAGCTAAGCTTATAAGTCGATTTTATGAACGTGAGTTGTAGATAGTTTCAATTTATTAAAATCCCGCTGGTATTGAAGTCGCAAGTGGATGCAATTTGTCTCTTTTTACAGCCACTATCGTCTCAAGAGGTGGGTATGTATTGATGTTATGACTGTTTCTAATTTTATTATCAAACTAAAAATTATTCATAAATACTCTGTAAATAACTTAACACTGTATAAATTGCTGTTGAATTTTGAATGTATGCACACCTCTGATCAGTTATGATCTAATTAAGTATTCATTACATTTAATTTGCAATTAAGAAATAACTACCGAAGAGCCATTTCAAATTACAGATATATAAACAATGATTTACTACTGATCTAATTCAGCTTATAGTCAACAATTTCACAACATCTACGTAAAATGTGTTGAATGTTACATCTCTTCCTAGGAAGTAATTTAGTATTGGAATAAAAATTGAGTTTTATGAAATGAAGTAACATGGAGACTATATGTAGATATATTTTTTTTTTAAATCAATAGTGGTCATTTAGAACTATGATAAATATTTTTCTAGTTGATGTAAAACTACGACCGTACCACGTCTAAGCTTACATAAATTTTAAAATTGTACTACCTCTTAACGTATATTTTTTAATGCCATTATTTATAAAATTACAATGAGTCATATCACTTTTAGTACCACAATCGGTTAACATTTCATATGTTCATGTGTCAAGGTTGGACCTGAATATGCACAGTTTATACATTATAAATTATAAAATATAAATATATATTCAAGTAGTTTTGGTAACTTATTAACTTTTGCTTTAAACAAATTATGCAATTGCAATTTCTTTTGTCTATTTCTGGATTACTCGTAATATTTAAAAAAATGTAAGATGTAAGTCAAGTCACAATGATAAAAAACAAAGTATCTTTAAAAATTATTTCGTCCGCTAATTTTTAAATTTTTAAATTAAATCTCAACTTGTGTAAGAACTAGATCAAATATATTTTTATTTCTAGGATCTCAGGATTGCTATTTCCTCTAAACTATTCTGACAAAATATTATTTATATTTAAATTGTTTCTCTCAACACAATACATTTTTAATGTTTTTATATTTCCAACCAGCAGGATTGTATAATAAATGAAAACATTGTTACCATTTTTTGGTCCGTCACAATCAATACTTGAAATAAATCTATTCAATGGCTAGTTACGACAATTAAAATTATCATGCTTCACTAAAATATATAATCAAGATAAAACTAAATTTGCACAAAGTTCATGTTTAAACAAAGTTTATATGGTTGAAAACATTTTCTTTTTTTTACGTTATATATTTTGTTTTTTATGAAGCAATTCGAGTAATCTGATGATGATAACTTCAATTTTCATAACCGCCAATTTAATAGAATAATTTCGAATAAGGATTTTATAACCGACCAATAAAAGGCAATAAAGCTTTTAATTTTTTTTAGTTTATTCATAAGAGATAAGAAGAAAAATCGTGAAATATTTATACAAACTGGTTATGTACGTACAAATAATGATTCTAACTTCTACATCGATATTACAGGATAATCCTATCCACGCGTCAATTTAAACACGACCAATCCTTTTTAATCCATTGCCTTTATCTTTCGCTGCCAAACTGTCTGTTTTCAGGTGATTTTGACGTATCATCGACTTCTAAAAACCCGAGATACTTCACTCAAGTTGAGTAATCCTTCTTAAAGTTATAAATATACAATCTTCTACAGAGCTTTATCTTGGTTATAAACTATTGCTCAAGTTAAGTAGCATTTGTTCTTGTAATGCAAATTACCTTATTTTATATTAAACTTTTTAAAAAGATTTACAAAACTAAGGGGAAAAGAAGTCGCATGAAACTTTATATCATTCACAAATATTACCACACATTAATATATTAACTTTTCATATTTACATACTATAGAGAAGTTATATGAAGAATAAAAAATAAAGTTTTTTACGGGTTGTCAACTTTTTTTTTACAGTCAAAAATTGTTTTAATATCGCTAGAATAAAAAAAAAAAAAAGAAAAAAAAAAGGTTTTTACAATAATGTATGGCTGTATGTAGTATATGCATTCAAACACATTGTCTGATTTTAATAAAATTAAGTATGCGGTAATATATTTTTCATAACTCGAGATATATGGGGGATAACTGAAACATCTTAAATTAAAAGAAATAAAACATGTTAGTGGGCATCTCTATAGAAATGTTGGTTTGTGAATTATCTCTATAAAAACAAAACGAAAATCTGGCATTTGTCTGAAATTTTTCAAAATCAACTCCACCGATTTTTAAAAATTTAATGATTGATGACAAAAACCCGTGTGAAAAACTCCAAGTAAAAAAAATATTACGATTAAGTAATAATTGACAAATAAAAGGAAGATGAAACTTGACCACGGTTATTTGTTAGTGTTCGGTTTTAATCAAATATGAAAACACTGAGGACACGTTTTTGACACAAGCGAAACAAGTTAAATTATCATATAAATATGTATAACATGGACCCTGTATTTGCAACAATATATAAACAAAAAATGTTGGGATAAAAATCTATACGAAAAATGAACGTCTACTCATTTCTAGTTTGTTTCCGAAAACAGTTTGAAAGACAATCTGTTTGAATATTGAATGCTATGATTTTTTTTTAAATAAAATATTGCGAACGAAAAATTATACTAGCAGTTTACAATAAAAACAAAATAGTTTACTCATTACGATTCTAGAGAAAAACTAATTAGACCTACCCTCATCCCAAAAATATCGGTTCTGTAGTTAACGATAAATAAATAAAAAATAAAATTTCCATCCATAACATAAATTGAATACTTTATAAAAATATATTTCTTACCTGTGATTAGATTATACACTTATGATCATTTATTTATTGGAAAGAAAGTAGATACTGTAGTCTATTTAAATTTGCAAAATCTTAGGGTTCACCGAGACTATGTATCTGACACAAGGAATGTTGCAGCATTTCTCCTTGTCAATTACTACACACCTTTAGATTTAAACATGAGCAAATGCGAAAACTACGAGAGGAGCTGAGTTTATAAAGTAGAGATATTCGCTGCGTATCGTAGTACATAACCCTGTATATTTGTGTTTGTATGTTAACATATTATGTGAATGTATTGATTTAATATTGTTTGATAATCTATTTTATTTTTTAATTCAATTTTATTTAGTTATTCTGTTCGTTCTTCAGATATATATATATATATATATATATATATATATATATATATATATAACAAACAATTAACTAAATCATCTCACTTAGTTTGCTAACAAACTATAACAAGTAACAACAACTCTAATTTACCAACATCAAATAGATCGGGTTGTCACACGAAGAAAAGAAGAAAGTTTCAGGGCTAATTATATCTGTAAAAATAAAATACTCTAAATTGGATAGTTCTGTATCTAGCCACCATTTTCTGTTTTGAGTAAAACATTTTATTTTATTATTATTTTTTTTTACAGCAAGCGATACAAAGTTGAAGTTTTGCATGCTACTTAGTGCTATAAAGACACAATTTGAGAAACAATTGTAACCGATTTACTTTCACACATTTCAAAATGGCTGCCATTTAAAATGTTTAATATAGAATATAACAAAAACCGTCACTTTTACAAAAAATGTTCATGAGACAGAAAGTTTCCTCTTTTAACGATAAATAAAATGGTTTTATAAAAATATTTTTGCTGGACCTCAAAGGATAATTAAATTATAGACAAAAAACTGAAAACATAATATCTTGGTATCTGTCGCAATACCCAAGATTATCCTAGAACAAACATTTTCTGTTCTTTCTGCACTTTTGTATTTAATTCTGAATAGATTGATGTAGATAAAGTCTATACAAATTAAATACAAACTTTAAAAAACTGGTTTATATTAAAACCAAACAGACCAAAAATAGGCAGATAATCGGTTTGTTTTGTACTCAATATACATTTTTCGTAATTTCGCAAAAATCAATGTTAATCATGATAACATAAATTCAAAAGAAATATAAATTTCATAACATAATGTTTTGCAGTGTTTAATCAAATTACACAAGTAAAAGTAATTATAAAGTGATTTTAGATTGATTTTAAAGATACTTTCATTTTATAGGTTGGTAATACTAACAGCTCATCAACAATTAAAATTGTGTATTTTGTTTGAATATGTTATAATAAACTATAATACCAATAAAGAAAATATATTGTGATCACATCGTAGTGTAAAACTGCCGTTTCAACTATCTAACGAGGAATATGTAGATATAATTTTTGTAATTTATGAATCCTGAAACGGAAATTCTGAAGCTGCTCGACGAGACTATTCGTATACTATACGTATGTAGTACTAAAATCTAAAACTTAACCCTTAGAGAAGAATAACAATAAGGAGACGCCTGAGCAGAGGTTATATTTTTTGTTTTAAATTCAGTTGAATCCAACAACAATGATGCGTCCTTAATTTCCGCCATTAACGTTATCAATAAACTTCTCGAAATGAAACCACTTCCGAGAATTTACCAACTATTCCATTTGTTGTATAAAACAATTGATTCCATGAAACTGTGACTAACAGTTGTAGGAAACTGATTAAATATTATAGATCCTATACAAGCAAATGCTTTAATGAAAACACATATTTGGTTTAGTAATCTTAAAATGTGTTTAATTTACAAACTTCAGTCCATAACTACTAACATTAATAGGTATATTTTTACTTCTAATGTAAAAAAATTCATTACTTTAGAAATTTGCATATATTTTATGACAAATAAAAAGTACTAGTTCATTCTTTGATTTCATTTTTAAAGTGAAAAAACGTTTTTTGAAGAACAGCAATTGAATATAGATTAGCTTGATAAATCCCCTTCCACCACCACTGTTGCTTTATATATCCTTGAAGACGGTCATTTTTCAAAAATAGATTATCTAAAAAAATTCAGTTACTTAACACATGAAGTGTTGCAACCAAATGGCATACATATACTTGAACCTTGTCATCTTAGACATTATCTTCAATCCTTAACACTTTCGTGTTGCCCAGTCATAACTTATGCCACGGATTTAAAATTTCCATTAGTTTTTTTTTAATAAATTTAAAACGTAACAATTGTTTTTCTTTCGTGTTTATCTTTTTAATTTAGCTTATATTCAAGAACAAATGACGGAATTGAATAAAAATGTTCATGTAATTTTGATGTCGCACAAAGATAGTCTAATTTGAGCAATTTTTAAGTCAATTATTAATTCAAGGTAGTTAAACTGAGATGATTTTTTATTATAGTAATCATACAAGTTTTTCTCTACAACTTTTTTGTTCCAGAAGTTTACGTGCATTAAGGCTTGTCTAATTACTTGGATACAAACACTAATTACTCTAATTAATGATAATGTTTTACAGTAATTACGCTATCACTTCAATAATGTTTTAGTCAATCAAGAAACCTGCATTAGTATTTGTATAGCGTTTATGAAAACTAATCAGGTGTCTAAATTATTGTTAATGGGAAAATGAAGCTAAACTGATGAAATTTACAAGTAACTTTGCTCGCAGGAAATGAAGTAGTCGTTAATATATCGAGAAAATATATTGAAATTGGTTTTAACCTATAAATAAAATCATATAAACATTTGTAGTGGGTAATTAAAAACAGTTCATTTTCGTTTTGAATATTTATTATTTTTGAAATATTTATTATTTATTCTTTAAACTGTATTTCAAAAAAAAAAAAAATCTGCAAAGAACGATTAAATAAATTATTTCTTTCTTCCAATCACAGCCACAAAAACACATTTTCAGGTGTACATTTTCATGTAAATCAAGCTTGACACAGGAAATGCGTTATCACACTCACAGCGTTATCTCTTCTTGTCGAATAAACAACACAGATAACAATTTTTAACGATGTTGGCTTCTGTAGGTACCTTATCTCTTTAGTTGTGCAGCCGTTGGCTACTGCAAGGTGTTCTAGTTTATTTTTAAAAGAGAATGGGATAATAAAAAACAGCTCCGCCTGACCGTATGTAAAGAACAATTTTACTTGCAATGTAAGTTATAAAGACTTAATAAATATATTATTTTAGACAAAATTATTATTTATATAAACCTCTAATTACAGATATTAACTTATTATCGTTGACGATTATAACGTTCCTAGAGGTTATTTTTAAATAAATAAATTATAGAATACTACAACTAGATTATGGTTCGAAGAACAATATTGAGTAACTTTTAAACTTTTGTTATATAACTGTATGGAAAGTCAATATTATTAAAAAATCACACAATATATATAAACCAAATAATATGTTCTTTATATATTATATGTTGAGCTTGACTTACGAGAAAAAATATACAGTATAACAAACACGCAGAACACAATTCTCACAAAAAAATACGCCTAAGTATCAGACGCGTTTCAACGACAAGGTCGTCCTCTTCAGTGATACACGAGCTACACCAATCAAACTATAACTAGTATAACTCTAGTCATACTAAACTAGTTAACTAAACAAGTTATAGTTTGATTGGTGTAGCTCGTGTATCACTGAAGAGGACGACCTTGTCGTTGAAACGCGTCTGATACTTAGGCGTATTTTTTTTGAGAACTGTGTTCTGCGTGTTTGTTATACTGTATAATATGTTCTTCGTTGTAGACCATTTGTTAAAAGTATTTCCGAATAATATATTTAATATAATTTCGTGTAAATTAAATAAATAATATGGGTTTTTTGCTTTTTTCTCCAGACAATGTCGGTTTGTGAGTTGGCACTAGAAAACAAAATCGTCAATGGGATGTTTGTAAAATTAATATTTTCTCAAAATCAACTGTTCCGATTTCTTTCAAATGCTAATGAAATGTGTGCGCAAAGACGCAAGTAAATAGATAAACAGTTAGGAAAAATTGGCGAAAAAAACGAAAATGAAATTCGATTGTTGGTAATTTAAACTTAGAATTTAATCAAATACCACTCACGTTGACACGTAATAAGTGCATAAATGCGAAGCAAATTTATGCACTTACTTAAATACAAAAATATTTGTTCGAGTGAGTACAAAATGCTCATTTTCAATTTTCGATTGAGAACTATTGAAATAATTTATTGTTAAAAAAATAAAATTCAACTATGAAACCCGACTTAGATTTTTAATATCATTTTTATCAATATTTATATATTTACATATGTACAATTATTCCTAAATATTATAAGATGAGATCCCATTAAATGACGGCTGTGCCCTGCGTTTTATTATATGGTTATTTTTAAATTACTCTCTGCAAATTGGTACACGGGTTTAGGTCATAGTTGGTCACATTTAAATAAATTTCTTAAAATCTGTAGAGCTGATTTTGTGGTATTACTCTTTATAATAGCTTCATAACAGATATTTGTTTTGTTTTTATCGCTAACTCAAGAATCGACATTTTTGGAGATATCACGACAAATGAGTTTCATCTAAGTATTTAGGAGTCACGTGTAACATTATAAACATCCAAATAAATAACTCGATAACAGATAACTCATGTAACTTAAAGTTGCTGACAATGAAGAAAATCCGACTATAAATGTTTCAAAGGTGGTCATAATATATGTATTCTGTAAAAATATTTTCAATCATTCTGCAATACAATCTATTAGGTCAATATTTGTAGATTTTAATTCTGGGTTTAATGGTATCTATGCCAGCTATCTACGGTGTCAAATTAACATGGTTATTGCTACAATAATCATAATTTTCAACATTTATATTTCTTTTAAATTGTATATTAGCCGAGACGAGCACAGCAAGTGGAAGCTTTTTCTTAGATTTACAGTTCCGGTAAAGGACAAGTCATTTCAAGAATTTCAATAAAAAGGGCATAAGTTGGGTTGCAGAGATAGATAAATATGTGTAGCATATTTAAGGGGTGAAGCGAAAACCACTTAACCTCATAAAATAATACAATAAAAATATACATAAAATATTAATTAAATTACGCATAATGTTAATGTACACTACAATAAAATGATAATAATATATAATCAAAAACAACATTCCCAAAGGAACATGTACGAAACACCTAAAAGAGCAATAACAGTAATCATAATATGAAAAAATGAAATATATTTACATATACATAAGTGGTATATAATAAAAAAGAGAAAGAGAATAACAGTTATCAGTAAAAAAAATTCGTCAACATTAAATCTAGAAAATTACCATGAGTTACAAACAAAATTTTGATTAAAGGTATGTTAAATTAATCAATATATAATATAAAAATAATATATAAAATTACACTATTTTAAACTGAGAAAACATAAATAAAAGTAAAAAAGTTGATCTTTATGGAATAAGCATATAAATATACATATGAATTCACAAACACACACACAAACACCCCCCCCACACACACACAAACACCCCCACACACATATATATCCCTATCTCTAGTAATTTCAAGTATTAAATTATCTGTATCACACCTTGTGGAATTAACAACAACCTGACTAATTAAAGCGACTTGGATTCCTGAGCGACTTGGCAAACTGGACAATAGATTGTAGAGAGTGTTTGGTATGCGGATTTTGTAATGGATTTGAGGAATTGTTGTATAAAACAGTTCTGAGATTTGGTGTAATAAGCAGGATTGTCTTTCTTAATATTAATATTGAAGCCGAAGACAAAACATTTTTGGCCTGTTGATGGCAATTTAGTTTCTTGTACAGTATGGAACAAAGTCAGTACATGGAACTATCTTAAACGAGAGTAGTAAGAGCGATACTTCACCGCGCCGGTCAAAGGTCAAGTTTATTTCTGCAGGATTTGAGAAGTCTGTGTATTGTTTCACTAATGTTTTCTGCCTAGTTTGTTGAAAATGTATTAATCAATATTGAGAGCCTGAACAAATAATTCACACTAATATTCTCGGTTATTATTTTATTTTTTTAAATATTTCTAATAGAAAATAAATCTATATTACTTCATAAATTAAATTTTTAATGAAACTTAGATTGTATTGCGCTTCTTTTGTAGTTATGTGTTGCCTAGATTTCAAAAATAAATATTACATGAGCAGAATAAACTAGTATTTACTAAATGGTATACGAGCTACCTCTACACAAGTTTCTCTGACAATAGTCTACTAATTTGCTTATAGATATATTTTCAGTTTTGTACAATGATTTATCATCAAGCTATATCAGTGTATGCCTATTCTAAAACCAATCATTTCATTGTATATATCTCTTATTTTTTACAGCATACGGTAAAATTGTGGACTAAAAATCTAAGTTTTGGACTGATCGTTACGCCCAAAGAATAGCAAAATCTATTCAGTTAGTTATTTATTTAAACATAATAATTAAAATTTGGATTAAGGTAAAATAACGATCTTATATTGAAACTCAGAAAAATGAATAAATATGTTTTAAAATCTGCTACATTAAAATATTTTGTTTTCTAAATTGAGTGTGTTTATATTCATTGGGTAACTATATCAATATTTACATATTTTAATTCAGATGGTTTTTAACGTATCGACTCTCTTCAAGGAAATATAAGGTAGTTGTTACCAAAACGGTAATATTTAACTTTAATGTCACAAATAGATTTGATTATCGCGTAGTTTTGAAGCCTCCATGTTCTAACTGTCAGAACTCTTGTGACATTCAAGAAAGGATTGGGTGAGTACTATATACGTGTTTAAAACACATTAATCTACAGTTGTTTTGAAATATTATTTTATCAAGAATCAGAGTAATTAAGGTAGTGCTATGATAACAATGATTAATGTTACGAGAAACAGGATCTGAAAGTGTGATTAAATCAATGACTTGTTTGAGGGATAAATATACAAAACGATGTTGACTTGTTTCATCATGGTATTTCACAGCTGCGCTATGCACCAGTTTGAAATGTGTTCAAAATTATTGTACACTATGTATTTGATTTATGGCGCGTTGATCACGTTAAATTATTTCAAAAACAAATTCCTCGTTAGTAGTAAGAGCGATACTTCACCGCGCCGGTCAAAGGTCAAGTCCAAAGGTCATAGATAAGAACTAGCGACTTTGAGAACGTACTGGCGCCAATAAGTAAACAAAGATAAGGTTTAAGTAAACAAAGATAAGAGACTGGCGCCACTAAAATAAACAGAGATAAGAGATAAAGAGTACAGAGTTAATGTATGTAAATAATAATAAGAGATAATTAGTTTCTTAAATAATTAGTTGTTTAATGACAAATAATGAATATGTATTTCGGTCCACTGTGTCAACAATCAAAGTAAATAAGAGATCAGAGTCCAGCGGCAGTTTGGCCCAGATTTTGAACATTGGTAAGGAAATAAACAAATATTGCAAAAGATGAACAAACAAGAGATAAAGTCGGACTATGACCGATCAAAATCCGGAGTTTGGGCCAGAAAATAATCTCTAAAGTCGAGGGGAAATTAATCAACATATATTAGTTTAAACTATGACCGGTCAAATTCCAATTGTATGTTCATAGATATTGAAATCATATTAGTTATTTAAAAATATTAAAACTTTTAAAAATTATTTGATATATAAAATATATAGAATGTTATCAAAATATATCAGTTGAAATAATGGAACCTTTGTTTAAACATCAATTCTCATGTGTTGTAGCAGGACCATCTGGATGTGGGAAATCACAATTCGTAATAAATTTTCTTAAAAATATGACAGTATTATGTAACGTCGATTTTAAAAATATATTTTGGCACTATGCTGTATGGCAGCCATCGTATAATATTAATACTATACCAATTATTTTTCAAGAAGGTTTACCAGATATGAATTCCGTGGACTCGACTTCTCCTAATTTAATAATAATAGACGATTTGATGCGAGAATCCAATAGTAGCGTTGTAGATATATTCACGAAAGGTTGTCACCACAGAAACATTAGCGTATTTTTCATTACACAAAATTTGTTCCATCAAGGTAAAGGGCAAAGAGACATTTCACTGAATGCCCATTATATTGTGTATTTTAAGAATCCACGTGATAAAAGTCAAATAAGACATTTGGCTCAACAGGTATACCCAGAAAATCCGAAATTTATACAAGACGCTTACATTGAGGCTACTAAACAACCCTACGGTTATCTTTTGTTTGATATGAAACAGTCTACACCCGAAGAGTTAAGAATTAGGAGTTGTATATTCCCTTCGGATAAATATAATTATGTATACGTCCCAAAAAAGAAATAAAAACTAACACTTTCAAATAGCTGTCATCATTTCTACACAATGTCCCGTTCAGTGATAAACAATGTTGAGTTACTCCGTGTTTTGTTAAAAATGAATCCTAATAGAAGAAAACGGTTTTTGAAATCAGCCGATGTAAATTTGATTCAATCAATATGTGAGTGT
Source organism: Aphrophora alni (assembly GCA_963513935.1). NCBI lineage: Eukaryota > Metazoa > Arthropoda > Insecta > Hemiptera > Aphrophoridae > Aphrophora > Aphrophora alni. The sequence continues at coordinate 33,532,876 of OY740772.1, read as the reverse complement.
GCGTACAATACGTTAAAAGGAAATGTACCTTTAACAAAGTCTCAGAAGTGTAAACTATCCCGATATAAACACATCCTCAGGAAACTTGTAAGGCACGGTAAAAATTGGAAGACAAATAAACGTGTTATAATACAAAAAGGTGGTGCATTATTTCCGTTATTAATAGGTCCAGTTTTAAGTACAGTGCTGCAACATTTACTAAATTAAATGGAACATGCTAAGAAAATGGTTTTATTGCCTCAAGACTTTGTACAAAAACTAAATGAAAATGACAGTGGGGGTTTACTGAGTGATTTAGATAAAGAAATGAAAGAAATATTATACAATTCTAAACTTAATGACAGGGAAAAATGGTTAAAATACCAACAGATCCTACAACGTTACTTATATTTTACTGAGCAACACAGAAAACCCGTAGAACTTACAATAAATGAAAACAACAGTATTACAAATCAAGAAGAAGTAGAGGTTGAATCACCCAATCGGGAGGAAATATTAGATTCTATCCCTAAAACGTTTCGTAAAAATGCTGAAAATCTGTTAAACCGTATTGTACTAGACAGATCTATAAAGTGGGATGCCTTAGGTACTGTTAATATTGACGGTGTTTCTATCCCAGGGTCTAATATTATAGATCTTTTAAATGACGTATTAAGAGCAAGGAAATCAACAAATCCTCCAGGATGGAGTAAGTTTATAACAGCATTAAAAAGAAATAATGTCCCGAGAAGTTATATAGGTAATCCAGAGCGTCGTGACTTTTTGGATAAAGAAGATATAAAAGAAATCGGTGTTAGGAAACGAGATCCAATGTATTATAGACCTCAGAATAGACAACCTACAACACCCACAACAAGTTCACCCGATATTCCTACTATTAGAAAATCCTTGTCACCACGTACTTCATCATTTAAGTGGGAAACACTTTCACCGTAATATGTACAAAGAGCTCCGGAAAGTGTACTACAACCCCTCTCATCCTGCTGGATACTCTGGTGCTAACCCCTTGGTAGACGTTTTGAAACACAAATACAAACCGAATAAAATTAAAGAATGGTTGCAATCGCAAGATACATATACTCTTCATAGACAAGTAAGAAAAAATTTCCCCAGAAATAAATATATAGTAAACAATATAGATCAGTTATGGCAGGCCGACTTAAACGATATGCATGGAATATCGAAATATAATAATGGAATTAATTATATACTATCAGTAATTGATGTCTTCAGTAAATATGCATTTGCATATCCTTTGAAAAACAAAACTGGCAATTCAGTTAAAGAAGCATTTGAACATATTTTCAAAAAGTTTAATAGGAAACCTCAACGTATACAAACAGATAAGGGGACCGAATTTACTTCAAAAATAGTTCAAAAATATTTTCAAGACAATGATATAATGTATTCGACAACAAGAAACCCAGACGTAAAAGCTGCAGTAGTTGAACGTTTTAATAGAACGCTTAAAAGCAGAATGTGGCGTTATCTAACTTTTAATAACACGTATAGATACATAAATGTCCTTCCAGATTTGATGACAGCATACAATAAAGCTAAACATTCCACGATTAAAATGGCGCCTGCCGATGTAAACGATTCCAATATATTATCTGTTTGGAAAAATATGTACAATAAAGTACAAAATACATCAAAACCAAAATTTAAAATAGGGGATACTGTTAGAATTGTTATGGAGAAGGGTCATTTCGAAAAAGGATACGAAACCAAATGGAGTGAAGAATTTTTTAAAATAATAAAAGTAGTAAAACGCACCCTACCTATTTACGAATTGGAAGATTTAAAAGGGGAGAAAATAGAAGGAAGTTTTTATGAGTTTGAAATACAAAAAGTTATACTTCGAAAAGAAAAAATCTACAAAATAGATAAAATAATTGACACAAAAGGCAAAGGTCGTAGTATGAAAGTACTTGTTAAGTGGAAAGGTTATCCATCATCTTTCAACTCTTGGGTTTCAGCTTCGAATCTTGTAAATATTAAAAAATGAACGAGTCGTTTTATTTAACTCTCCCAAGTAATAGTTCAATGACATATTTTTCTACCAATACGACAACTAAATATTCTACTCAAATACCTAAACAAATAATTCTTAAAGGAGAATGGGAAGTTGGACTTGTAGAGATTCATTATCCGTGTACATTCCTTACAATCACAGAAGGAGATAATCATATATTTATATATACGCATGAAGCGGAAACTGATAAGCATGACTTGACATTTACAAAATTAAGCCCTGGTACGTACAACACAGAAGAAGAATTGATTGAGTCATTAAATAAAAATGAAGATGTTAAAAAATATATAAGATTTACCTATTACCATAAAACACGTCATGTTACCATCAATCCTTTAAACACAAATGTTAAAATTATTGAATTTTCACCAAAATTGGCACTCCAACTAGGATTTGATCCCACTACATCCGATGCCTATTTAGAGAAATCTTCTCCTAGGCAGTGCAATGTACAACTAGGTATTCCAGCACAAATGTATGTGTATTGTGACGTCATTGAACCTCAATTTATCGGGGACATAGTTGCACCTTTATTGAGAATAATTAATATTGATACTTCAAATTACAGTTTTGGATCATGTAAAACGTTTATGTTTTCTAAGACACATTACGTACCAGTTATGCGCTCTTGTTTTGAAAATTTAGAAATAGATATAAGAGATGACAGTGGAAAACCAATACCATTTAAGTTTGGAACTTCGTGTGTTAAACTACATTTTAGATTGAAACACAATGAGTCGAATTAACTTGGATGACCCTTATTTAGCGTATTACAAAAATCAACTAGGATCTGGAGTTAGTGTTGTATACAGCGGTATTCCTTATCAAAAAGGACATGGAATTGGAAATTTTTTAGGCGGTTTGTTTCGAGTTGTCACACCATTAATTAAATCAGGTGTCAGAACAATAGGAAAAGAAGCTCTGAAATCTGGAATTGGAATGTTATCAGATATTGTACGTACAGGGGATCCTAAAAGTGCATTCCAATCTCAAATGAAAAATCTTACAGGAAATTTAAAACGTAAGGCAGATGTAAAAATCGATTCTCTCATGTCAGGGTCTGGATATAAACAAAAACGTAGAGCCGTAACAATTCAGTCACTCAACAAACTTCTAGGAGAACAGTCTTCAAAGAAGAAGAAGAAAAATATTAGAAAACCAAGAAAAAATAGTAAACAAACTAAAAAAGGCAAAAGAAAGCAGAAAAGAGTTAAGTTACCAAAGTCAGATATTTTTAATTAATGATGGCTTTTCTTCATAATCAATCGTGCGAGTGTGTAAAATCCGAACTTGATTTATTTTCTCTTCCACCTACACAGACTAGTATAGAAAGTGGAGAATGGATACAATACAAACCTCTCTCTTCTCTAACCGATGACGCACCAATAGAATTTGTAGTGCCTGGGCAAGGTGATGAATATTTAGACCTATCACATACTATGCTTAATATAAAAGTAAATATTATTAAGTCCAATGGAACAAATTTAGAGTCAACAGATAAAGTAGGACCTATTAATAATTGGATGCACTCATTATTCAGTCAAGTAGATATATATCTCAATCAAAAGTTGGTCTCGCCACCTGAAAATACATATCCGTACAGGTGTTATATAGAAACTCTTTTAAACTATGGACCACCGGCTAAAGAATCTCACCTTACATCATGTTTATGGTACACAGATACGCATGGGAAAATGGATGATACAGCAGACGCTAACTCAGGACTTGTACGTCGTCGACAATTTACAGAAGAAAGTAAACCTGTGGATATGTTGGGTCATCTTCATGCGGACATATTTAATCAAGAAAAATTCCTATTAAATGGAGTCGAATTACGAATTCGTTTAGTACGCTCAAGAGATCTGTTTAGTTTAATGTCAAGTACTACGGGTTATAAGGTCCATATGCTGGAATCAAATCTATACATTAGAAGAATGAAAATTAATCCATCAGTGTTACTAGCTCATAGTAAAACATTATTAAACGGAACAGCAAAATATCCTGTGACAAAAGTTGAAGTCAAAGCACTCACAATACCCACAGGTGTACAAGGAAAAACATTAGACAATGTATTTTTAGGTCAGCTACCAAAACGGGTAATTGTTGGACTTGTTAGTAACAAAGCGTTTAACGGAGATTTTTCAGCAAATCCATTTAATTTCCAACACTACAAAGTTAACTTTTTTTCACTCTATATCGATGGTCATCAATTACCTTCAAAACCATTACAACCCGATTACGTCACAAATAAACTATATATTCACTCATATAATACACTATTTTCCGGGACAGGAATACATTTCTTGAATGAAGGTAATGATGTATCAAGAAGTAGTTATCCGGACGGTAATTGTCTTATGGCCTTTGATTTAACACCCGATCTTTCGGCAAACACAATGTCACATTGGAATTTAATAAAACATGGAAGTGTGAGAATCGAAATAAGGTTTGAAACTGCTCTTACAGAAACAATAAACTGTATAGTTTACGGCGAGTTCGACAACGTCATTGAAATTGATAAAAATAGAAACGTAGTGGTGGACTTTGGAAGTTAGATATGGTATATAAGGATTATATTTTTTTACCATTTCACAGTCAATAGTTCAAGTGCAATAAGTGAATATTTGCTTACCGTCTCAGAGTGAGTAGTGAAAGTGTATAGTTTTAAAATGGCGGTGGTGTTAGACTTACAAGGTTTTAGGGATAATTCAGGTGATTACGTGATAAAAGAATTAGCTATTATATCTCTCAACAACAGGTTATTACAACACTGGATCGTAGGTCCGCCTTTTGAATTTAACACTTTATCAAAGAATAGGAAAAAAGAGTGTATATGGTTAACTTACAACTACCACGGTTTAAAGTGGGATGATGGTTCAATCAGTTATGGGTCGTTTATAAAAGAATTGAAATTTATTTGTGAAAACATTAATATTATTTATGTGAAAGGACTGGAAAAGTGTGAATTTATTAAAAAATTGTTAAAAAAAGAAGTTATAAATTTAGAAGACTTAGAATGTCCTTCACTTAAAGTTTTGAGTTCAAATGCGAACGTCACCCGTTGTTTCTATCATAACAAGTGTAGTAGATTTGCCTGTGCACTAAACAACGTTAAACTGTTAAATAATTGGCTTCACCGAGATGTATGCAGATCAGATATACAACTGTTTAGCTCACCTACCTGTACTTCATTACGCAGTTTATGCAGCCGATCAGTTGCCGATGACGGTTGGGACACCTAGTTGCTTTGTAATCAACACAGATCCTCACAATAAATCAGGACGTCATTGGTTTGCTATTGCTATCAGTAGTAGTAGAGCACTGGAGTACTTTGATAGTTATGGAAATCCACCAAACAGACCATCTCATTTTTCATTCATAAAAAGAAATTCCCGCACTGCTAAATTTAATTCAACTCAATTACAAGGATTGACATCTACAGTATGTGGTCAATATTGTATCATGTTTTTATACTTTAAGACTTTAGGAGCATCGTTGGAAGATTTTTTATCTTTGTTTTCAAATAACACGTACGATAACGACTTCAAAGTTCAATGTTTATTTAACAGTGTATTTGGAAATATTCCACGGACTAGCACTGGTCAGAGATAAGAGTGAGCGCATGCGCAATAATATCTCATTAGCCTATAAAAAACAATTTGCTAAAGGTTATTACTCAGTTCTTAAGTGAAATGGAGACCAAAACCAGTAAGAGACGTACACCATACGAAAGGAATAAGAAAGTCAACTTTAAAACTAATTTAATTCCGGAAAAAACAGACAATTTAGACCAAAATATGGAAAAGAAAATCGTCAATAGACCTTTATCTGCACTACTTTTGAATACGCGTTATTCTCTTAATAAAAGTCAAGGGAAAGTAGCTATAATTGGTTTGGATATGGAAAATATGTTTGAACCAAGATTTCAAATACGTAAATCAGATTCAAATAGTGGAGTTTCACTAAGTCTTTCTGAGTGGAATATTTTACTACAAAAGTCTGAATTAATTTCTAATTTTTTCATGTGTAAAAAAAAAAATTATGAAAATTTTGATTTGGATAAACATAAAGTTGTGTTTCAAATGATGTACGGTAAAAAATCTATTTTAATTCATGAATTAATCTGTATTCAACCTCATCTTTATCTACCAGATACACTCATTATTCAGGAACCTACATGGAAAGGATTGTTACAGATGTCACACTGCGTTTCCAACTACCTCAACTTTTGTACTCTGATGTCACCAACTGTGTTCAACTGTTTTCAAGATATCAAAAACATTGTCGTGAATCACTTATTAACTAATGTACCACCTGAATCATCAAAAGACGACTCTGTGGTTAAAACTTATTTAGTGAAATTGTTGGATGAAATAGACACAAGTGTTATAAAATGTGATACAAATAATAAAGATTTGTTGATATCTGAAATTAAAATATTATGTCTGGAAATGTTTATAAATTATTTTAGATTGCAATTGTTTTATAATGATATTAATGAATGTATGTAATTTTTGAAAAATATTTATTTCTAAAATCTTAACTAAAGTATTATGTTTGAATATGTTTATAAATTATTATATATTGCAATTGTTTTATAAAGATATTAATGACTGTATATTATAATTCTTGAAATTAAAAAAAAAATATATATATATATATATATATATATATATATATTTATTTCTAAAATGTTGTAACACTTGTACTAATTTATTAATTATTATTATTTAATAAAATATTATTATACAAATTTCACTGTTATTATTTGAATTCCTTTATGATTAAAATAATAATAAAAAATAAGGTGGGTGGGGGAAATAATCAACGCTTATACATAGTTAAATTCTTATAATTAGCATATATATAAACACACACACACACACAACACAAAATAAATATAAAAATTACACATTAAAAATATCTTCTCTTTTTAGAAGGTGGTTCTTCGCTATCTTGTACAACAAGTCTATATCCATTAATATATGCAGAATATAAATGTCTTATTCTGTTAAATAGTTCTTGGTCTATCACTATAACCCTATCACTTACTACTACTTCTTCTTCTTCTTCTTCTTCTTCTTCCTCGTCACTCGAAATGACTATCACCTCTCCATCCATCTCTTCATCCTCCTCCGAAAAACTTTGTAGCCTCTGCCTTCTCTCTTCATGTACGTAAATGTCTTCTTCTTCTTCTTCTTCTTCTTCTTCTTCTTCTTCTTCTTCTTCTTCTTCTTCTTCTTCTTCTTCTCCTCCTCCCTCTCCTTCGTCTATTCCAATCATTTGAATAAAAAGCTCCTCATCCTCCTTCCACCACTCTTCTACCACTTCTTCAAACATCTCCTTATCCTCTTCCCACCACTCAGCAAAACAATTTTCCATCCTGAAATATAATCTCTACTATAATTATCCACTTCCAACTAATACATTTTAAAATCCTTACATCGTTTATAAAGGTTTATCTCCCCACTCCCTACTCTTTGTTGCAATGAATAGTTAGTTAGTTAAATGACTTTTGCCCATGTGTCAATGTAAATATTAATATGAATCACACTCTTACTTCTAACCAAAAATGTAAGTCATATGACTTTTGAACGGATAAAGTAAATACGGACTCTACACTTTACAGATATTGGTATATATTTAAGAATATTTAGTTATTTCAATAGTTAGGCTTAGATTTAATGTAAATCATTCACATAATGTAACGTATTACAAATACTATGTTTAAAATAAATTATTTATTAACATTGTGTTATTAGTTTTGTTTTAGCCTATTTAGATAAATAATAGTGCTATGCATATCATAAAATTGAATTAACATGACATTAACATTTTAGCTACCGTTTTGCCATTTTTTTCAATGTTGCCCAGGAAGTACCACGAGGAGGCGGTAGCCGTCACTTCCCACCTAACCTAACATGCATTAAATCTAACTTGTACTAATAACTACATTAAAATTAAGAATCTAATACAATTAACATAGATTATAAACCATATAACTTTAAACTAATCTTAAATCATACAAACTTAAAACTATTCTTATACATGAAGAAACGCTAAAAACTATATATAAACAGAAAGTCTACAATAATGTCTTCATAAAATATCACTATATTTACAGATTGTTAACAAACATTAATCATATATATATATATTATTTACATATACAAAATATTAAAACATATAAAAATATAACTATGTACAGTTACAAATTGTTTAAAATACATTAAAAACTGATTTGTAATACAAATAAAAAATAAAAAAATAAAAAAAAAATATCATAATCATACACATATACAAGCCTATAAAAGTAAGACCAATCACATAACTAAATCTAATCCAATATAAACATATTCTATTAATAGGCCTACATTTGAAAACATTATTTACATTTATTTACACTCACATATATACAAACCTATAAACCAATCTATCATAATCATACACATATACAAACCTATAAATCTAAGACCAATCACATAACTAAATCTAATCCAATATAAACATATTCTATTAATACATTTGAAAACATTATTTACATTTATTTACAAGAAGATATTCAAACAGTTCAATAGTAACTATTTATTACATACCAACAGTATATATTATAAGTTCATTGTGATAGAGAAAGACAATATATATTATGGTAGATCCTGTTTATAATTTAAATAGTTATTTAATCTTGGTACATGTTAACCATCTCAAATATCACGGGGTTTACTAAACTGTAGCGATATAATCAAGGACTAGATACTGAGGTGGATACAGCTTTCATGACTAGAAATTAATTGTTCAAAATACTTAATTTAAAATAGGGTTTTCAAGTTGGTATAGAAGCATACTTTATTTTGCGTCTTACGTTTCGGATACTTGTGTATTATTAAATCATTTTATTTATCGTCATATCTATCAGGTTTATTGTTCTGTTTCACGGTGGATGATCCCCCACCGTTATATGAAATTCACAAGAACTCTAATAATCCTGATATATATATAACGAAAAATATAGTACATTTGAATAAAGGAAAACACACTTTAAATCAAATGTATTTTAATAATACACTCACTACTCCCGCGCTGTAATTATTGCGTTTTTGATGTATTTTATATGGCAGGACTGGGTGGTAAAGATTATTTGGTGGCAGGATTGTTACTTTTGCTAAGCCTTCTATTTCGTCTAACGTTTGAGGACAATTGTCTCCGTACAATATTGTTGGGTGCCCTACTGGAAACTTTCCATACTTGCACGCCCAAGGATACAAACTGCAAACATCCAAGTATTTGATTTCTTCGCCTATTTCTTCATTAACTTTATGATAAAGTTTAGTAGCATTTGTACGGCCTCCAAAAAACGCATCACGGGGGTCTAACGGAGCAGAAAAATTACCAATGCTTCTCTCTAAGTATTCCTTTATTTCTGGCAGTACTTGTTTTTGTATATTAAACATACACTCCCACATTTCTACCACTATGTATCCAAGACGTTCTAGAGTTTCCTTTTTTCGTTGAGTCCTCTCATATCGTATGGCCATGGTTTCGTGCGGACTATTATTGATTGGGGAGTCTCTGTTTTTATAGCAGAGGGGGCAACCGTGAAAAAAACATCCATTAAACTCAAATACGGTTCTTACATCGCCATTCACGTTATAACCGTCAACTTTGTAATTCAAAATTCGATATTCCCTTCCATTTCCAGCATGCTGTATGTTAATACTTCTTTTATGTTGTTCCCATTCTAACCATGAAATAGCAGCGTGTGACTGTTTATCACCCAGTCTGTATCCGCCTATAGGGATAATACCTATTTGATCTTTAGGGAGAAAATGTTTTCTGTAGGTCTTCATGCAAGCGCTTGCTATAGTTACTGATTCTAATAACGGATCTATTTGTGTTTCTTTTAGAAAAATCTCTCGGAATTCTAAACATGCCGACTTTAATATTGTAACGTCCTGTGTACAATATTTTTCTAATTCTTGTTGTAAGTGAAATTCAATTTTATTTGATTTTTCATTTTCATACCAAGTTAGGAATATTTTTCTTTCTTTCTCGCTCATTTGGTTGTAACCATAATACGATGGAGCCGGAAATTCACCTGCATAACCCCAATTCTCTAACTTATTGAAAAAGTGAGGGAAGTAACCTTTACTTTCTATGCTCAAATCAAACATTTTAGGTAATTCACTAAGTCGGGTGTTGAAAAAATTTAAAGAATCAATAATTTTTATATTGCCATACTTTATCATTTGTATTTTTGTACCATTCATTATAACTTCTGGACTCCATTTAAGAACTTCTGTCATGTGTTTTAGAATAAACTGTCCGTCATACCCTTTCATGTTATGAGCTACAAGTATGATTTTTGAAAACTGATTTCGCGGTAATGTTATGTATTCCATAAAATCTTGTAATGTATTTTCCCCTTTAAAAGTATGTGTTTTTATTCCGCATTTTGAGCACATATTATTTTCATTTGTATTTATACAATGGTAGCAGACTTGTTGACTAACGCAAAAGTTAGGTATGTGTTCATAAGTGTTGATCTGATTTTTAAAAACTACGTCTTGTCTGCATTCAAAATCGAAAAATATGTACATAAATTTGGTACTCTCACCCTTTTCTTTGTGTTTTTCCGTACGCATGAAACATAAATGACCAGAGGTTTTAAACTCATTGCATACGCTACAAAATATTTCGTTGCAGACATGACCAGATTTTCTCTTTAGAATGTTGTATGTCTTATTACAATTCGGGCAGCATTTTATCACATCACATGTAGAGCGGTTTTTGCTAAAAGTAGGTAACAAGTGTTTGTTGAAGCATTCCCGACTTTGAAAAAACCTATTACATTCTCGGCATGTGATATTATCGTTTTTTATGCATATCGGGGAATTATTGCATGTAGGGCATTTAATAGGGCATCTGTGTGAATCTTTGTGACTGTACCCGTATTTACAGTTACGACAGTAATAACCCGATGTAAAGGCAGCTGTCAAGGATGTTACGACATTGTAATGGCCATTTCCATATATTAGGTCTAGATTAGTTTTCTCTGTTGGTCCCTCAAAAATTGCCTGTCTACCTCTTCTATCAGAAAAAACTGTTATCGTGTATTGGCTAAGATAATTTTGAAACAATCTAATATGCTCAACACCACCTCCATTTGTTAAATCTACACCTGCGGCTTCACAAAGTCTTACAGCTTCAAGCCTTTGTGTTTCTCTTTCAGCACGGATTATCCGATTATAAAATTTTTTGTTTTCCTGGTTTACGTCTTTCTTAGAATGTGCGATCGCCACTACTAGAGCTCTGCTTAGACATAAGCTGTCATTATTGTTAATTACTATAATTCCCTTCTTTTTACGACAAAAATCTTCGAATGAGCTAGTATAATCTATTTGACCCTTGGCACCCCCTCTTGGCATCTTTACTTGTAGACATTTTATGTGCATTGATCCGTCTATGAAAAACCGTTCGTTGCTTTGTACTACATTCTCAACGGTTTGCAATATCACATCGGCATTTATTTGATCCGCTTTTCTTAAACTTATCCCTATAGGTCTTTGTTCAGGTTTTGCAGAGTTAGTAATTGTAAGACCAACACGGTCCTCGTTATCTATACTCTGTTTTAAAAATTCTACAAGGGAATTGATCATTGTATTTAACCATTGGTTTAAATTTTCATTTTGGTTAGGTTCTCTAAACTTTAATTCTAATTCTCTAGCTTCTGTTTCGAATTTTTTATATGTTTTTGAAATATTGTTTATTATTTCAAATGCATCTTGACCTTCCCCCGCTTGCATGTCACGACTACAATGTGGTAAAGGACTTGGAGGTAAATTAACACGGGTGATTACGTCACGGCTACAATGCGGTTGCGGGTTTGGTGGTATATCTGCAAATGGTGAAGGTGGCGATAAAATTGGTTCGGGTGAATTAGTAATATTTTGGGGTGTTCTAGGTGGTGACGGCAAATCATTAAATTCAACTATTTCCCCAAACTCAACCCCCTCAACAGGATCTTCCATATATATATCTATTAAATCATACAAAGATAACTCGTCGGTAAAAAATGCCATTTTGCAAATTCTTAAACAAATTAAAAATCAAACAAATATAAAAAAAAAAAAAAAAAAAAAAAAATTCAATTGTATATTAGATTGTTTAGTCAAAATATTCCTAAAACTATAATTAAAGTACTTACTTGTATCTTGCACACGAAAACACTAAACAACTATAAAAGTTGCTTTAAAACACTTTAATAATTAATAAAAAAATCACTTAAACTTAACTTCCACAACAAACTCAACTCACTTAATAACTCTGATAATAATAACTCCTAAACACACACGCATAAATACCAGATAAAACTGATGACTTGTTTTTGAATTTAGGGCTTATATATGGACACTTGTTTTCCAAAGCTTGGTACATTGACATGATAGTTTTAGGAATATTTTGACTAATTTGATATTTTATTATATTTTAGTAAATGAGGAATAACATCAGCTTTCATAAGTTTTTAAACGATAATTATGTAACCAATTTTGACTTCCATATAATTATCCATCCAATATCATGAATATTTAGGGATGAGAAGGTTTTAGTAACTATAATATATTTTATAATTTAAAAATCACACCCCATATCGAATAATGGAATCATGCTCCAAACCCCGGTTGAACTTTGATTATTCCGAGTGGAAATCTTACATATCGAATAATTTAAAATTCCCGCACGTGTGACGTAGGATAATGAATCATGCTCCAAACCCCGGTTGAACTTTGATTATTCCGAGTGGAAATCTTACATATCGAATAATTTAAAATTCCCGCACTTGTGACGTCATATTTTTAAGAAAATTTATTACGAATTGTGATTTCCCACATCCAGATGGTCCTGCTACAACACATGAGAATTGATGTTTAAACAAAGGTTCCATTATTTCAACTGATATATTTTGATAACATTCTATATATTTTATATATCAAATAATTTTTAAAAGTTTTAATATTTTTAAATAACTAATATGATTTCAATATCTATGAACATACAATTGGAATTTGACCGGTCATAGTTTAAACTAATATATGTTGATTAATTTCCCCTCGACTTTAGAGATTATTTTCTGGCCCAAACTCCGGATTTTGATCGGTCATAGTCCGACTTTATCTCTTGTTTGTTCATCTTTTGCAATATTTGTTTATTTCCTTACCAATGTTCAAAATCTGGGCCAAACTGCCGCTGGACTCTGATCTCTTATTTACTTTGATTGTTGACACAGTGGACCGAAATACATATTCATTATTTGTCATTAAACAACTAATTATTTAAGAAACTAATTATCTCTTATTATTATTTACATACATTAACTCTGTACTCTTTATCTCTTATCTCTGTTTATTTTAGTGGCGCCAGTCTCTTATCTTTGTTTACTTAAACCTTATCTTTGTTTACTTATTGGCGCCAGTACGTTCTCAAAGTCGCTAGTTCTTATCTATGACCTTTGGACTTGACCTTTGACCGGCGCGGTGAAGTATCGCTCTTACTACTAACGAGGAATTTGTTTTTGAAATAATTTAACGTGATCAACGCGCCATAAATCAAATACATAGTGTACAATAATTTTGAACACATTTCAAACTGGTGCATAGCGCAGCTGTGAAATACCATGATGAAACAAGTCAACATCGTTTTGTATATTTATCCCTCAAACAAGTCATTGATTTAATCACACTTTCAGATCCTGTTTCTCGTAACATTAATCATTGTTATCATAGCACTACCTTAATTACTCTGATTCTTGATAAAATAATATTTCAAAACAACTGTAGATTAATGTGTTTTAAACACGTATATAGTACTCACCCAATCCTTTCTTGAATGTCACAAGAGTTCTGACAGTTAGAACATGGAGGCTTCAAAACTACGCGATAATCAAATCTATTTGTGACATTAAAGTTAAATATTACCGTTTTGGTAACAACTACCTTATATTTCCTTGAAGAGAGTCGATACGTTAAAAACCATCTGAATTAAAATATGTAAATATTGATATAGTTACCCAATGAATATAAACACACTCAATTTAGAAAACAAAATATTTTAATGTAGCAGATTTTAAAACATATTTATTCATTTTTCTGAGTTTCAATATAAGATCGTTATTTTACCTTAATCCAAATTTTAATTATTATGTTTAAATAAATAACTAACTGAATAGATTTTGCTATTCTTTGGGCGTAACGATCAGTCCAAAACTTAGATTTTTAGTCCACAATTTTACCGTATGCTGTAAAAAATAAGAGATATATACAATGAAATGATTGGTTTTAGAATAGGCATACACTGATATAGCTTGATGATAAATCATTGTACAAAACTGAAAATATATCTATAAGCAAATTAGTAGACTATTGTCAGAGAAACTTGTGTAGAGGTAGCTCGTATACCATTTAGTAAATACTAGTTTATTCTGCTCATGTAATATTTATTTTTGAAATCTAGGCAACACATAACTACAAAAGAAGCGCAATACAATCTAAGTTTCATTAAAAATTTAATTTATGAAGTAATATAGATTTATTTTCTATTAGAAATATTTAAAAAAATAAAATAATAACCGAGAATATTAGTGTGAATTATTTGTTCAGGCTCTCAATATTGATTAATACATTTTCAACAAACTAGGCAGAAAACATTAGTGAAACAATACACAGACTTCTCAAATCCTGCAGAAATAAATATTGTAATCAACAAAATTTAAACTATGAACTGGAATATAATAATAAAATCCTATTAGTCTTTATCATCGCAAAAATTGGCAGATATGGAATAAAAAAGAGACACTTTTACGTCATAAATAATAGGATTGTAGACTAAAGTGCTTGGCCGATGTATTAGTAATGTTTTTGTTATTACGGCCCGTAGGTAAAATTTAGGACCTTTATAATTTCACACGCGTTTCTATCCTTCAAACTGTCTAGAAGTCGCAACAAGTCTACCCCGACAAAACGTTAAATCGTATATGTTTCAAACTTTGCATTTATATTCTATGCATAAGAAAATATATAGCTAACAAAAAAATTACCTTGATGTAGGTAAGGGATAATTCAGTTGATTTTTTTTTTAAATATTATGTGTAGGATGTCAAATATAACTAGAAGTTATTCTGATTACGAATATGTATGTCTTTGACCCAAAAAATAGTATGTTGGTGCTAGGCCAAATTTAAATTTCAGATATCATGACCCCCCCTCTAACGTAAACGTGGTAGTTTCTAAGATAACATGAAAAATTTCGCACTGCAGTTCGGATTTAATAAATTATTAAAATATTGTAATTTGTTACTACGATCAATACAAATGAATATTCCCACACAATGACAAAACGCAGCTTGTAAGTTTTAAAAGCAGTGTTTGGTATTGTAAGACAACCAAATCAATGGCCATAAAGCTGGATTAAATTGTCATTGATATCTCTTTATTAGGATCCGTAGGTAAAATCAACGACACTATAGTTCGGCCTGTCTGTCTTTATAATTTAGATACTTAGGCTATGTAAAAATGATCCCCCCTATACGGACCTTACGTGTTTGGTTTTAACATATGCTTGATCCTTTTATTAAACACCAAAATATACCTTAAATAGTACAAAATTTTGGACGAACTTCCATTAAAAAAATACTTAATAAAATGTTTTATCTAAATTGCTTCTAAGCGATATTGTAATTGAACTCGTTCTAAATTTAGGACTTAAGAATCCAAATACTTTATAATCACTTATCGTCGAAAATGTTTAGTTCAAAGAAATTGCTCAAAAACTGTAAAATGAGAAAAAGACGCTAACGTTTTAAAATGTTTCTTTTTACCACGTTTTTATTATTTCGGTTTCCGTCATATCTGTCAGTCTGTCCGTGTGGAATTTTGCATTCGAGTTTAACTAACTTCCCGATAAGCTAGAGACCTCAAATTTTCAACATAGGTCAGAATTGGATGACAATATAATATTCAGTTGGTTTCTTGTCTCTACATTTGTTTAAACAATAGTTATTACAACAAATAAAAATTGGCCAATGAGATATTGATTTTCTTAACCGCGTTACCGCTTAATCGCGTTACCGCTTAACCGCGTTACCGCTTAACCGCGTTACCGCATAACCGCGATACCGCTTAACCGCGTTACCGCTTAGCCGTGTTACCGCTTAACCGCGATACCGCTTAACCGCGTTACCGCTTAACCGTGTTACCGCTTAACCATGTACTGCACGAGTTATCGCTTTTGAATAGTAAACGGAATATTGAAGTAGGATGAGACAAATTTTTCATGACTTGTGCGAGTTATTGGATTAAATAATAAATAAAATTTAAAAAAATTAACATACCACAATAGTGTGCTAAGCGTATATGTGAATATTACTTTTATGACAATCGTTACAACGGTTAAAGAGACGGCTACTCAACGGAAGCGCCGATTAGAGAAGAAGAAGCAAATACGGCAAGTTGGGCTACAACAGGAATCTGAAGCAGATAATTCAGATAATATTTGGCAATATTAGCCAAACGCCGTAAGCGAGCTACAGAACGTCCCGAAAAACAGCGCAAGATCGAACTTGAAAACGATAAGAAACGAAAGGCTCTAGCGAGGTCGCGTGAAACGAGGGACGCAAATTCTTCTCGATTTACCAATGACGTTCATAGACATGCTCAAGCAAGAGCAAACGAGGCTCCCGAAGCCCGTGTTGCTCGGCTTGCTAGCGATGCATGCCGCCATTCTGAAAAACAAACGTGCGAAACTCCCGAGACGCAAACCGCTCGCTTAGTTAACGATCTACACCGCCATTCTGAAAAAAGAATTTGCGAGACTCTTGAAGCTCATACCACCCGCCTAGCTAGTGACTGTTAGAGTCTCATCAATATATTATACAAAACCGATTGAAATCTTTCACCCGGACATAATACTAAAATACAGAAAATAATAAATCAAATTTAAAAAAATAAAATTAACCTACGACGTTTTTAAAACGGACTAAAAAGTATAAAATACTTTTTCATGACCCTTCTACAATTTTGAGGGAGGACTAAAAAGTATAAAATATTTTTTTCCGACAGCCAGTAAATAATACAAGTAGACAATCCTGATGAACTCACGGCTAATTTCAGTGAATCGGAACGAGAATATAAATCATGTAAACATTAATCGATCTATCTGAAATAAATAACTTTCATAATAATAAATCTATCTCATCTAGAGAGAAATTTCAAAATGAAATCAAAATTAGGCAACAAAGAAAATCCAAACCTCACTAAATTTTATGTTCCTATTCTAACTTTTGTGGCCACTATTGTGAAGACAACGACGGAAGGACGGCATGTCTAATATCACTCTTCCGGATTCCTGAGACCATGAAACATGAAGATCTGTCAAAAACAAATGTTGAAATTGTTGACGAATTCCTTATTTGCCCAATACTTCGTATACTTGTACAGAAAATTAAATAATTATGTATGTATACAACGACGACAACTTTGTAACACTCATTACCAAAGATGATATTTATATTATCAAAACAAGTAATTTCAAAAATATATTTTCCACAAGTGAACCCTTAGTGGTAGATTCTTATCGTGGAACGAGTGACTATTAATACAATCGTATATTATTGTTTGTCAAATGGTCTTATATAAAAGACAAAATGCGACGTAAAGACTGGACAAATTTAATTCCAACTTGGAAAATGTATCTTTTTCAGCAAGTAGTTTGGACTGAATATATCCCTCGACGCTCGTTATAGACGAAACAAACACAGTCCATTTTGTACTTAACTTGGGCATTTGTTATTTTTATTGTTTCATCACGTACCGTTCAGATAAACAAACATTTAATACATTAATTTCTTTTAAAGAATCATTTAAAAAGTTAAAATTCGTAATATTTAAAATAAATTATATTAAAGTTTGAAATTGTGTCAAATATAATTGTTAAGCAATAGGGGTAATGTATCCGTTCTGACACACACATTAATATTAGTGAATAAAAATAAATTTCCATTGAAATTACAGATACAATCTTCAATGGTTTCTGGTGAAATTATACAATATATTATAGTTTAATGTTCTAAATATTAATTGTAAAGGTAGAATAACAAATGATCAGTTCTGAGAAACACTTTAATGTTAGTAAATAAAAGTAATTTCCATTAGAAGTACAGATACAATCGCCAATGATTTTCTGGAAATATACAAATATATATTATAGTTTAATGTTTAAAATGTAATTGTTAATTTAGTATCACTACTTAATCAGTTCTAACAAACAAAATTAGTGGTAGTGAATAATAGTAATTTCCATTGATATTACAGATAGTCTATAATATTCAATGGTTTTCTAGTGAAATTTTTTTAAAATATTATATTTTAATGTTTTAAATTTAATTAATTACCAATTCGTCAGTTCTGATAAACACAATAATGTTAGAGAATATTAGTATTTTCCATTGCAATTACAGATACAATCACCAATGAGTTTTGTCATTAAATTCACAATATTAATTATAGTTTACAATCTGTCAAATATATTTATTTTATCGGATACAGACTAATGTATCAGTTTTATCGAACAATTTATGTTAGGGAATAAAAATAATATCATTTAAAGGTATGTATAAAATCTTAAATTGGCATGGTTTTGAAATTTACAAAATAAATTGGTGTTGTTTCATCCTCTGTTCGGAGGAAGGGGATATTCTATTTTATAATGTTAAATTTAAATTGACATACTAAAAATCTACGGTATCTGAAGCAATGTCTGGCATGATGAACTATTAAGGAATAAAGTATCGATCTTTTAACTGTTGCTTTATTAAGATGCGATAGAAATATTAGATATTGTAATGATTTGGAATGTTCATATTTCATCCGAAATATTGAAAAGTTTATCAAGTACGATTTTATTAAAATTAAATAATTCAGACAATAGTAAGCTACTGTACTCTTCTCCACTGATTTTGTGAGGCTACTTTTGAAAAAAAAATCGAATTATTGTTAAATCTAGCTCATCAACAACCCTTGCACATGAATGCCATTGAATATTTCTATACACTATTCAAATGGATAAACTAATATATTCTAAATAACGGAATTTTTATTTTTTTTTTTGGTTTAGATGTCGCTGAACTGTATGTAAATTAGGCTACTAACTATATTTGATAAAGGTCCTGAAAACTCAAAATAACTTATTTGAAATATTTGGAGTTGAGATCAAATTTTTCATGTCACTTTCGTATTAGGTTACGTTATTTCAAAATTCTCAATAATAATTTAATTTTTTACTTATAAGCTTTTTTTAATCATTTTTTTTGTAATATAGGCTATACGCTTTGTTTACGAAAACCAAACATTTTCAGATGTGTAAAAATTAAGAATTTTATTATTTATATAGTTACAACACAAATGATTGAGATTTATGACAAAAAATATACTAACCATAATTTCACTTTCAGTCTGAAGAAGTATAATAAAAGAGCTTAAAAATAAATTGAAAAGAACTTCAAATTACTCCTCTTTACTTACATAACACCTGTATTACTTATCTCCTTTTTATTACTTAGCGGAAGTTGATTATATAAACCAATTTAAGGTGGAAGTGCGAATAAGAACACGATATTCCTTAAGTTTGATACTATAATCTAAGAAACTGTAAAATCTCGATACTTTCGAAAATTTATTCCTTCTGAGGTAAAATACACAATTAATTTAATTATCTACATTTATCTTGTAAGTAATAAGATTATATTACATTCCGAACGAGAAAATTAGACCGATGAAATCATCGTAAACGAAGGTATTAATGAACACCGGTGTTCCCTTAATGAAAATATGGTGTCTGGTCATTAAATGTTTAATTGCTTTGTGGGAAGAAAACTATGGCAATCAAGTATCGAGTTTCCAACTAGCGGTCATTAGGGAGGTACCAACCTTTGAATTATTAATTTACTTTTCAAAGCTTTAAAATAATAGACTTTAAATTTAGTTGAAGTTAAATAAGAGTTTTGTTTTACTCAATTAGTAATTTTAATTTATAGCAGAGGCTAAGTTTACACAGTTTTTATAATAGACCACTGCGAAATATTTATAGAAGCAATTACTTTTTTTAAATTTAATAGATTGGAGATGTTTTTGTAATATATTTTAAATAAATTCCTCGATGCAATATACGTTTTACAATATGATCTTGTTGATATGAACGAAAACAGAAATTGTATATTGCAAAAACAAAAGTTACAACGTTTTCTAAGGGAAACTAAAATTTATTTCACGTTGAAACAAATATCTCTCTTAGAATAAGCAACTATTGTAAAGTGTTTGTGATCACTTGTGTCTTTCTTGTGACTAATGATAATAGTGAAAAGTTGTAGTAACTTAAAGTAAAAAATAATAATAATAACGATTAAAATTTTCAACTGAAACAAGGATTGTTTTAGCGTTCTATCGAAGAACATAAGGTCAATAACAATTTCATATAAGAATATTTTTATTTTACATCAAGTAAATTATTAATCAATTTCTATCGTTTAAGTTACCCTTAAATTACTTTATTATAATTAATTTTTAATGCTGTTGAATATGATCGTTTGAGCTAGCTTAATATGTGTGTTGTAACAATAATGATCCCATTCGAAAGAGATAATATAAAATTAATTGATTCATGTTTTACTTCATCGCGGGTATCATATCTACAAAGCATTATAACTTCAGGTCTTTTACAGACATACAGTCGTTGATGTTCCTTAACTCTAAAAGTGGTTTTTCGATGGAGTCACTGTCTGTTTTTCACTAATTTTAGTCTAATTGCTTAGACGGATTAGGTAGAAAGACATATTTTTTACGATATCTTTAGACTTTTTGTACAACTCAAAATTTCGGGTGTGTAAGTGAAAGCTTAAATTTCGATTTACTCAAATTCGGCTCTTACTTTTTTTTATCAAATTTGTAAAAACACGAACTGATTAAACGTTATGTCAACAAATATCCCAGTTATAATATTATGGAAGTGTCGGGAAGATAATGTGGAAAACCTTACGATTGATTAAGCATTTGTTTCGTTTTAGTGTGGAATGTTGGTTCAATGTTTGTACATAATTTATTTTAATTTCCATAAACAATTTATATAGAGACAGTATTTTCATGGGGGAAAAACTTTGATGGATTTGTTTAAATTTATTTACTATTTCTTCTCGGAGTATAACAATAAAGTAACCTAACAAAACTTTGTGTTGCACTCATTATCAAAATAACCTAACCTAACTTTTTGCTGCACTGAGTCTATAAAGGTGTTTGTACAATAAAAATGCTGTCACCGTCTATACTCCCTAAAAATAGTTTTCAGACGGTAGTATTGATTGTGTTTGGCATTTGTGTAAGAGGGTTTTTAAGGATTGTAAATATTTCCTTTACTTAAAATATTCCTCTATTAGACCTAAATGTAAAACATCTTCTTGATAAATATTTAATATAACGTCATTCAATAACAACTCTAACCTTGTTGTCTTATCAATCTAAAAAAACACAGTAATCCCCTATTCCAATGTAACTAACAAATTCTAAAGCTCTATAAATATAGGTAGAATTCAATAAAATAGGCCAAACTTACAGAGATTTTAAATTATGTTTGATGATTTTGCAAAGACACTTTATTTAAACCTTCATGAGATGAAAACAATGTATATTCAAAGTGTAATGTCCGTATTTATGTATAATTAGTAACGTTGGTACTGCACGTAACTAAAGAAATGAAATTTAGATTTGATTAACGTTATATTAAATCTATATAAAATTATTTATATTATTTGGCGCAATCAATCTATGATAGTTAAGGAGGAGTAAATACATTAAATTACAGTGAATCTCATTTCCGATTCACTGAAATTAGCTGTGAATTCATCCGGATTGTCTACTTGTATTATTTACTGGCTGTGCCCCACGTTTTTATCTCCAAGTATCCCAAATATATCCACTAACAATCCTCACTCAAAATTGTGGAAGGGTCATGAAAAATTATTTTATACTTTTTAGTCCGTTTTAAAAACGTGGTGTGTTAAACACTTTTTTGTTTTGATTTATTATTTTCTGTTTTTTAGTCTTATGTCCGGGTGAACGATATCAATCGGTTTTGTATATATATTGATGAGACTCTGACAGGGATATATATAGGAAATTCCCAATGCATTTCACATACTATTTAGCTGCAAATGTCTGAAATTCAAAATATTACCTCTTATTACCTATTCTATTAGTTCTATTAGTCTTGTAACTCAGAAAATCAAACTAAAGAAGTAAACCAAATTAATTTTAGTTTTTTCATGAATTAAAACAATACAATGTCAGATACTTCTCTATTACTAATTGTTAATATATCACAAACTTATGGTGGTGAAGGTGGTATTTGACGCATTCTTCCTATCTCCGTCATGGCATCTTCATTGCAAGGTGTTTTAACTATTGTTTAAACACATGTAGAGACAAGAAACCAACTGAATATTGTATTGTCATCCAATTCTGACCTATGTTCAAACATTCAGGTCTCTAGCTTATCGGAAAGTTAGTTTAAACTCGATTGCAAAATTCCACCCGGACAGACAGACAGATATGACGGAAACCGAAATAATATAAACATGGTAAAATACAATAGAAACATATAAATCTAGACTTATCAGATCTGTGGCACATCATTTTTGTACCTATGTAAGTTCAAGCATTCCAGTAACTTGACACAAAGTTACAAATCTCATTCTAGTTAACAAGAACACACAAACATTTCCATATTTCATTCAATAACAACAGAATGATAAAGTGAAAAAGAATCTTCATTCGCTTTGCTCACGCCCTTTCTCGGGTCTCGCGTGCCCATTGAATATAAACAACATATAATATGTTAAGGTATTTTCATATTTGGGATGGTTGAACTCCGCCTCATAGCTCCTAAATATACACCTTCTACATATTTCTCTTATGACGGGATCTCTTAAATTTAGCAATTTTTCATCCTTAAACCTAAACCGTGCTTATATTAAAAGGGCGGAAAGGTGAAATGTTTTACAGACTTCACTAACGTCCATAATAATGCTGTCGGATATAGCCTAGTTACGTCATCGATACAGCTGATATTGACATAGCTGTAACAGAACCGCCTATAGCGTAATTTTAGTTTTTTGATACAATTTGAACCTTTATTTTTCCTTCCAATGTCACTAATATGTTTACATTTTTTTAAAAAAAAGGCTGTTTGTGTAAATTGTATAATAATATGGTAGTCTATTTTGAAAATACCTTATTTTATAATTTGGTATTATATCAGATATACCCAAACTATAGTTACGAAAATTATAAATTTGTGACTAATTAGGATTAAAAAATTCGTTGCATATAGTTCTTAAAGATAAAAACTTTTATAAATCATTGCTGCCGGATATACAGTTTTTTGAAACGATATAAGGCACTTTGCACATTGGAGGGCTCACGATATATATATCGAGGAAATTCTCAAAATTATATTTCATTTAATTACCACGAAACATTTTCTCGCGTATAGATTTATGTAGCATAATTTATCATCATTTTACTATATTTAAGTTCAACTCTAAAATTCTTAGAAGACAAGAACGGATGCTAAAGTATGAAGGTGGAATTTTGTGGTCGGTAGAGAATTTAATTATCTTAAAAATGGTTCTGAAGGAAAGCAGACAAGATGTAATGTTGCAAAGACGTTGTGTAGTTTAATTAAATTGTGGACAGGTTTGAAAAAGATGAGAATGGAATATTCCTTCCAAATGTAAACTGTAACTTGATTGTTTTCTTTTATATTCTATTTAAAAATTACAGCAATTAATTGTGAAACAGATATATTGAAATGTTTTGTATAGTTAAAATATTTTACTTATTGATTTCATGAGTGGATAAATAAATGTTTTTTATTAATAATTATTAGGAACATAATACGAACACTAACTGTAGCCTATCTAACTTGAGCGTTCTATTCCTGAACTGTGTTGATTAGGCTATGTTTATTCCGTCTAGTAACTATCTGATTCGCTGAAACCATTCAAAGGATTCACACAGATTTGTGGGAGGAGGGAGAAAACATTCATAAGGCATCGAATATAGTTACATGGACCTCTTACTTCCCAATTGAAATATGTCAATACTGAATTGACCCTATCTGTTGACCACGGTTCAGTAAAGATATAAAAAATAAAAACACACATGGAATTTCGTATCAAATGTCCCAGTTGTGGTGAAAAGTAAATAAGCGTGTTCTCTGTGTATGCATAACTTACAGCGGGCAGTAGGTTTGATAAATGGATAATGCCAGTAAGTAAGACGCCATTTAGAAATTAATGAAGATGGTAGAACGAGATTTCTCACCATTTACAACTAAATTGTTTGCTCGACAAAAAATCTAAATATTTCAAAGATCAGAAATACCTTAATGATTAATGGAGTTGTTAGAGAGAGAGAGAGAGATAGATGTTCGTTGATCTTGCGCCACAGAACGGAGGAGCAGAACACCTTCTACGATTGAAGCGTTTTCTCGACAAAAATTCAGAATATTTGAAAAGTCCCAACTGCTTATATAAAAATGTTTATTGCTAAAAGACGTATAATATTTTTTTATTTTATGAGGCAAAATTAAGACCACAGGTTCCTCTCTTCCACATAACCTATACAATTAATTACAAAAGACATTTACACATAAATAATTATGAAATCAAACATACTGCTTAATGATTTTAGAATATACAATTTTTACATTCTAGTCTCTTGTCTGTGCTATCATGTAACCAGTACTTTAAAACATTTTTTAAATGAACACAATATTTTATGTTTTATACTAATATTTTTCGACGAGTTCCAAAGCTTACACGCCTTCACTGTAGACGATTTATTAAATATAACAGTGTTATACTTTGGTATAAGTAATAAAAGTGATTCTCTTCAAGTATTTCTAGAATTGATGTTTAAACTAAAAACAAAATTTTCTGCCAGATTGTGGGATAATCTAGTGAGCAGAATAGTGTGCAATAAAAAAAATGACACTTTTAAAAAGTGTTAAGATTTAAAAAAAACAACTAAAAAACAAAAATTCGTTCTATTTTGAAACGTGATCAGCTCGTTTTAAATTTTAAAATGAGACATTAAGTTTCAGTACCGAGAATAATTAAGTATCGTAGTCGTCATGTTTTATTAAAGTGTACAATTGTGAGATTCTCATAACGATGGAACAGTAATCTTGATATATTACAGTGATTTGAGAGAGAAGCATGAATGGGGAATAGTGCACTAGGCACGCAAGGCTCTCCCAAGTGTTATCAGAATATCTCCACATTTTTGAATACCTACAGTTAATTTTGTTATATTTCCAATTTACTTGCCAACCGTAAATTGTGTGTACACAGACATGGAATACTGGTGTTAATCACTCGAAGAGTTGAGTGTTAAAATACAGGTTCGATTGCCGAGATCGATATTGATAAAACAGAATTTGAATTTACTTGGTAAACTTTATCTCGCAACGTTCATTTGTTATATTTATAATACCTTAAAAATGTGTTTGTTATTTTTGAAATATCTTAAAAATGTATGTTTTCTGTAGCTCGGAATTCGAATGTAAGATCGATGTTGTATAAAATATTAAACTTTACAATTTTGTTCATACTCGTGTTTAAAAATTATTAATAACATTCGTACAAATACTAAAGCATGTCTGCCTTTAGAAACCCTACTTTAGCGGCATTCGTAGATAAATTAATAACCTGTATTGGCTTTGCGTTTAGGCAATTTATAACATCATTCTCCCTCAGGAATGAGTTGTGAATATGGGTGTGCTATTTCCGTAGCAATGGACTTTAGTTGGATCTAATTCTTTTTTTTTGTAATCTTTTGTAAAACACTCTCTTTCATTTTTTCTGTTAAATCTTTGTTGACTAGCAATTGATCTTTTCCCGCCTTGATGTTATTAGAATATTCTAGGACTAGGAGTCTACATTTATGTTCGTTTCGTCCTTTTTTATAAGGCGATGATGACCGAAGTAGTGTTTCACCTTAACACAACAAGGAATAAAATTATAAAACAAATCATGTTTTAAGCATAGTAAAGCTATCCCAATTGTATCACCTGATAGACAAATTTATAAGTGACTATAATTTTAAAAAGAGGGGGGAGAAAACAGTCATTAGAAAAAACAACAACGATATCAAATTCTTTTCAAAAGTAGTTATTCATATCTTATTTACTTGTCAAATCTATGTAAATTATTATTTTTCAATTCATTGTATCTGAGATTGATACAATATTAGGGTGAGTTTAGGCAATTTATAATATATACAATAATTCAATATTGTCAAGCTATCCCCGCTCTATCGCCTGGTTAACAAAGTTACAAGTGCCCGTATAGTTTAAAAACAAAACAAAATCAGTCATTAGAAGAGTGTTATCATGATAACATGTCTGGTGTGTATCTATTTCACGAAATAACGACATGTATTGGGTAATTTTGTTTAAGTGATCCACTTAGATTCAGAAGTGTCTTGAGTGATTTATATTAATAGAAATTGAGTTAATTGACACATACGCCAGCAGTGTGTAGGCTCTACCATCAAAGTTTTCGGTTTTATTAGTGTTTCAAACAATGTGCACCATAATAACTACTTCATATTTTAGTTCAAGTGAAAATAACCTTTACTACTTTATGTACATGTAAGTATGTTTTTTTTAAATTTATTTAAATACAATTATTATTTGTAATTCCCGCAAAGAAAATCTTTTATGCATGAGCAAAAAGTCGCTAAAGTAAACAATTTATTAAATTTTGTAAAACCTCTTAGATGATTAATAATAAAATCAAGTTAATTAGCGAAATTATATTATGAAATGTGTACTAATTATACCCATATTTTTTCACTGTTTCGATATTATTGATTTGTACAAGGTTATCGATTTTTAAAATTGTTTTTGTAAAAATATTGCAAACTACAACATCCCACCAAAGTTTATTTTGTTAAACTATAAATCAACATTCAAATAATTCCAAACAAATGTTCTTCGATCAAAAATTCATAATTCTTTATCACGTTCTCACAAAAAATATTAATGATAGTTTTAGTAGTTTGGATTTTTATTGAATTTTATTCAAAATCAGCACTTTAAGTTAGTTTTCTTTGCTAAGTACGATTGCTATTAAATAAATAAAAAAAATCAGTAAATTTTTTGAAATTCTTTCTTGAGGTTCCCTCCGTCCATGAGCTTATAAAAAACCAGTTTTGAAAAAAAAAAATTAACGATCTATAAAAATGGGAAACAACAACCTACTGCGAAATTACACACAATATAAGTTGTATATGACTAATGAAAACCAATATAAGTTTACAATATACCTGTAGGTAACGCCCAAAACTGAATATAAATGTAAGTTGTGCTAATTCAATTATTGGTGGTTACAAGCTACTATAAATATCATTTAGAACAATTGTGTATAAGTTGTAGGCATGAACATGAAATTTGTTTTTGAAGGATTCTTGCCCCTGACTGCCTTCTAAGTTAGGAATAATTGCAAAGTGTGTAGGTTATGAATTCTAGGTTAATTTAAAACAAATTATGTTTACACTTACTTGTGTTTTTAAATTTTGATTAGTGCTATGTAAATTTTAAGTACAAAGTACAAATTTAAAATTCGTACTATGTATATGCGAAAAAAAGTTACACATCTCTGCCAAATTTCAAGTTTCAAAGATTTAGTTGTAATTTCTGCTGAGGATATGGATAGACAGTCTGGTGAAAAATAAGGGTATCAATGAAATTCTAGTTATACTTACTAATTATAAGTTATTTTAAATCAACAGTAGATGTGTTGATTTTAAAATGAAGCCTATTTGAAAAATACAATCGTATTTAAAATGTGAATCCACTTATTAAAAGTCCTTTAAACAATTTCGCAAAAAATCCACGTTAGTTATACATACTTTAATCATTTCTATTTCCTATCTGTAACAATGATAACCTAAATTCATTTTTTTCAAAATGTAATAAAGTTAGAACCGTTAAAAAATATTATATTTAAACAAAAAATATTTTCCTGCATACTTTAACACAGATTTTGATCTGTTTTTAACATTTTAAATAATTTTTTTAACAAAATATTTTTGGTGCTTCTTTAAACTCCTTTAAATATGTTTTTTTATAATATTGTTAATTTATTTCTGCATTAAGATATTAATAAAAACCATCTTTCTCGTATATATATATATATATATATATAGTATATATATATATACTATATACTGTTACTATATATACAATTGTTACATATACAATTTATACTGTTACTATATGTTAGTATATATATACTATATATATATATACTGTTTATATATATATAATATATTATATATTTAAATAACTGTGAAAATTGTGAATATATACATTTTAAAATGACTTCAGATTTAGCAGGTTTTTTGGTCAAAAAATCTCACCAGGTCTAACAATATTCCACTATAGTGTATTATATGCATCTTGAAAATGTGTAGGCCTATAGAGTACTACGATATCCATTTTTATATTTACTCTTAATAATAATAGAATTGCGTAAACAAGTTTAATTTTGTAGACTTAAAGAAATAAAAAATATAAAATGTAAGGCAGTATTTTAATAGAATTTCGGTTGAATGTAACACATAGGTTACATTTAACTAAGAAATGAAGATTATAAAATTTAAAATGGTGGTTATTTTAACGTTATTATGTTGATGCTTCATTTTACCTGTAGGTTATATGTTATTCTATAATAGCTTATTTGGTATAACTTGAAAACCTGTATCTACTGATAACACAGTCAAAAACCCACGCTTATCATTAATTAGACACTACATACCGTTTTAGCATATCAGTAGTGTGACGTGTTTTTTAATCTTTTAAAAACTCTTAAATACTCAGACAATACAGTCATACTCGTCTTTATTACATTACAATAGAATCTGGAGATTGGAATTTAATATTTAATTGTTTATTTTAAAGAAATTAATTGTTCTTGTTAAACTTTGTTATAATACACATCTAATCTAAACCTTTGTTGTTACTATAACTTCGCGAATAACCTTGACGCAGGTGTTTCATTCTGCACAAGCAAAACATCAATCTCTCTGCTAAGCAACCACATGCGGGTGTAATCGAAATGTCCTTCCTATCTTACATTCAATAAAAAACAAACTTCTTTCTTAGCGTTGCTTTATTTATGGTTCAGTGTTTCAAGATAAATACAATTTGTTTTTCAAGTTTAATTTACAAAAATGCAGTAATTTTCAATTAAGAGCCGAGTTGTGTTTTTCTATTTATTGTAAAAGCTAGAACACACAGCCTGGACATTCACGATGAATCTAACAAAATCAACCAGATTTGTTATATACTCGATAATTTGTTCTCATTAACCAACATTTTTTACAATCGAAGACCAAATCTATATATTTTTATCTTTAAAAATTCTATTTTGGTTTTCCTTGCATTATTTACATGAAATTAACCAATTTTGGTGATGGATATCCGGCCCTCCATATGCCTATAACATCCTTTCTATGTCAACAACGACAAATAGGCCACTTTAAAACCATTTTGTTTGGAGCATTAAACTTTTTGTTTGTTTTAAGATAACATTTTTATCTGTATTAAAACTGTTTGTGCCAAAATCATTAGAACACTTTTATTTCTAGGTTATTATTTTATTCCCAATTTTTTATTCCAACTTTACAAACACATTCAAAACAATATGTTTTATTTGTTTAGTTTAATCTATATTTTCTATACAAAATTTAAGGCATAGTTGTTTTTTTTTCCAGTTTATAGCCATAAACTTTAACCAATTTGAAGTATTATAAAATGCAATACGCTTCAAAAAATTTACAAATATCCATTAGTGAATTTGTTAGCAATCATTGAATTGATTTTGAAACACCATTTAGCGGTAAAAAGACACAACAATCCGAAAGTAATTAGTTATTTTGTTTAGGGCAAATAATGTACTCAAAAACAATAAATATTTTTTGAAGTCTTTTTTACAGGCAACCCAAAACTATAAGTACGGTGATTGTAGTTTACATAACTAATTATCTACTAGATACAACCCATTAACTCCAATGTAAAATAAAACGGTCAAATTATTGATAGACTTTTGTAAATACAAACACTTTGTGAAGGATCCAAAATTAATGCTACACAATCGATTTTTTCCCCACCATTATATAATAGAGTAAGAAATATATATATATTTGTGCTTTATTCCAACATTTATGTTAAACGGATAAATTCAGGCGCATACAATAATAGTATTGAAATACAAATCATTTGCGAAACATCTTTAATCATCAAAAATATGTGATGTTGACAGATATTAATATGGCACTTCAAATAACTGTCACATATTAAAAGGTAAAACAATGTTTTATGCAAATTAAACAATTATTATTATTATTGTATTTATTCCAACTACGATTGCATTAGTATTCAAAGTAATAATTTCTATTACAATAGTAAAATTTAATTGCAAATATAAATGAATTAATACGGATAAAATAACCATACAATTACTGCACAATGTCAATAATTACAACTTGTTTGCAATTATTAAACAAATGGCTACCATTTATTTAACCGCAATACATTCGTATTCATATATTTATTTGTATTGCAGCAGGATTTTCAAGCCCCTCGTCACCACACCTGGTCACGAAGATGCGTGAGTCTGAAACAAAGCTCCCGCCATATCCTGGACTCGCCGACAAACTTAAGTGGAAGGTCGACTCCTGTACAAGACGTTCAACCCCCAGCGAAGAAGTCCAACTGGGAAGTCATAGAACATTACAGTGAAACAAGCCTTCCGAAAAGTAGAAGACCTTCTATGATGGTAAAAAACTTTAAGTTACAAATTGATTATTTTGTTTTCCTTGTTTTTTAAGGTCAAAACATCTCCCAGTCATCATCCCCCTTTAAAACAAGTAGATGAAATAAAGTACTCGAATAATCTAAAAATCGTTAAGGGTCAAAAGAGAACAAGAGTTGGTTAAGAGAGAGCTGATAGGAAAGATGAAAAGGAAGGATCCAACCAAATGGTACATGTAAAAAGATGTAAACCCAGCAAGTGCCACGTCTGTATTCAAAGTTATTGGTCTTATTTCTCCGCCTGAATCCTACTACAGTATATTTCACAATAACTTCATCTGATGTTTCTGCTTTCAAAACTATCCACTCAATCCCTTCTTGTCGATGTCTTAGTTCTATGTAGGTGATTCGGAGTAAAGTGCATCATCTCTTGTAGCTTTCAATGTGACTTTCACTTGCGCTCTTCAATTTGTGGCCAAATATCATAAGAAATACCTAACATCTAAAGGAAATAAGAATGTTATATTTTTATTGGAATAAATATATCAAAGGTGTGAATTATTTAACTAATTATTCACGAAAAATATCATTTCTCAATTTCGCAGATACAAATTTAGGTTACGATTGTGTTACCATAATGAACTTGTATTGACATTAAATAATGAATTTACTTTAAATATCACTTTTCGACGACAAGTTTTGAATTCTTAAAGAAAACCTTATTAAATATCAAACATTTTTCCAAATTCATACCAGCTTCACACTTCTTTGAAAGTCGTTTGCACGTCGTGGATTTGTTTAGAGTGAGTTGGCCAAATTGGTACTCATGGCCTCACGCTGTAGACAGGTTGAATACCATATTGATACTCATGGCAGTCAACCTGCTACATATTGCTTCATCTAGTCTTGGGTTAAATCCCTATCTTTCATAAATCCTATCAGGTCTCCCTAGACGAAATCTTGTTCTCATCCGCTCCTGACGCTATTATAGTATTGTAGGGCTAAGGGTGTTATTTAAAACTCAGTTTTTGTTAACGTGGTGATATTCGTTATGGTTTTTCACCTTTAAGCAAAAAAAATTTCGTTTGCCCTCTAACACATGCGTTCACAATATTTATTAACTTCTTTGTTCTGATTTAATCTTCACTACAATAGTATGTTCCATTGATACCACAACCCTTTGAAGCTGAATACTAGTAACAAAATGGTAACCGACTGGGACAAGACTGCTTTTAGATCAGATGTATTATTCAAATTGCAAAATTGGCTAATAAAAGAAAGTATGTCACAATTGCTTAATCATTTAAATTGCGCAAATTTCTAAATCCAGCCCTAGATAGATTTTTTTTTTCTCCAGAGATAGAACCTTTTTTTTTATCAGAAATGGAATTCCGTTTGGATCACTTTAGACTTCCTAAATTCAGAACGGAAGGCTTAAACATACTATTAGTTGGATTATTTATAAGACGGGAAGTGTAATCGGGTGTTTTTACTTTCGTTTTCGTAAAAAATCATAAACGATTGTACATTTGACTCCGTAACGTCTAGAATTTAGTACGATTTGATTTAATTAAACAATATGATTTCGAAAAACTGTGCTACGAAATTGAAAGTCTTAAAATAGAATCAACAAACACAAAAAAAAATCGTAATGTTTTATGTAGTAGCATTATAGTATCGTCTAGCGGCTTGCTCAAGATAAATTGAAAATATCAGAGTAAATAGAGAAATTTACGTATGATGTTTGTGTGGAAAAACGTATAGGTCTATACACATCAATTACAATCCACGTACATACAATACAATTAATATTAAAATAGATAATCACATATCTAAGAAATTTATTCAAAATTTGACTAACATATGGTTTGTAACATATTAGCTGTGGTTAGCATTGGATTTCTTAACTCCATTGAATTTAAACTACCTATAGAAATAGTTCCATTGATAATCAACCAATGACTTCTAATCATATTGATATCTCCTGGTATCAAAACCTGTTGCTTTAGAAAATATAACTCACATTGATAAAAGGGGGAGGGGTAATATTTTTTGGTTCCAGATGATTTTTAACAAGATCAAATCACCATACACAACATCACACTGAGGCCAAATGGCATCAAACCATTTACATTTATCAAAATATGTTGGTAGTATTCACCAAAATAAAACGAATGTATTTGATAACCGCTGGACAAATATTGCGCCAACTTTCATAGTCGTACACAACATCAAAGACAATGGTAAAACATATAATACAGGTTTAATAATATTCGTAAGCACTTTACCAAATATCAAAAATGCCCTTTCGGGAATTATGTGTAACAATTAAAATAATAAAATAATAAATTAACAAAGTAAAAATAAATTAGAGACGGTTGAATATTATGCACTAGCACAATTAAAAGATTATGGACATTTTAAGCCCAAATAGGGAAGTAAAAAAGGGTGTCGATGTTCTTTTGTGAGATTTTTTTAATCTGTCTAAGCTTTTAAAACCAACTTGTAATTTTGCAATTTAAATAACTAAACGAAT
This sequence comes from Aphrophora alni, assembly GCA_963513935.1. NCBI lineage: Eukaryota > Metazoa > Arthropoda > Insecta > Hemiptera > Aphrophoridae > Aphrophora > Aphrophora alni. The sequence continues at coordinate 33,499,385 of OY740772.1, read as the reverse complement.
TTAATCTGGAGAGTAATTTAGGGGCGATTTTTTTTTTAATTGTTGATAAGAAGCTTGGTTTGACTTCTCCGTAATTTATTGTGTATTTTTAAAAACATTATGTCAAAAATAAATGTCACAAATATTTGGAGCCCTCTTCTGAACCGTTCTACATTTCGAAATATTTTCAATAATATAAATGGAATAATTTGTAGTTTTTTTTTCAATATAAAATGTTAAAAAAATGTTAAACAATCTATTTAACAATTAGATATTAAATCGATTTTGGTGAATAGCAATGTCTCAAATTGTAATGTGCGGGTTCAAAGAGTAAATTGCATGTAATCTGATAGGTTCTCATAATAGTGATTCGAGGATAATGGTGTATATATGAATATATATTATGTTTTTACACATACGACACAATATAAATTGCAATATACTCTGTAAATTACGAATGCTCCACTACAACATTTATCACCCTGATAATTATTATATTTAAATACTGTTTATTAATTATTGTTCAATCACGATAATTGCTGAAATATATCACAATTTTTTTTTCATAGAGTCGAGGGGATAGTATTCGTGAAGAAGAAGAAGAAGAGGATGTAGAAGAACCTCAAGAATCCTTACTTCAAGTTAAAGGATGCAACAGAGTGGAGAGTGTTCTGGTTCGATCTGCATCAAAGAAATCCTTTTGGTCAAGATTAAAGAACAAACTCTGCGCTGCTCATAGGTTTAAGAATTTGCAGGTAATGTAAGGATTAAACAATTGTTTATCTTATAGTGCAATATATCTCACTGATTTAATCTTTAATAACCACTATCATGATATTAACAATATTAATTTGTTACCACAATTGATAACCAATATTGTAACTGTGGTAAGGAGAAATGTAATTTAATTGAATTATAATAATATTAATTATAGCAAGAGTGTGAACTAAGGATTAGCATGATTGAAATTCTGTACAACTTTAAACAGTCAAACTGAATGCAAGTTCTCACATGTGGTTTATTCAACCTATGACCTCGTATGAAATATGATTCAAAAGTATAAAGAGACAGATTGCTTTTGTTCTAAAAACATAATGTATACATAATACATGTAAACAGTATGCCAAGACTATTTAATAATACGTAATGTATCAAAATGATTAATTTTTTTCCAAGTACTTAACAGCCTATGTCAAATTCGAAATTAGCCAAAATGTTTATAAATTTATCCAATAAATTAGAATGCGTAAATTTTATTAACATTTATAATTTTATGAACTTGATATTAGCTAAGTAAAAACCGATATTAAATTTAACTCCTTTCCTTTAAAACACTTATATTTGTATATAATATGAATTTTATTTCAAACAGCCAATTAAACGCCTCATTTAAGATTGTACATTGTTTTTAGTTTTTTGCTTGTATCTCGAAACGATGCACACAGTTAGGCGCTTTAAAAATATCATTCTTAATAAATCTTTAACATTTTAATCAATTAATTAATTTATCAAATTGTATTATTTTTATACATAGTTGACTGTAAATAAATATTAGCTTGTTATTCGATAATAACTTTTGGTTTTGGTAAATTTACATATAGAAACATTTTTAAAATGATAAAAGAAGTACGCACATGATCTCATAAAAGAAGTATATACAATCATGTGCGTAAATATTGACCATCAATGAAGTACTAAAGGGCTGCATTGGTATTAAAAGTAAGATTAATTAATTAATATAATAGATGCTATATGTGTTTAAGATGTCAATAGAAAACCATATGGACAACTTCTTTATAAATAATTAACAGTATTAATTTTTTTACTAGCTTTTGTAAGATAATACACAATCTTAATCAATTTATCAATTTATTACATATGGCGTCAATAATTTTAAACACAATATCTCAATCGTCCTATTTATACCTGCTTCTTCAGCCCAATTTAAAATCTCTATTACCTAATAGTTAATGGTAGCTTTACTATTTCTTAGTGTTACTTAAATATCCAAGTAATCATAAATTAAACTGACATAAAACAACCTATTATTTCATATTTATGCTGCTCACGGTCGTCAGTAAAAGTATAAAGTAGAAACAATAAAGAAATAAAGTAACATTTCCAACTTTTATAATGCTTCATATTTGGTCTTGAACATTAATTCCAAATTTGGAGTATTTTAATCCCTAACCATAGGTACAGAGTGTTCCTTTTAAAACTCAACTGAGACGAGATAAAGATGGAAATATATTCATTTATCAGAATTTTTTTTACAGTTATTGGCAATATCTAAATGGCCGTCATTTTAAAGAATAGAAAATCCCATTTTTCATTTTTCATTTCATATTTCGTGTTAATTTGATATGTGTATTAGTACCATTTCTGGTATTAGCTGATTATATCACCTTTAAGTTCAACAATTCCGACTAAAAGGTTTTGTCCAAGACTGTTATGCTTTCTCAAGTAAACTGTTAAACTACCGACAATAGTACATTCTTACAATATAACTAGTTGGAACTACTTGTGTGACGCAACAATTTTGTATAATTTTTGTCTAAGCAGTCGAGTGACTTTACAAGGACTATAAATGGACATTCCTTTTCAACTTCCTTCGTGACACATTAGGAGCCACAACTACGTGTCAAAATATTATATGATCTAAATGTAAGATCTTCGACAATTAAAAATCATTCAACTCTAGCTTTAACGTACCTTTCTGTCTCTTTATTCACATTTATACCCTTATGTCCTGGAAATCACTACAGGTTTATATCGTTAGTTTTTACTATAGTTTTGAAAACGATATAAAGTCCCACTTGGTTTTGTACCAATCCTCTGTTGGGAAACTACAAATACACCGCCGATATTTATTGTAGGTATACTTGTTGGTATTGAGTATCGTTGCAGTAGAAGTCAAAACGTGTTGTTACTCATAACCTAAAAGCCTAACTCTGTCTCTTAACCTGTTTATTTCATTTGTGAACCACTCAGAGAACTCTAGTTTGGCTATCTTCGTCATCAGACTGCAGTCCGTGAGGGTATTATGAGTTACCATTATGAGCTACCCCTAAGTTACCATTCTCAATAAATAATCTCTTAATTTTATCCCTTTACATTTGAGACCTTTTGTGTGCCATGAAGCATTAAACCTTTAAACCTGCAATGTGCCAACTTACGTCTAAGTTTGACACGGTAAACACCTGACAAAGTACACTTTAAGATCCGTCTGTCGAACCATGTCAGTACATTTTGCATACAACTAGATTCTCCTTTCGAACAATAGTTACCGTCAACCACAGTTGAAACGATATGGTATCTCGAGGTCAACTACCTTTGGTGCACTGTCCGGCATCATTCCAAGGATACCTGTTCACAGAATGTTACCAATCCCGGTATGTTTACGGCCTGATGATATCGCAAGTTATCCACAAATTGCATTCTGTAGGCCGCCACAATTACCTCTGCCATGATAAAAAATAATATAGGACACAGACTTAACAGCACCTCCATGGCATTAGTTAGACTGCCTTTCTTCGTATTCCTAGTACTCAACCACGCTGCACCATAGAGAAGCTTTTTGCTACACGTAGCCAACTTTGATGTATCTTTGCGTACCATACTACACATCCATACATCAATGGCCTAATAATGGTATTTTGCTTTAATTAGTGAATTATGTTTATTTATGCGTACTATGGTTTTGAACAAAAAATAATGAGTGTTTGTTGTTTAGTATTATTTTAAAATAATATCTATTATTTCATGCCATAGACAATGCCTAGAGAAAAGTACCATAGGCAGTTTCTAATATGGATATACCTAACAAGACTTCTATTCCATACTAATTACCTTCCATTCACTGTGTAATACAGTAGTATAATCCGAAAAAAAACTGGCCTTATGCGTGATCGTCACCATGTTCAAAGACGCATATTTTAAAATTATTAAGCAATAGAAAACTTGAGGGTAAGTTTTATACAAAGCCTACAAGGAAATGTTCCCTGCAAAAGAAAATATCTTGTGATGGTCCTTTTAAAGTCCCACGGTCAGCTTAAAACCATAGAAAATCCATGTACCACATATGTTAATTTCAGATGATTACGTTGTCAGACTATAATTGTAGGTAGTTTAACATTGTCTTTGAGAAATCACAACAGTACTAGACAAAACATTTTAGTCAGATTATATATGAGGTTCCATTTAAGTGGCTTTTCATCATTAAAAGTAACCGCTACTGAAGCTCTGTAAGCCCTCATGTCATCCTTCGACAGCCTCTTCATTCTTTAAAAAATGTTTGTGTGAGGGGCGATATCACCACAGACATTTAATGATTCTATTTTTTAATCTTTTGAAAACACACTCAATCCAGAGTCAATTCTTAGGCAGTTTAATGAGATGTTACACGAAAATTAAAGGATTTTGTGGTTCTATAATACGGTGAAACATACCTAACTCAACAATCGACCCACTGAAAGTATTTTTGGTAAAAGACTTATTGGAAGAGGATTATGACCAGTTAGGTCTCTCGATCTCCCAGCAGCGAGCGATTTCCTCAAGGGCTATTTCAAGAATCGTTCATTTTACAATAATCCTCAAACTACTGAGAAAACATAGCTCCACTGATAGCAGGAATAATTGGTACTAATAGAGAAAGCAAAGTAGCTGCTAATTGTATTCATGATAATGGCAGCGATTTTAATAATTTACTTTAAAAATTGTATCAATATCAAAGGAAATATTCTTATTTTGTAATTTTAATACGTAATACAGAAATAACTGTAAAGAAACTCTGATAAATGAATATATTTTAATGTTTAATTCGTCTCGGTTGTCTTATAAAGTGAACGCTCTGTAACCCCTGTTTTGGGAATTAAAGAACTCTAATTTGTGAATGGAAAAATTACGACTGATTTTGGCTTTGTTTTTAAATTAATCGTGTAAATAAACATTTAAGAAATCTGATTTGTAATTCATGTTCAGAATCAAAGATGGTGTACTTTAAAAGTTGGAAATGTTGTTTTATTTATTCAATGTCGTTTCTTCATACTTTGTTTGACTAATGACGACAGATAGCAGTGTAAATATGACGTAATAAGTTGTGTTTAAGTCACTTTAATTAAAGTTCGCTTGAAATTTTAAGTCAAACTAAAGAAGAAAAAAAGCCAATATTAGCTATTAGGAATAAATATTTTGGTCTCACATCTGGTGATAGGAGCTGCTCTAAATAGGATCTTAGTATCGGACATAATTGTTACAAACATGTATTAATAGTAACAACAGTAAATGAGAATTAGATATAGAAAACATTGGCTTCAATTTATGACCCATTAAGTATTCAATATGGTTGTCATGAAATTTCAGTGCGTTTATGTAGCCTCCAATAATTACTGGAGCAAAATGATTACACAAACTTTCTCACTCGCATATCCACTAAATCGAATAAAATCAAACCAAAACTTTTTTTTTACCACAAATGACAATTCTGTAGGTGTCGGTAAAAACTTATTTGAACCACAAACGCCGTCTTTGAAAAAAAAATACGTTGCCTTAACTTCGCTTGGCGTAATCCCCATCCCATCGTAATATGTATGTGATTAAAATCAATCTTTTGACAAGGGGAGTCTCAATTTTAATTTTTTCCTACAAAGATTTGGTAAATTTTCTTCATATTTCTTCAAAATTAGAACCTAATCGGAGGTTTTCATTAAGAAATCATGTCTTTTATAACAGCCCCATAATAACCAATTCTCCGTTCTACCGTTAACTGATGAACGACCACTTTTTGAGAGACTACATTCTTTTGGGTGCTTGATCAATATTTTATCAACATCGTTAGAACCTATTTTGAAGAAATCGTAATTTACGTGTTTTTTTTTATATCTCAAATACCCCCAAATTTCAAGGTACAAGGAAAATGAAAAATGTTACCCAGATTTTGCCAAACTATGCTTAATTTGATTAAATTATTCCACTCATTTGGGCTGTACACAGAGGACAAACAGACATCTTCCCAAAACCCCCTTTTACACTTCCAAAGTCAGCAATAATTCTAAACTGACTTTTTGATACATCACTTAACTTTTTCTATATTAACGCAAAACATTAGAAGGAGGCAATGTATCAATACATTCCAACGTGTTAAAACGACTCTAATGACATCTCCAGTTTTGACTTGGTGTGTCTGATAACTGTCGATTAATAGGAAAATATCGTGAACGAAATTTATACGTTTCCAAAGTCGATCTATAAACCTCTAAACAATATTAATGAGAATCATTTTAATTTAGATTTGCGCATATGTCATAATATTTTATATGAATGAATTTTACTCTCCTCTGAATATACGTGGCAGTTATTCTACTATTTAGTTTAAGTTTTCCACTATTTTAGTTACATGTCAACGTTTGCAGTTGCATCAATGTGGGATCATTTGGTGTTGCATTACAATTGACATAAAAACAAAATATCTACGTTTTGTATCATAATCTGTAATTTTCACCTTTCTGGAACCAAAAATAAACTAACTCCACTTAAATTAGTAGAAAATCTCTTCGGGAGTACAGTATTTTTTTTGTTTTTGTGGGGAGATATCAAGTTAAAATCAATATTAGTCCTACAGAAAGAATTATACGCATGCTAAATGGTCTGTACGAGAACTATCCCTTATGATTTTTAGATCATTTAATGTTCTGGCTCTGAAACACTCATATATTTTTTAAAGATATTTCATTTTAAATTTGAAGATTATTTAAACAGCAGTTATAAATAACATATTCTTACGAGTAATAATTAAAATTATGTTATTATAGGTTAAAAGAAAAAAATTGAGTTTGTTGCTACTTTTTTATTTAACCTCACTATCTAAAATCAGTTAATACAGTGAAGGAATCTCAAATGGCATTTTTTCTTTTATGGGTTGGGGGATGTTCAGCATCTATCAAGGGGTTTTGGGTGGGGGGGTTAGATGTGTGTAGAATAAAGTTGTGTGGAATAAGGAAAATTGATTTTAATTTTTTCTATAATTCCTTTTTATATTTATTTTCATGATATTATTTTCTTTCTTCATTTTTAACCTCTTAATTTTGCCTAATTTAGTGAAGTTAACTCCAAGGGCTAATTTTGCAGGGACATTGTTTCAGTCATGTATCTTCTATTTTTTTTAAAGTATTTTAGGAGTTGAATTTTTGTATTTTTAGGTTACTTTTGTATTGAATTGTACTGTCTTGGTGTAATACTGTCTTATGTAATAAATATATATACACATGTCTGTTAAACTCCAAAAATATCTGAAAAATTCATAAAGCTATTACATAATAATTTAGGTTCAAACACTCGCAAAGAAAAATAACTAATGATTTTAAACTTAAAATACAGTTGATACACAGCTGATAAGATATGAATGTGAGTTACACAAACGCTAAAACGTCCAAAATTTTGAAACAATTCACGTACTGTATTACGTACACACGTAGAAACATTTGTAAAACTATCTTTCATTAATGAAATAATCTGTTATTACAAACAGTTTTGAAATTAATCGACATATTAAATGTTTCAAACTGTCTAAACCTATTAAATAATGTTTAAATGTTTTAAACTCAACCTAGTTTCTGACAAATAAAATTGAAAATCCCTTTCCTCAACCCTAGTCACTACAATTTGAACTAATTTAAACTATATATATACCTGCTTTACTCTACAAATATTTTAATATATTCTATTTTACAACTATGATGAAATGCCAATTTGTTGTATGGGCAGGATCAAAAATAGTCATTATCACTTGAAAGTTTTGTTACCTCCGCCTCCCCTGCATCACCAAAATGGGTTATTATATCCGAAAATAATTTTCTTAAAATGAGTCCAAAAAATATCTAAAAATATTATTATATTTATTAACAATAATTTTGACCTTTTGAAATCGTATGTCATGTTCTACACTTAGTAAAGTTCTCCGTTTTCTCCACATTTTATACAAAATATATTTTATTAGGATCAAGATTAAGTCAATTCGGATCTTTTTATATACAATTGAAAATAATTAAATATTTTAAAAATTAATCTCAGTTAACTCTTACGTTTCAAAATGTTTATTCCACCATCTGGAACAGAGAAAAAAACATTTTAATTAATATTACATCATTTATAGTTTTTGATGAGATGATACAAAAATAATACAATAAATATATAAATACATATCTTATGACGGTCCTTTTTCTTGTTGTTATTGTTGTTTATTTTAAACTTTACTGTTATTCTAAACATTTGTTAAATCATATTTAAATCCACGCAAGGACAATACTAGATATTTAATTGACATAAAGTATCAAATTTATTACTTGTTCTTCAAACCGTGTCAATATTCACTAATTTAAAAAAAATAAATGTGTGTCAAATAAAATACATATTAACAATAAGCTTACTTTCTTATTCTCCGTCACACGTCTTACTTTAACTTTCTCTTGACGCGATTCAGACTTTTACTCCATCACTAGGAGTCTCTGATATTGTTCGTCTGATAACGTCAACAAATTAACATAAAACTTGAACACATTAAAAACACGAAGTGCACACCATGTGACTGTCAAAGAACATGATGTAATTCCAATTTTATATAATATGTAACTAATTCTAACTTTCACAATAACTGAATAATTGTTTCAATTTCAATAGTTTGAATTTTAATAGTATTTAGGATTCATTTTATTTTTCCCCTTTAGTTATTACACATGACACCTATTAAATGTTATTTCATTAAGATATATTTTTAAACAGATTGGATATTGCTATAAAACAAATTTCAAAACTAACTTTCTTTTAGGGTTTTACTCTTGTTCGTGGAACTTAGGGTCATATACTATTATTTACCTTCGATGAAAGCCTTTTTAGTTGTACTAATTTTAAATTTAAATGAACAAAAATCGACACTGGTCCGAATGCTATACAAAATTAAACAAACAAAAACAAGGTGCTTTAATGAGGGTTGATTATTATTTAAAATCATATAAAATCAAAAGATGTTTTACTATATTTGTCAAACCATAAATAACAAGAACCATACAATGTTTTAATTCATAATAATTAAACAATATTGTTAGATATTTCAACGGAATAATATTGTTGTTTAGGGATTGATTATTTTAATTTGTGGTTGAACATGTATTATTTATTTTTATTTCAGTCATAATTGTTAACCTGATTTACAAACCTTTTACCCCTCTCCTTAAAAATCAACTCTTCGGAGAACTCACGATTTATTGATTTCTTAAAAAGGAAATATTTTAAAGCAACTTCCAACTTTTTATGTCGATTATTTCTTTTTTATCCCCCTTTTTAAAAATAATGTTAATGATATTTTTACTGTAGTACAATCTATGTATACCATAACAAACAAAACTAACTATAATTCTAAGAAAATTACTCAGTAATTAATATTATCCACTAAAATAAATTCAAAAACTATTTCATAGGTTAATACGTAATATAAATTCAATATTTTATATTTAAGAAATTTAAGGTTATATATTAAAGTATTTGATAAGTTATATTATATTTTCGTCTTTGTTTATTTATAAACTTATATTATTAAATGTATATAATTTATATAAACTGACCTCAAATAAGAGTTTACTGATTAATTTTACTTCATTTGTAAACGTTATTTAAAATACAAATATACAATGGTAGATCGTAAGATTAAAATAAATATCGTTATATTACATAACGAAATCGGACTGCATAACGTAATATTTGAACGCGTGTATCTGCAAATTAATAACGTTCGTTAAATAGAAATAGATATTACAAAAGTAATTTTAAAAAATATATTAGATTGATAATAACACTTTTCAAGACGAACTGCAGATATAAATAACAAACTAACGCCATAGGTTAGATTAAATACAGGAACACTGATTATAAAATACTGATAAAAATAGTAACTCCTCTATTAATAATTTACTTTGTATGTTTTTCTTCCAATCAGTACAACATTTTATATTTTTAATGATATTTTATTATCTTGTAAAAGCTTAACATAACAAGAAACATCATTATCATTTTATAAAGATGTTTCATTGTTATGCTCCTTTTAATGTACATTGGTCGGTAATTGCTTACGCAATTCAATTCTCAACATGTAACGTTCTTAGTTGAAGTGAATCGTATTTTTTTCTTTAAACATCTTAAATTGACTGACGTTGAGATGTCATTAGATTTCATTCTTCTATTTTTTACAAATGGTTTGTTAAAGGTTCGTTTCCGTATATTACAATATCAAACGTTTTTCAAGCGTTAAACATTTTGCTTTTTAAACCGGTAACATCCGAACCGAAAAGATGTAGTACAGTATAACTTTTGGATTTTAGTGGCTAAATTTCATCAGAATCATTAACCTGATATATATATATATATATATATAAGGAAGAAAGTTTGTACATTATGTCAGTGGCCCCCAAATTTTGATATTACCAAAATTTTAAATTGGCTAGTACCAAATTATTTCCAACTATAAAATTGTATCTACATCTGTTCACTCTTTTTTACAAACCTAGTGTCTTGCATGGGAGACATACTGACAACATTTTGTTTTTACTTTCTTGGTGTTAGGATACATAAAAACGGATATGTCAGCGAAAACTTACCTAAGACATATTTAACTATACAGTACTTTCTGTACACTAGGTAACAGACCTCAGGGCCTCATTTACAGTGAGTACGGGCTCGGTAATCTCGAGAGAATCTAGCTGGATCTACACTTTTTTCGTCTATTTTTTTGTTAGATCTCTCTTTTATTTCTCCTATCAGGTAAATATTTACTAACTCTTGTTCTAACTCCCGACCCTGACGCTATTTGAATTTTCAAGAGATTTATTGGAGAGTCTTTACTTTTTTCTATCACTCAATCGAAATTCAAATGATTTACCGCAAATTTAAATAACTCGTATTTCTATTCTTGAAATTATACGATTATAAAGCAAATACATTATTTATGGAATATTTTAATAAGTACAAATTATGATTTGTTATCGTTATAAGGACTAATATTGTTCTGGTTTCCCTTTGTTTTCATTGTCATTCACTCCCTCTTTCTTAAAATAGACTAGCTCATATAAATGTAAAACGGTTCGACTACATTACAATATAGTAATAATCCCAGTGCTGCAACTTTCCATCACCGAAACTATAGTTTTTTTTAACCAGAATTTATAATAATACATTTCAACAAAGTAACTTGTTATGTCCAGGAATTTTCTTACACACCAAGAAAGAACCTTACCTACTAACCAACCTGATACACAAAACCCAGAATTAGGTAATTTGCTTTAAATGATTAAAATAATGACAATCAAAATTCTAGTTTCGTTTAAAAAGAGATAACTAAATATAAAAATAAAAAAGGAATAAGAAAATCAATTTCTAATAATTAATATCTTATATAGGTCGTCATCTATAGGAAGACGTTAAGGAAGACATCGGAAGTCGGAACATTACTTATACGCTCCCAAATTAAGTAACTTAACCTTAAATTTGATTTCCAATTCATTTTACGACCTATGCTCTCCATTTTCAGTTTGTTACCTTTAATTATTTAATGAAATATAATCTCCAATTAAGTTAAGTTTTTTTACGTCAGGTTAATTTATCCATATAAAATTATTTGGGCAAAAAACATTAATTTTTGTTTGAAATGTTATTTATTATTGTAGCGAAAATATTTTATATCTAAAGTTTTTTCTTAATAAAACACAAAAAAACTAAATTTGTTTAAAATTTTCAGTTTATAAAACGTATACTTTAGTCAGGCTGAATCGTCAGGCTGAATCGTCAGTCTCGTCTTTTTTTTTTTTAAGGTTTATTGAAAAAGGTAAATTTTGTCAATACAATATGAAATTCACTCATACTTTTACAAAGAATATGCAATTTTCCTCTTATATATGAGTTTTGTTTTGTTATAAACAGGTGGAGATGCTCTACCAGAGGTATTTCCTTCACACAAACCAAAGTCACATGACCCACCTCTTAGGATTACTTTTAGCTTTATGTTCTGTCCTGGGAATTGGACATCTTGTGTTTTCAGTAATATTTAAGAACGACAGGTTAAGCCCACAAGCACTGCTGACTGCTCTCACACTACTTACATGCGTCGCCGTCTATGCAGGTAAATGTTTTAACTATTCATATATTTTGTTATATTTAACTGTTAATTTCTCTCTACAAAATTGATGTTAGAAAGGTTAGAAAAAACAAACATATTTTTTGTTTAGTATTGTGTGTACCACAATCGTGTAATTTTAAAACGTAAATTACTTATTTCCTTGTATTTTTCCAGTACTTAAATTGAATTACACAAGCATTACAAAACGTTGGAATAGTTCTATATAACAACAAGAGAAATACCCTAGAAATACGTATAAATTGTTGTTGTTACAATACAAAAATTAAGATATTGTTTCAAGCTAAGCAAAGAGTGTCTGGTTAAAAATTATTTGGTGATAGGGCAATCACAATTTTGCGAACACAAACGTCACTCTGGAAAGTTCTAATGAACTAACTGTGTCCATCTCATGCATAGTGAAATAAACTGTATTCAAGTTTAAATTACAGGCTTACACTGCAATAAATGTTTGTACCGTAAGATAAATTAACAATTTACAATTCCGTAAAACAAGTTAAGCAATGTGGATTAATTGGTTATGCAATGGTCAATGTTAATTAAATTGAACATGTTTCATACCTCAGTATTGCATTATCTTAGTTATTATTCAAACTTCATTATTTTAGTTAATATTTTCATAATAAATGTCTGCATTTATTCTTTAAAGTTGACACTTTTTTGCTGAAATAGGTTGAAAGTAAGAATCCTGCTTAGCAGTGTAGTTTTGTGCTGAGTAAACCCCATATGTTAATGAATGGCTTCAATAACTTTTGAGTATTAGCCTTTAAAACTCGTATCCTTCAAAAAGACCAAAAAATGTAAATGACATCGCACATGCAGCCCACGGTATCGTTCTTCTTCAATTATGAACCAGTAAAACAAGACGTATGACGTAACATTTCATCTTGTTGAAAAGTACTTCTAACAATCACTTAATTTAGAGTAACATTCTTTAAACATTCTGAGCTATACATCTGTATTTACTGTCCTGTGAATGTGAAATATTATTAAACTATGATACGATTACGAAAAATATCATACCAACCACAGTTTCTTTCCCCCCTTTTTTTTCTCCTTCATATTGTCAAGTTGTTTCTCGGTGAGAGTTTTCTGCTGACAATTACCGAGTGTTTTGTAACTTGACATGTCCAGAAAGATTAAACAAGGTTTAGTCAGTCATAAAATACAGCATCGGGTCAAAATCACCAGCAACGATTTTATGTTAAGAGAATTACAATAATAAAAATCAAATTTCCGTTACTTTACTTTATTAGTTATTATACTGAATGATCTCAAATTTAAAGAATAACCTATTATGTGTTATAAAATAACGAAAATTGTAGTTTATATAACTTAGTTGTAATATATTTCTTGCAGATTTTTTCGGATTTGCGGAAATCTTTTGTTGTATAGCTTTTGCCTCTGGAGTAATGTCAGAAAATTTCCTAATTAGTTATCAATAAATATTGAGCTTGGCTTATAAAATAATATTAGATAGAATAAAACTCGAACACAAGATTTCACAAAATTACGTTTACTCAAACGCGTTTCAACGACAAATTCGCCATACTCAATGATACATGAGCTACAATAAATAAACTATAACTGAGGATATCAAACGTAATTTTTGTAAGATCTTGCGTTTTATTCTATCTTATTTAGTTATGTAATTGTCACTGGTCCCATATTACGTGATAACAAAACGTATTACTACTTTCTAGTGGTATTACTAAACTTATCACCGAATATGTCTCGTATTTTATTGCAGGATATTTAACCAACTTTTTAACTACTGCAAACATTTTTTGCAGTGACTAAGGCATTTTTGAATAACACATTTATGATACTAAACTAATTACAACATTCTAAACCATTTTAAAATGACGTCAGTATAAACAAAAAACACTAGTAACTCAGCTAATAGTAGGCAGTAGTGGTATGGGAAACATCAATCTGGGACAGGTTTTAAGATGTAGATATAAATACGAACACGTACTAGAAACTAGTACTTTTTTGTTACAAAAGCTTTAACACTCTACTTTGTGTTGGCTAATGTTTTTTCTCACTTAACAACATATTTCCGAAAATGTATCGATATAAACTAATAACAATTTCATGAAAAATCTGGGTTATAATAAATCTATTAAGAAATAGAAATGAAATTTTCAATCTTTATTTTAATTCTTAAATACGTTACTATAAATTATTATTGTGTAACTCTGTACTGTTCATAAATTGTATCAAAATATCTCTGTTATATAAATTAAGAAACAGTATCAAACAGTTTTTGACTCTGTCATAGGATAACAATAAATTCGTTATCGTATTGAATGAAAGAATTTTACTATCAAATAATTCATTCAAAACAAAGAATGTGTGACTTAAATTTCCGTTCATTTTTTTACGAGTAAAATAACACGATATACAGACACCCTAAAAAAAACAATTCTAAAACTGAGACCAACCTATAGCTAATATTTTGAGGAAATAAAGGACACAAATATTTTGGAAAATTTATTAGTAAAATCACTCTTCTTTACTATTAACGGGAAAAAACCTTATTATTTTTTTAAAGTTTTTTTTAAACAAGTCTCATGGTCTTTTTTTATTGCAGGTCTTGTAGCAGTCCTCACCAGGCCTGCTCTAAACGAATTGTATCTCCTCGGCGTTTCCTATGTTATTATGGCGACGTTTCTCACTCTAGAACTAAGTTTAAGTGTTACACTAAGTCCAGTTTGGGCCACCATGTTCTTCATTTATGTGACATATGCTCTACTACCAATCAGATTGCAGGACGCAGTCGCTGCTGGAATTGTTCTTGCTTTGGCTCATTTAATCTGCACTGCATACATATCCAATGCATATCCTTCTTACTGGAAAGAGGTATTTTATTGTTTTTATTTATCTATTCTTGCTTTTTTTTATGCTTGAAGATTTAATCATTTTATACAAGATACTGTGGATATGACATGACTAATATATGAAACATTAATCGTAATATTATTATTAAATATAAGTATTTTGTTTTCGTGATTAAAACAATGAGAAACACACAAATATGTAATTCCATCATTTACGATGTACGATTCTTAGCTTTACGAATTTTGCTTAGCACATATGATAGGAATTAATAAATGAGCAGCTTATATTCTGTCACTGCCATTTTTCACATCTGTTCAATACTACTTAATACTGCAACGTTAAAGCATTACATTTTATATAGATATTAGTAAATTTTTGTCGTAAAAGATGATATTTAGTTCATAACAAGAAAGTTTAATTTAGAAGGGAGGGAAGGAAAAGAAGTAACGGTTTTATTAAAAAATACCAAAAATTTCATCTTATCCAGTATAAAATGTTTAACACATCGAAAACAAAATTAACATAACGAAATAAAAGTTTTTTTTACAAACATTTTACCTCTTTCCCTTTCTTCCTCTCTACATATATAATATTTTATAAATTACTGTTACGCATATAAAATATATTGAGCATTATTTATATTAATTAATTGTATTAGTACATTCATTTCTCAGAAACGACACTATAAATTTCTCATCAAATTAAAACTATTTTGACTAAAATTATCCAGGTAAAGTATATAAGGGTTAAAATTTCCAAATTTTGATCAAGAAAATTTTATTTTCTCAATGTTTGACCTTTTACAAAATGTGATCACATTTGAACAAACGTAGCTCCAAATGGGAAAAAAACAGCCTGTGGTGTTTATAAGGCTGTGTAAGGTTTATAATTCTAAAAATAAATTAAATATGAAAATAATTATCCGAAAACAGGGAAGTCCGAGAGTAATTGGTGAAACTGTAAACAAATATCGACACGGCCATTAATATCTCACATTAAGTCAATTTCTATGTAAATCCCATGCTTCACTATTGTATTTTCTATATAAATATTAACTACAAATCCCAAATGGAATTAATAGTTATCAAAAAAAATCAATCGAGCGGAGGTTTAATTAAGTAACCCGAAAGCTCTTCACTGTCAGCACTCCAAAGTTGCAATTTAAATATGAACACTGTGATACATGAAAGGAATCTTATCCCCTTACTACCTATAAACGTACCAAAATATATTTTACTTTGCATTTGTTTTAAAACAGACCTATCATCACCAGGAAGCTACGAGTTAGGCTAATGCAACATTTCACTCTGTTTAAAAATAAAGCATTGGAATGAAGGACAACCATTTTTAACATGTTTTTAGTTATTTGTATTCCTGTGATTATGTAAAAGTTATAAAGTATATAAACAGACATTTTTTTAACAGTTATACTTTTTGAAAATCTTATTTCTCATTCGCTAAGAAATTTCTGCGCCAGTCGGGTATTTCATTACTATAGGCACGATTTTAATGTTTGAGGTGTCATATTAAATAGTGTTACCTCCATATTCATTGTCCTTGGACACTTATGTTGTAATAAATTTATAATTTTAATAACATGTTTCTGAAACAGCTGTTATTAATTCTGATTTCGGTTTTATTTGTGAATTTATAAATGTTTAAAATTATTTTTAGGTTAACTAAAATTTATCATTTAAATAACATACCCGTTAAGGGTAAAAAACATGTATTAGAACAAAAATAATTTTAAACAGCTATTGCAAATTCGCAAATACGTTATAAATTGATTCGTTATTTTGATTGAGAATTTATGACAGCTGTTTTAAATTATTTTTAGCTTAACTTATATAGTATTGGCTTTATTTGTGAGAATTCACATTGTGTAGTGATGACTGCTTAGATTTCACATTAAAACAGTTCAGATGGCTTATTGTTAATGTGTGACAATTGGGTCTGAATTTCGTATCTCGCAAAAGTTAACTACTTAATGTACATATGCTTACTTTATTTGTGATGTATTGCCTACTTCTCGAAAAAGTAAACGGTTTATAGTAATTCAAAACTGTTAAAATTCTTAACTGGAAAAACAAGTTAGTATTAAAACAGCTATCGTGCTTTAGTTTGATTAAATAAATGACTAAAGTATAATTTATATAAAACCCAATTAAAATTATAGTCTTGATTTTTAATGAGGATTGTTTCAGTTTAATAAATTATTGGATTATATTTTACAATATTTAATATTCACAGATGTTGGCGCAAAGTGTACTTCTAGCATGCACAAATATCGCAGGAATAATGACTCACTATCCTAGTGAACTTGCAAAACGTCAAGCCTTCCTTGAAACAAGGCAATGTGTTGAGGCGAGACTTACTATCCAAAGAGAAAATCAACAACAGGTAAAGAATAGTACAACTAGTATTGTCTAGAATAAGAAATAAACTAGAATTTAAGTCAAATCCTCCATTTTCTCAATAAATCGTGAAGATAGTGTTTTCACTTGGGAGAGACAAACATGCAACAGTTATGGGATCTCGGATTATAAGACACACTTTTAAATTTCAAGTGGAAAGGTGGTAATTTCACACTTTATGTTGAACCATTTTCTTAAATTTACAAAAATTTGCCATTTTAAACTTATATACATATGGCAGATTTATTTATTTGCAAAGGTGTGGTTTTGGAATCTACACGCGATGAAGCAAACATAAACCAAATTTGATATTTAGATTGTAAATAACGCAGTTTTTAAAAGTACACTAGAAATATTTTAAGATTTACGAATTTTTAATTTGGTGTTAAAAAAAATCACTTATCTTTTAGAATTTTTTGATGGTGTGTTCTTTTAATAAATGTATTTTTATCCAATAATTTTTTTTTAAATACTGTATAATATTAATTATTTAACACAAAAAAAAAAAATAGAAAACAGTTCAACCTTTCTGAGTTTCCTTTACGTTGTCTTTTTATTTATTAAAAATTGTAAATTGTACATTAAAAATTATGAAAAATTGTAAATTTGACTCTTCGAAAGTAGTTGCAATCACGTATACAATTCTAAAATTACTTAAGGTTGGTTATTTTGTATCTTTAAATAAATATTGAGCTTGACTTGTGAGATAATATTTGATAAAATAAAACTCGAATCCAAGATCTCACAAAAAAATATATTTACTTATTCAAACGTGTGTCAACGACAAAGTCGCCATCCTCAGTGATACATGAGATACAATAACTGAACATTATGCGTGTCTGTATAGTTTCTTTCATTTAAACAAAAAACTAACACAAAAGAAACATTACAAAATATAAACATGAAGTACAGTAAAAAAAAAAAAAAATTACATTCTAATTTTGCAAGAAAAACGATTTATCATATTTCATAACACAATAATATACTCAACAAATATTTTAATTATAATAAATAAGACGTTGATTAATAGTATGTTACTTAACTTTTAACTTTTTAATTCATTCAAGTGTTTGACATCTCAAAAAATGAGGTCAAATGTGAATTACGTTAGAAATTCAATTCAATTATACTGTTACGAAAACAAAAAGTGATTAACTTTCTTGTCTTCTCTAACAACTTTCTCAAGTAATTCCCTTTTTTCAGAGTTAAGCTCTCTAGTTTAAATTTAATGCTATCAATGGGAATCAGATAAGGGAAGCACATGTTATCATGAGTAGGCTATTAGTTTGATACAATGATCAAATAACTTGCAATAACGAACAGTTATCACGTTATCGTATGCTATTGAAACTTTTTTTAAGATATAAATTCAATAGTATATTAGTAATTAATTATTTTAATTCTGCAATCTTAAACCTATCGTTAGCTAAAGAATCAGATTGGGAAAGTGCAATTTTCAAAGATTTTTTAATTTATTTTTTGTTCAATGTGAATTTCGTAAGTAAATAAAATTCTTTTAACTTTTTATAATCCAATATAAACTCAATATAAAACTGTTGGTTTATTTTCATATAGATTTTAACAATAAATGACCGTTTATTATAAAGTAAAACCTGCTTTTTAATTTGTGTTTCTATGTGGTGGCGTAAATAAAGCTGAAAAAAAAACAGCAAAATTCTGCAACCAATGTTTCAATCTAGTATCGATTTGAAACCTTATGTTTTACCTTTCAAATATTTTGGAAGAATAAATTTAAAAAAGTCTCCGACTTACTTTTCCCACCAAAGCGTTATAACTTAAAACACCTTAAGATATCAAAAGTTAAAATTATATAAATTATTCATAATTAATCGTTGAAACGACTATGATATCGTTATCACTGATTACGAATACGAGGTCAAAATTGATAATTAAATTCATACTAGAATAAATTTCAGATATATATTTTTTATATTACTAATAAAGGTTTGAAACCATACCTAAAAATACAAAAATGTTATTACGTCATTTATTCAGAATTAATCGTAGAATCTGTATATATTTATGTTTTGGAGATCCCTGATGACGAATACTAGGTCAAAATTTAGATCCAAAATGAATTGCTTATAATGATTGAAAAATTAATGAAAACTTATTTATTTTATTTTATTCATAAGATTATGGAATACATAATATTAAATATAAGAGACAATTATTAACAATTGGTCTTAAGTTACAAAGTTTACGTATGAACATTATCATTCAGTGTTTTTGTTTAATAATGTGTGGTTTATTTGTACTTCCACTACACACTGTGCGGCTACTTCCACTACACACTGTACGGGCTACTTCCATTACACGCTGTACGGCTACTTCCACTACACACTGTGCGGATATTTCCACTACACACTGTGCGGCTACTTCCACTACACACTGTGCGGCTACTTCCACTACACACTGTACGGGCTACCTCCATTACACGCTGTACGGCTACTTCCACTACACACTGTGCGGATATTTCCACTACACACTGTGCGGATATTTCCACTACACACTGTACGGCTACTTCCACTACACACTGTGCGGCTACTTCCACTACACACAGTGCGGGTATTTCCACTACACACTGTACGGCTACTTCCAATACACACGGTGCGGCTACTTCCACTACACACTGTGCGGCTACTTCCACTACACACTATGCGGCTACTTCCACTACACACTGTACGGCTACTTCCACTACACACTGTGCGGATATTTCCACTACACACTGTACGGCTACTTCCACTACACACTGTGCGGATATTTCCACTACACACTGTACGGCTACTTCCACTACACACTGTGGTTAACACTTTCCTGAACATTGATGTTAATCTACTTTTATTATAACTATTAGCAAGAAATTTTATTGCTAAAATTTAGTTATCACTGAACACAATATCAAGAGTTCCACTATTTTATACACGTTCTATATATACATCATATATGCAATATTTATTTAAACGTGGAGGCTTTGTTTCGCTCTTATCTTGGTTATATTTTAATCTATACCTCCTCCCCCCCAATAACGTTCTGAGTACAATTTTAATAAATATAACTATATTTCGAAGTATAATTTTGATTCAAATTGTTATTTTTAAGTTATTTAAGAATAAAAGGTTACATACCTATTGACTAATTGGAGTAGCGTCAACTTTAACTTGTCTATCTTAAGATTTATTCGTTATTCAGAAAAGAAAACACATATATTTTCAACACATAAGTTTCAAACTTTTTTTTTTTAATGATCAAGTGTAGTGTTTCCGTGAAAATAACAAAATTTCTTTTTCAATAAAATTTGATTTTTTTAAATTTCTTTAAAGTCATATAAACAATATGAAGAATTTGCGCATAGGTCTACCATTAAGACAGTCACTTCGAAAAAAAAAATGTTAATGACAAATAAAAAAGGGAAATTTAACTTTCTAGGTTGGCAGTACTAATTTTTGTTTACAGTTCTGTTTTGTTTTGGTGTAATAAAATACTTTTATTTTTAATTTGTAATAATTTATTATGGATTTCATTTAAATGAGTTTTCTCGTAATTTGGTTCTGGAGTATATTTTGATAATATCGACAATGAACAGGATACAAATTTTTTAGTTTCTAGGTAATAACTTGGTTATCTTTTAAGTTACAGACAAGTAATTTTAAAACGTTTTCGTTTGTCATTAAAAAAGGATTTTTTTCTTCTTGAAAATATTTTATAAGGCTAGCGGTTTTCGAGATATTTGACATTAAAACTTTTATACGGCCACTAATTTTAAAATAGATGAAAAGACATTTTGGTTTTTGTGAATAAGTAAAAGATGATATTTCAAAAAAATGGCGGATAACTGAAAAAGGAAACATTTCCGGACCTATGTTTATATGAAATTTATTTTCATTAGTAGAAACACGTCTTCAAAGTTTCTCCGTTTCTTCCTGAATCACCCTGTACAACAAAAAGTTTCAAGTCGATAACTTATTGATACTTCACTACCAGAGTTTAAAGCTTCGTTTATTCCACCACGGTTTTTATCAAGCGTATGGCATAGTAATTAGTTTCTTTTCACAGTTTCATCTCTAAGTAGATCCTAATTTCTGTAGGAGGATGATAAATGTCCTTAATATTATTGCAAACTAATTCAAGATCAGTGAATTTATACAAGTTAATACAAATTATTGTTTTTAGAAGTATCAGACTATACTAAGTAGATCCTAGTCGTCCAATATGATGAGAAGGCGGTGTATCTGTTGTGAAAATATTAGGCCGAAACCTTCAAAATCTTAGATAACATGACACTTAAAACGTCACATAAGTAATGATAATGTTAATATGATTGTTTTGTTTATATATTTTTTTAAAATTGTTCCAATAATTACAAGTATATGAAATAAGGTGTAATATAGTTTGTAATTTTATTAAAAGCTCCATTTTTACAACCAGAGGAATTTATAAAACAAGTAGACAAATTCTTATTATAAGAAAACATTAAGTTTACCTTTGAATACGCAATGTATATCTGTATAATTTATGAGGATGCCGAACAACTGCGTGGAAATATTGCCTCATTGATATGCACAGTCTACAGCTCGTCTGGAATTCATCCAAGTAATATCCCACCTCCGGAACATCAAATCCGCAATCCAGGGCGCTGATTGAATTTTCCCTGCTTTAATAAAATTTCACGAAAATGGAAATTCATAATACAGTAATTACCTCATACGGAGATAATTAACAAGCTTCTCCACCCCGTATTAATACTCAGTAAACGTATTTTTCCTTTGATTAATAACCTAAAACATGACTAAACAATAGTACAAGCGGTATTACTGATTTCATATTTGGCGCATTTAAAATATACTAATAAAATATATTTCGCCATACTTTTTTCAAAAACGGCTATTTTCAATACATGCATTGAGATGCTAAAATTGTTCTTTTTAGTCCTTGGAGCTAAACACATCAACTACTGAGGTCGAGGTCATCAGCTGTTACTTCGCTTATACGAATTAATTAACGATGTAATGAATCTATAGAAACAACCGATACTCTCGATTGTAAATAACCGTTAAAACAGCTGTTACCATAGATTTTATAAATAAATACCACTAACACAAATTAAACAGCTGCGATAGCTGCAAACTTGTGTAACTTGTCCAAACTTTTGAAGGTAAATAGGTTATATAACATAATAGTTTTTGTGAAATTGTTTTCTTATATATATCGGTAATTTTAAAATATCTGTATTTATATATAGATATTTTTTGGTAGCTTTCTTATGTAACTACCCCCAAATTTTGAGTTATAAAAACATAAAAAATGTCCCGAGTTGTGATCAAAATATGCTCATATTTCAGATACTTTTAAAATCAGTTTACGCGTTTGGGTTATTTAATACTTCACAGACAGGCATCATTCTAAACATTAATTTTTTATCACTCAAGTGACCTCAAAACGTACATATCCGTAAAAATCGGCACAGATTTTTGACCCATCACAAATCTTTTTCTCCTCTACTCGTACATATATAATGAACATGAAAAATATCAGTGTTTTTTTCCCTTAGGTTTTGGAAGTTATTTATCAGTCGACAACAGACATCATTACAAAAACCACATTTTGTTTACCTTCTAACGATTATACCCGCAAAATACTGGACATCGATACTTTTATCCTTCACAATACTTTCTCTATACTACCTATATGTGGGAAAGTAAAATTATTTTATTTAAAAAAAAATTGAAATTGACAGCCATTTTGTAAATTATTAATTGAAATTGTATGGATAGCACTCTACAACTAATTCAACTATTTAGAAAACGACCATATATACTAAATTATAATAAAATTCAACCAAAATTATGACATCTTTGATGTTTACTATAAACATTTTATGAAACAAATATATTTTTAATGTTACGTTTAGGGGTAGGATCGGTAAATATTTCATAATATCGCCTGTCAACAGTTTATATTAAACACATAAATTTCTATTATGTTTAACATTAGATTAAGTGGATTAAACCTCCTAATTTTATTCTAGTAGATATTTAGTCCCCATTATGAGTTTTAGTCGCCCACTCAGTGTTTTATCTAATAAGGGTTCACCAGGAGTTTGGAAGCACAAAACCCTACGCCTCTTATTTGCAAGAGCCTCACAATGTAAGATTATGTGGCTTGAAGTTTCCTCTTTTGTTCCGCACAGTTAACACACAATTTCTAAATGGTGTCCTCCTAGCATGTGCAAGTGTGCTCTCAGACCACAGTGTCACATGAAATGTCCGATGATTTTCCTGAATTGCCCCGTTCATAAGATCAGTACTGTTTCTACGGGTTAAAACAGATTGAGATTTCACTGTTTCAAGTCTAATTTTGAAAAATCTAAATCAAGGGGAAATAGAATAAGTTAAAGAAATATTGTGCTAACGTGTAATGTAGGTAAAATCTTGGAAGCGGTTGTTGTAGTTCACTGATAAGGATCAAAATGAAAATAAATTTGTATAAAAAATGATTTTGGTTATAAAAAGGGTTAAATAATGATAAAGCAGTTATTATTTAATATTTACTATTTTTAGACCAATTGTGTTATATTGTATTTTTATTGCCTTAATCAGGTGTATATATTGCAATACACATTTGGATTGTCATAATTTAAATGAAATACAATTGTATTCAAATTTAATTAAGTAATATCTAATAAATACTTTACCTTCAGTATATAATTAAATTTAAAATAACACACCAATAAATAACTATGACACAATTTTAAATAATATTTGTACTCTCTAACCAAATCTAATGTCCATTGAGTCCTGTAACTTTGCAAACCGTTCTTATAAACTCAACAATAAAGTTCCCTTTTAAAAAAAAAAATATTGACGCAGTTTGTTGTAAAACTTCAATTCATGACGTATTTACAATCTGTTTAATTAAAAATCTATATTGATGATCTAAAAGTATGTTAAATCAGCTTTTGAAGGCTTCATAGATTGTACCAAATATGCATCTAGAAATGTATGATTCTTGTTACAGTATTTTAATGATCATTGGAAAACTGATTAAATTGATTTTAATGAAGGTGATACAAACATGTATCTCTTATCTTAAAAAAAGTTATAAATTACATTAAGAGTGTATTTAAAACTTTCTGGCAATTGTTGTACAACTTCAAATACTTTACAACACTTATGTTTATATAATTATTAAATTTATTTTACAAAAGGTTTAAAATATACCAATTGATTTGAATCCATACAGGCTGCTGTTACTTTGGCGTATACATTTTATTGTTCCCAAATCTTATTTTCCAATGTGTAACAAACCGTCAAAAAGGTTTTATTAAATTATCTGACCATATAAAAAGCTACACAAAAATAAGAATTTTTTTAAGAACTTTGGAGTGGTACAGATTGCAGACAATGTAGGACGTTTGTTTAACCTTTTTATATAAGAACTAGATATAGTAATATACAACATTTCGATATTAAGGTACTAATGCTGTATAATTTACCATTTCTATTTTTTCAATATGTTAAAATTATCTACAAACCCACGGAAACACACTTGAACACAAATAAACGCACACGAAACTGTTTATTCTTATGTATTATATAATTATTGCTAATAAAATTCATAGGTATTTTCATAATTTTAATAATTCACAATGCACAATTACTTTTTTTCTTTAATCTTTTTTTTATGCTCTGCTAATAGTTTATGTTATTTTTTTATTGCTTCAGGATTTATCTTGCTAAAAAATGAGATGTTTTATTATAAATATATTTACAGTACCGGTATATATTTTAAGCTATACCTATTCAGATATATATATTTTATAATTATTATTATTTTATTCAACACTTTTCTTTATAAACGTAGTACAAATAAGTGTATAAAAACAAATTAGCTGTAAAGGACTAGTCGAATTAATTGTTATTGTTAATAATATTTGCTGAATTGAAGACCCTGTAATATTGAATTTGTATTTCTACTCAGGAAAGGCTACTGTTGTCAGTTTTACCTCGACACGTTGCCATGGAGATGAAGGCAGATATTGCAGGCAAGCCTCAGGATACAATGTTTCATAAAATCTATATTCAAAAACACGAAAACGTAAGGTATGTTATGTTACTGTAATTAATAGTTAAGAAAATTATTTTTATATATTAGAGATTGATAAAACAGACTAAATCTCTACTTAAAAATAAAACATTCAATCTTTTTTTATTTATTGTAATTTTCCAAGTATTTACCTTATTAAACACATTCGTTTATTATTTCCAGTTTGCGCGAATTTGAAACCGTTTGTTTTATACTTATTACAAACAAAGTTTAGATACGTAATTATCTTAGTTTTCAAACATCAATTCACTGGAAACCAACAGAATTTAAAAAGTTTCAGTGCATTTAAGTTTTTAACTTCAAGAAATGCAGTATAGTTTTTTGGAATCGAAATATAGTTGCAAATCGTTCACACTATAAATATTACGATCTAGGTTTAACTCTAATCTTTGTAAAGTTATGGTATAAGAAATAATAATAAAAATATGTCTATCTGATAAATATCGTAGATTGACAAAGGTGATGACTGGTTAGAGACAACCACATGATGTAGGTGACGGTCTGGATACACTTCTTAGCAATTAACCACCCAGAATAGTGGTTGGTAATAACGTCCTCGAAAATCACTTTCATCTTATAAAGTTGGTGGGTGTTCTACGCTACCAAATATGTGGGGAAGAAGTCTTCGTCCTTTTACATTATTTTCGAGTACGATATCCCAAATTGCTGAGATAGCAGATTTTAGGTGTTTTATATATACCGCGTGTTAAATAAGTCCCGGGATGGCTTTATATGTTTTAACCATTACATATAGAACTATAAACATTTGCATATTGTACTTACTTCTTACTTCTTAGTTCAAGCGTCCAAGGCTGTTCACCTCGATGGCTCGATGTCTCCGGTATACGTTTGCAGCTAAGGCCCAATGCTGAGTTTCTGTGAGGATCTTTCTGAGCATGGGCTCTTCACCGACATTTTCTTTTAGGGTTTGTCTTTCTTCTATATGGTAGGTGCAGTGGATGAGTATGTGCTCCAAAGTCTCATCCTCTCTCTGGCATGTTCCACATGATGCACTGTCAGTTAAACCAAATCTGTGGAGGTAATTGTTCGTAATAATATGCCCCGTCCGAGCCCTAGCCGCAAATGTTGCGATTGCTCTCGGAACCGACTTGTAGATTTTGGGGTCATTTGGTTGTCTCTGAATTTCGAAGTAGACACGGCCGGACGTGCAATTCTGCCATCTCTGTCGCCATTCCACATTGAGAGACCGATATTGTTAATGGACAACAAAACCTATTTTAGAACCTTATTTAGTGGACCGCTACCTTTACAGGGCAACGGACACAAGGAATAAGTAGGATATCTAAATGAGAG
Organism: Aphrophora alni; assembly: GCA_963513935.1. Taxonomy (NCBI): domain Eukaryota; kingdom Metazoa; phylum Arthropoda; class Insecta; order Hemiptera; family Aphrophoridae; genus Aphrophora; species Aphrophora alni. Next base: position 33,472,532 of record OY740772.1, on the reverse strand, counting down.
CATAGGTCGAGTTGTAGATCGAATTAAAGGCCTTTATGAATGGAACCCAACCTCAAAAGCACAGCCTAGCTAAAATAGCGTGGCTATTTAATTAAAAGTTCATATTAATCAAACAAAGAAAATGTATTAACTATGATAGTCCTAAGAGAGAAATTTGTTTGTGACTGACAGAGAGTATTCCTGCAAACAGGAAACATACTTGATTTATGTAGTTGTTATAAGTGGCATTTTACTCGTTAGTGAAGACAGACCATTGCAGTTTTTCGCTTCATATGTTTTGAGTTGAAAAATTACTCTTTGAGGACCGACCCCCATTGGAGGTATAGAGCCAGTGAGAAGTCTACAAAATATTTTTTGTAAGCCAGATATTGAATTGCAAAGTTTGCATTTCATACCCTCTACTTAGTAAATATTATTTAGCTGTTTTCAACATACCTGACTTTGTAGCTAATATGATGATCTTTAAAACCACGCTATTTTAGCTAGGGTGAACCTTTTGGGGTCGGGTTTGTGGCATTGTGTTCTACTCATAAAGGCCTTTAACTCGATTTACAACTCGACCTATGCTCTCATTTAAGATTTCCTACTTACTCCTCGTGGGCCGTCCCCCTGGGAAGGTAGCGGTCCCCTGAATACGTAATAAAATCGGTTTTTGTGTCCATTAATAACGTGCACAGCTGTATCTGTAATAGTTATAAAAATATTAAGCAGTCCCGGGATTATTTAACACGCTGTATACATAATACGCTTCGTTCAAGAAGTGGCTTAGTTGTAAATCCTAGTTCAAGGGTCATAGGAGACCTCATGGTTTATGTTTAGTGACAGACGTTCCAAGTACACAACACTTATTGTAAAAGATTATTTACATATCTTTGTATAAGTTTTTTGTAATAAATGCTTGAACTGTTTCCATATCAGTCTGGCCTTGCCCGAATGTTTAACCACCATAATATTTCTGTAGTTACATACCAACCATCAGTGTTGGTAAAATTTGGAATGTGCTATTTATACATACATTATTTGTGGAGGCATTTGAAACTGTACCGAAACTTTTTGATAAGTTTTGACATGCACCAGCGAACATGTGTTTATTATAGCTTGTATATTGTTGTTTGTTACTAAGACTAGTAAGTTATAAGTAGATTAAAAAGTAGACATTAATATTACATATTTTTCTTATCACCTTTCCTTGAAGGTAATTTTTATTACATTTTGTTTTTACTTTATTTTATATTTAATTTCTATTTTAAATGCAGGTAGGTCCACAAAAATCAGTACAAATAAAACAAAACCTTTAGAAAGAACACTGAAAGCGAGAAACTTGAATCTTGATAAATATAAGAAAAGTTATGCAGATAAACAAGGCAGGACAATTAATACTGTAGAGAATGTAAGAAGATGTAAATTCTAGGTTATTTAGTGAGACGAAACAGGCAAATAACATGGGTTTTGTTTAATACACGAGCGTCTTTCAAAATGAGAATACAGCTACATTCATTAACGATCGTCTAATAAGTGAGACTGTCGAACAAGGTTCTCAACGCCTCAGTTTACAATAGACAAAAGATAAACAAGCGAGTCTGTGGAACAACGTTCGAGGCTATTGACCTTTGCAAGAAATCATAATACTGTCGATAGATACAAAGCGAAACAGCACAAAACAATAAATGTGTTTAAACGTGTTGTTGTGCTTAACCAAAGATACGTTTTCTGTAATGGGGTTATAAACAGGCAATCAATGTGTTTGCTATTACACATTGCGAAGTATGTAACAATTTGTCATGAAACTTTATTTTAATGAAAGATTTGGTTTTTCAAATAAATTACAATGTCTTGTATTACTTTTGTCCATTCAGTATTGTTTTACAAAACTTTAAGTCTTATTATGTTAATCTGTTCCATTATTTATAATTTAATATTCAAAAGATGCGAAACGTAACAATTCGTTGCTAGTACATTAAACGTCTTGTTCTAAACTGAAGACACGCTTTCGATGGTAAGGTTTTAAATAGATTAATTTATAATTTCACATAATAATAAAAAGTGTTATTGATAATTTAATGTCTTTGCTTTATAATCAATATTAAAGCTTATATAATATACCTTACACAATATGTAAATATTCATCATGGAGCTTTATTTTATACCAACTAAATATATGTTTCATATTTATTGCAACATCTCTGATTACTCTCATTCATTCATGTCTATTCAGTATCAAATCACAAAAAAATAGTGTTGTATAAAATATGTTACATTATTGATAATATATAGATTAAAATAAATTTCTCCATTTATTTTCTGACTGTATTATTTCACATAACTTTAGGTCCTGTTATTTATATTTGTTCCGTTATTGCTAATTTAGTATTATAAATTTACAATATATACAATTAAATACCTTAATTTTTTTTATTCAACCAGAAACAACCATAACCATAATCTTAACAAGTCTTATAATTTATATTTTTTTTTAGTTATTCATAATTTTAGTATACTTTTTATTAAGTAATTTCGTTTATATTTGTTTCTTTAATAATAATTTTGTATTATTTTATATAAATAAAAATAAATAAAATTTAATAAGTTACTTTTTTGTTATTCTGCAAAATTTTACATAACTTCTTATTGTTATTATTTTGTTGCTGTTGTTTTTGATTTGTATTGATAATTTAGGTGAATTTTATATAAATAAAGATATATTTATATAAATACATACATTGATAGATACATTTGTTCAGTTATTGTTACTCTGGATTATTTCACACAACTTTAAGTGGTTATTTTTCTTGGTACGTTATTGATAGTTAAGAGTTTTTATAGATCAATTAAATAATTCACATTCGTTCATATATAGTTATTCTGTATTAATTCAAATAACTACAATTGTTTTCTTTATATCTTTTGTTTGGTTATTGATAATTTAGTATTATTTTCAATAAATTAATATTTCATTGATTTATTTTTAATAAGTTTTCATTTATTGTTGTTTTGGATTATTTCATGATTTCACATAACTTTAAGTCTTTATATTTATATTTGATAGGTTATTGATTATTTAACATTTTTTTATATAAATTAAATTTATTTACCTTCGTTGATTTATTTTCATCCTCAAATTATCTCATATCTTTAAAATCTTCGGTTATTGACAATTCATTTACATAAACTGCAGTGTTTTAGTTCACATTTATTGATTTATTGTAGTTTTGAATTATTTTACATATTTTTAACATCTCATTTTTACATTGATTCTGCTATTCATAATCCATTTATATTTGATATAAATTAAAGGGTAAATTCATTAATGTATTGTAGTTCTGAATTTTTTCGTACTTTTAACACGTTTTTATTAATTCGCTTTCTTTTCTGTCTGTCTGTTGGGTACACATTTTGCAATCGATTTTAAACTAAATTCCCCATGAGCTAGAGACTTGAAACTTTAAACACGGCTCAGAACTGGATGCAATATCATATGAACTCGCTTTCCTGTCTGTCTGTCAATCTCTGATATGGTAAGAAAGCAGTTAAAGTTGGCTCATAGACCGTGTAGGAGTAACAAGACTTTTTGGTAGAAACACGCTGCACATATTATTATTTAAATTACCAGTTGAGAAGGATGGAAAATATTTTATTTAATTCCTTCATCACAAAAAAAATTTAATTTTTTTCAGAATTGATCGTGATTTGAAGGGTCCAATAAACTCATAATATATTATCCAGTATTAACAATTTGTTTCTCACTTGTACAAAAGTATTTAGATCTTGAATGTAAGAAGTATTTCTTAACGTGTTTTTTCCTTTGTAAAAAATCTCATGCAGATACGTGCATAAGATTGGTTTTGTTAGATAATTCATTAAAATTACTACCCATAAAAAAAAGTACTAAGTATTTGTTATATGTATAAAAATAAAATGTAGTTTTCTGTAAATTATCGACTATTCGAAAACACAATTAACGCATTACATATAAATGATTAGTATGTATTTTTGTGCAACAATATATTCGAAGATAATTTTGAAGATGAGAACCTGAATAGGACTCTAATGTCCTATAAATTTGGTAGAGTATTAATAGTAGTAGTTATCTAATTATTAGGTAATAATTAAAAGTTTGAATTTGTAAGATATGCATTCACGTGCTGAGTGTGTTGAGAAATAAGTGATCTCTCCTAAAAATTATTGAAATATAACTAATTAAATTACTTTTAACATTGCCTACATGTTTATTTAAGTTTATTTGAAATATTAATTTTTGTATATATAGCCTATACTAGCTTAAATAACTTTTATCTTTCAAAGGATAGAAAGCTGAATATTTAAACATATTTTTTCGCGTAAAAAAAAAAAAAAACAACTTTTTGCGTTTTAAGTTGTATTCACTCTATCCCTAAAAGGGGCTAGGGATGGGATATCTCTTTTTTTTTAAATATAAAGCCCCTTGAGTAACATCGTCTTAAAAGTTCCGTATAGTAGAAAATAAATAAGCAAACATGTCACAAATAACTGTCGCTATGTTAATTTCAATCCAAGATGGTGGCTGGTTAAATATACAAATTAGGTATTATTCTTTGTAATTGAAGCTCTGAAAAAACGATACTTGAAGAAAAATTCAAAAGGATTACTTGAACAAAATAACAGTAAAGGGTTTTCTGTAATACTTTTTTCTTCTTATTATTTCCCGTAGATTTTATTCTGAAATGAATTGGATTCATTGAATATTTTACCGAACGCCATTTTGAATTAAAGTAACATCTAGTTGGCGCAGTTAAGATTTTTAAATGATATATTACTCGATGGGATTTTACAGTTGAATATTTTGAGTTTCCCCAAAAAAGTCCAGTTGGGGGTTATTGCCAAAAATAGTTTTTTTAACACTGATAATCACTTTTAAAGTTTTAAGTTTCTACTTTTCAAATTTAAAATTTTTTTTAACGTTCCGGGACTTTTTTATACTTGCTACTTTTAAAACCACAACCTAGTTTTAAACTATAAAAGTAGAATAAACTCATAATTTACTTTTTATACCGGTTTTGTAACTAAATTACTAACTGATCTATGATGGTAACGTGTCAAAAGTTCTGTCTTAAAGAGTTTATTGAACATTTAAAACTTACTGTTATTACCTAATTTTCACATAACATACTTATATTTATTCCTACAATTAGGTGAACCGACAATGTGTCACCAATGTATACTCTGTTTTATTTGTTTTTTTAAAGTTGTATATTTAATTTGTTTTATTATTTTTAGTATTCTTTTTGCCGACATCTGTGGATTTACAAGTTTGTCGGATCAATGCACAGCACAAGAATTAGTGCGTCTGCTCAACGAACTATTTGCAAGGTAAGTATTATGTTAATCATAATCTGCGTAGAATACACTATATTTCGCTTTTTACCAAGCAATTTGGGACATTTCAAACCAAACTTTCAATATTTCTATAATTATTATAAACTAATTCAAAATTTATCATTTAAATCTGTTGTTAAATAATGTCGAGAAAGAAATGGCTCTTATAGTGGCAATAAACTGCGTTTATAGCTTTTACCCATTGTCTTCACAACCTAACAGATTTTCAGGTTTTATACTCTTTTTATTGCAAATTGTATTGTTCGTCATATTCGTAAAGGAAATCCGCACATGCCTTCTGTATAGAATGTAACTTAATATTTTCCATGAATATTAACCGGAGAAATATAAATTAAAATTGTTAACTGTCATATCTATAATAAACGTTATATCTAACGATAAATTAATTGCTAAATAAAGATTTAAAAAAATGCAAATTAAAAAAAAAATCTGTAATGTTAAGTTAATTAAACCCTTTCTCGCCACAATATGGCTACTGTATTTTTAAACTTGGAATAGTGTTTTTTACTTTGCTGTTCACAAAATTATTTTTCTTTTATATGCACACACAAAAATAATAATAAGAAAATAAATTTTATCACCAAAACTGTTTTGTTGTAAACAAAATCCAGCTGTGTTTCATTGTAAAAACCCATAGCATAAAGATAGTTATTGTGGACTGGCTAGACATTTATCCTAGATATGTTAACAGTTAGTTCTGTCTCGTTCATTGTGGTCTAACGGAAAATAATCAGAATGGAACGAGATACAGAAATTAACGATTAAGTTTCTAATTACTTGGTTCTAAGTATTTGATAGTTTTTAAAGTTATGATTGTACTTGACGGAATCATCTATACCACCTCGCTAAATTAAATATTATTTCAGATTCGACCGATTGGCTCAGGAGCATTATTGTCTTCGAATCAAACTACTCGGAGACTGTTACTATTGCGTATCAGGTTTACCTGAACCTAGGCCTGACCATGCGCACTGTTGTGTAGAGATGGGTCTGGATATGATAGATGCAATTGCGTAAGTAATTTTCAAAAATAAAAGAAGTAATCGATTATATTATGCAATTCTATTTTACGATTTATATTTTAGTTTATTTGTTAACATATACTCGTAAATTATTTGATTTGTGTAACAAAATGGTTGAAGATAACTTATTATAAAATACAATTTATCAACAGCAAATTTTAAAATACAATAAACAAGTTTTTTATATGAATATCTCAAGTTTTTTAATGAAAATTAATTTACTTTCAAATTTTATTTCATTTTTGGTTTGGTGAAAAACATAATATAAGATTGACTCCGAATATTGTAAAATTTGGGTGTAGAATAATAATAAGAAAATACGATAATTATTTTACCAGAAAAATAATATTTTTAATAATGTTTCATATTTAATTGTAAGTGAACAGTTATGATTCTATAATTACATAATAGTAAGCAAAATTGTTTCAAAGTTTAATTTCTACATTCAACAATTAAAAATCTAGCCAATACAAATGATTATTTAGGTGCCTCCAAATACCAATACTACGTGAAGAAATAAAATCAAATTATTGGCATTTTTCTTTTAAACTATTTATAGACTATCATTAACAATTATACGAAATTAGAAGAACAATTAAACTAACATTCTAAGCTTAAATGAAAATAATCTCTATCATTAAGGGTGTGTTTTGTCGTACACTATCTTCGTTTGTTACCCAGAGATTAATTGTAGTTTGCGTAATTCTGAGTAAAAACTAAGTCCAGTACCATCGCATCTGTTGCAGGATATAAAACAAAACTTATAGAAATCGAGATTTAGAAAAGTTATTCAAAAGTAAAAAACTTTTAATGGCTGTTATTTTAAATTTTAATTTCGTGATTTATTTAATTGATCAGAAAAAGTAACAAATTAGTATTCCACGTCTTAAAAAAACATGAAATAAATGAGTATCTTAAAAATCGGCGAATAAAAGATTGTTCAAATTTACCATCATATATTAATATTTATTGTTTGCTAAATTTGAAACATTTAAAATAAAACCCCCAAATCTGTTAAAAGACTCGTAGTTTTCATAACTGATCATTTGAAATGTTAATTGTTAAGTACAAGGAAGGTAAAATTAATTTGTTTACATCTCTAAAAATAAAGAAAATAACAGAAACCGTTGCAAATCAACTAAGCTGTTAGTTACTTTAACACATTCCAGCATTATACTTACTTAAAACAATAGTTAAACTCGAATCCAGTGTCAACACAGATGAGAACTATTATAACAACAGTTTCTTCGGAATTGAATAATTAGTTTGGAATTTTTGAGATATTCGTGAACCAATACGCATGTACAAATCAATGTTAAAGTTGAACTCCTTAACGCAAACATAAAAATATTTTATTATCACCAATATTAGACAATTAAAAAATGTCCAAAATGTTGCGTGCATAATAATGAATATAAACATATTATATACCAAAACTGAATTCGTGCATAAACAGATATATATATATATATATATATATATATATATATATATATATATATATATATATATATATATATATATATATTACAAGTTTCATCAAAATTAGTAGTAAAATAACAATTTGTCGCAGTTTTAGATTTGTATGGTAAACAAGAGCAAAGTGTACACAAACCTATGTAAAATTTTAACTGATCCCTTCTAAATCAAAACTATTATAACGCTTACAATCCCTCGAAACACAAATTTTCAAAAGTTTTAGTTGGTTTACAATTTTGTGGACTATACGAAGGCTCATATAATTTTAAATTGATGTATTGAAACTCTGAACCTGGAAAAACATATGTACTCTATTTATCTTCAAATTCATTCCATACTAAATTATGTATTTTTTTTTTTATATATATTTAAAATATACAGGGTCCAAGTGATCACTAACTGATATCAAATGTAAACCTATCATCTTAATAATAAAATATATTTAAAAAGCATAAAGTAAAAATACTTAGGTGTGCCAAAATAAGAAAATAAAACTAACTTTTATTTTTTATTGAATTTCGGGGAATAAGAAAACCAGTTATGTTGTTGTCGGTACTACATTAAAATTTTGATCAAAAAAGTAAAAAACCATTTTGTGCTAAATTTTTTACTTCCTTTTGATATATAACTTGGAATATAACCGATGACAAATTCGAACGAAGCAAAACACACACACACACACACACACACACACACACACACACACACACACACACACACACACACACACACACACACACACACACACAGATAAACTACTTTTTTACCCCATTTTTAAGGTATTTTGCATAAATCAAATTAAATTTTTCGACATATACATCTCTCAAATATAAAACAATACCTGAATTATACAGATATCAGCTCTAAACTTTGAACAAACTACTTTTTTCACCCCCTTTACTAAGGGATGTTGACCAAATTTTAATTAACCTGTGGAATACTTACTAACATCAACAACTTTTGTTAATGGGATGACCAGTTATTTTCAGATTAAGCATGAAATTAATATTCACCCTCTACTTACTTTTAACTCCAAGCCCTAGACGATTTTATAAAATAATATTAAAATTTTATATTGCATACACTCCCTTCCCTTCCCCCAAACATCAAATTTAAAGCAATTGCATCACCTGGTGAATCACACAAATGTCACAGATGAGCGATAGTCACAATATTCTGAAAACGGTAAAATTTAGTGGAAAGGTTCCGAATTTTCTTTTCTATTTCACTTTATTTGTTTTTAATTTTATACGAATAAAAACAGAAAACCAAGAAATAAATTAGAAATTTATAAATTCAGAAATTATAAAATAAATATAAAATTTATAAATTTATGAAATTTATAATTTTTTTTATAAATTCAGAAGCCTTTTCGTATTTATTAAAATATCTTTATTCACATATTAAAAATATAAAAAGTTTGCAGTTTATAAACAGTGCTAAGTATTTATATTTATTAAGTCTTTGTCAATAGCCAAGAATATAGAAATAAAGGATTATATAATATGTTATTAATAAGTAAACTTGTATGTCCATATTTATACACACACACACACATATATATATATATATATATATATATATATATATATATATATTCCATTGACAACGATTTAATAAATAAGATTTGCTTTTAAATTGATTAAACAAAGTTTCATTACATACATATTATTATTTTTTGATGGGCCAAAGGATTCCATTACTAATAATACAATTAATTACTACATCATCTACTTACTTTCGGTCTTGTGAATTTTTCTTTTTGCTTGAATATACGTCTCGGACAATATGCTCCATCATCAGATATATCGCTGGTAACATTTAGATACAACTACACACATTAACACAAAACATATTAGACATGCGATGTGTTTGAATCACAGCGTCCTAGAGGAAGACTGAGTTATTGTGCACTTTGACCTTCGTTATTATCTTAAATAGTCATCGCAGTGTCGTAGATAGAATTTTACAGGAATCTAGGTTGCTCGATCAATAAGTAATTTTGACTGGTTTTAAAGAATTTGTAGGTTTCGAATTCTTCGGTGATATCCATATATCGACCCTCAGTGCTACTCACCACACATTGCTTGGGGAACCTTGTAAACTTGAGTAGCCTACTTTTTCGTAAAAAACTTTTATAAAATCCATTTTGTCTATATTTGCTATTAAAAATTAAAAAAAAAAAACGAATAATTTAATTGTGTTTCAAATATACAACATTTTTGTATATTTTTGTTAAGAAACAGTTATACAGCCCATCGTGATGTTGTAACCAAGTCACAATTTGTATAATAGAATTATATTCATCTACTGACTTCCCTGCTGTGAATTATTGTTTTCCGCCTATATTACGCAGTTTCAGGGATCAATAAAATAAAATGAGAAATCATTGCTAACCAATTTGATTTATTAAATGTGCTTTAATAGCAAATATATATAGCCTAGACATGGAATATTTTTAGTAATAAACTTTTATAAAACCCATTATGTATACATTTGCTATTAATAAAATAACAAATGCGATGTTTCCAATCTACAACTTTTTTATATTTATTAATATTATTTTATTATTAATAGGTCTTCCCACAGCTTTTGGCATTTCAATGAATAATAAATAATACATTATTACGAAATCAATAAGCTTTCCAGTAATGGTCTAATATTTTAAAAAGAATATAGAAATAGATACATTTGTTGGGCACATGTTAAACGTTTTATGATAGCCGACAAAGGTGAAGCGTTAGGGGGATATGTTATAAATCAGTCAGAACACCATTCACAACTTTAAAGACAAAAAAGAGAAAAACACTTAAATTAGACTCAGAATCATTGTAGGCAATTAAGTCATAAATAACTATAATATTAGAAACTTAGGGACAATCACACACAAAACTCATAAAATATAACGGGACAACAGTTTTCTAAACGGTCACAATTTTGAAACATTAAAATTTGATTGGCTGACAAAAAGTAGCTGCTTACGTTCATTGGTTAAAGTAAATTAAGAGAGAGGGAATAAGTATTTTTTAGCATCGACAAAGTAAAAATTATATAGAGAGTCTTGGGGAGAAACTCACAGCGTAGGGGTCGGCGAAGTAAAGCCAACAGTATTCCTAATGTAGAAATTAGTATTTCCTATAAGTTATAATTCCAGTTTAGTAATCTTCGTTGCAGTACTAAAGTGGTACATCTACGAAGTGTTGAGTGCATCTTCATGGTAATTTGAAGTGAATCATTTTATTGATAAATCACATAGTACAGTGTAGTGTTTGGTGAACATCATTAACCAGTAATAAAGTGAAAGTTCTTCACTCAACTAGCATCACTGGATTACTTACAAAGGAATACAACAAAAGTGGATTTGGTATTGTACTAATTATTATAGACTTTAATTGGAAACTAAATTGTTAAAATTGCAATTCTCTGTATTATTAAAATTTCACTCACTGTATTAATTGTTCATTAAAGAGCTCCCCCTGAGCAAATAGTTTAAAATATAAAAAAAAAACAAAAGTAATTGGAAATTAAGTTCAAATAAAATTAAATATTTCAGAGTTAATGTTAAAGAGTATATTTGGACTTCATCATTAATAACTTTCCTTATGTGTTGACAATCCAAGGTATGACTAATTAATTCATAATTTTGATTTATATAATATTTCTCATATTATAATATAATAATTATCGTTAGAACATATACAATGAAACTTTTTGTAATCAATTTGTGTAGTGTGCTAATATACCACAAAGTGAATAAGGACAATATTTTTGTTTTTAAATCTGTTTACAGAATATATCTGAAAAATAACTTATATTCAATTTTCAAAAATACGATTTTTCCATTTCCGGAGTACCCTCTTTGTGAAAAGATAAGGCAACTTATATATGTTTGCTTTTGGAATTTCAAATATATTTATTACCTGAATGAATATTCCTTCTAAAATTACGTAACCGAATTGAAATGGATTGCAACCAGGTTACGGTTGTTTGTTTTCAATTACTGTTACATAACCAAATGCTTGTTTGTTTACTGCTTTCAAACACAATAAACAACTGAAGTTATCCAAAGGCAAAATATCAATCACACAATATCAGACGGTATCTTGGAGGTCATGGTATTACTTTGCAAACAATGTTTATTGAAAGCCTATAATTCCTTCTTTCTTAATGTTAGATTTATATATAGTGGTAATTTCTTTTGGTATTTAGAGCCTAAATAAATTCATCAAGATACCTCTAATTTCTCACCATTCCTTACAACATTTAAAATGTACACATTAAATACTATCCATAAACCAGGTTATGTATTTTAATTTTATGTTTGTGTATTCAGAAATAAATTGTATAAACATTGGACAAACTTTCTCATATTCAGAAATATTTAATTATTGACTTTGAAAAATTGAAGTACTTGAACCCACCGTCTTTCACAGTGTATCAAATTGATACATGGGACTAAAGTTTGTCTGTCTTTTTGTAGCTAGTCGACTTGGCATTCCCTCCCTCAAAGCCTTCCCTCTCCCTTCCATTCACTAACCAGTGCAGTGTGTGGTTTCGACGGGTGAACACGTGTCGCACACTGGCTATTTGTATCAAATTGATACAGTGCGACCTCTCCCGCTGTTAGTAGTTGGTGTATCGTTTTTAAACAGTGCGATCTTTCTTGTGTCATGTCAATGTATCGTTTTAAACAGTGCGATCTTTCTTGTGTCATGTCAATGTATCGTTTTTAAACAGTGCGATATTTCTTGTGTCATGTCAATGTATCGTTTTAAACAGTGCGACCTTTCTTGTGTCATGTCAATGTATCGTTTTGATACAGTGCGATATTTCTTGTGTCATGTCAATGTATCGTTTTGATACAGTGCGATCTTTCTTGTGTCATGTCAATGTATCATTTTGATACAGTGCGGCTGTTATTGTGTCATGTCAATGTATCATTTTGATACAGTGCAATCTTTCTTGTGTCATGTCAATGTATCATTATGATACAGTGCGGCTGTTATTGTGTCATGTCAATGTATCATTTTGATACAGTGCGGCTGTTATTGTGTCATGTCAATGTATCATTTTGATACAGTGCAATCTTTCTTGTGTCATGTCAATGTATCATTTTGATACAGTGCGGCTGTCATTGTGTCATGTCAATGTATCGTTTTGATACAGTACGATCTTTCTTGTGTCATGTCAATGTATCGTTTTAAACAGTGCGACCTTTCTTGTGTCATGTCAATGTATTGTTTTGATACAGTGCGATCTTTTTGTGTCATGTCAATGTATCGTTTTAAACAGTGCGACCTTTCTTGTGTCATGTCAATGTATCGTTATGATACAGTGCGATCTTTTTGTGTCATGTCAATGTATCGTTTTAAACAGTGCGACCTTTCTTGTGTCATGTCAATGTATCGTTTTGATACAGTGCGATCTTCTTGTGTCATGTCAATGCATTGTTTTTAAACAGTGCGACCTTTCTTGTGTCATGTCAATGTATCGTTTTGATACAGTGCGATCTTTCTTGTGTCATGTCAATGTATCGTTTTAAACAGTGCGACCTTTCTTGTGTCATGTCAATGTATCGTTTTGATACAGTGCGATCTTTTTGTGTCATGTCAATGTATCGTTTTGTTACAGTGCGATCTTTTTGTGTCATGTCAATGTATCGTTTTAAACAGTGCGACCTTTCTTGTGTCATGTCAATGTATCGTTTTGATACAGTGCGATCTTTCTTGTGTCATGTCAATGTATCGTTTTAAACAGTGCGACCTTTCTTGTGTCATGTCAATGTATCGTTTTGATATAGTGTGATCTTTCTTGTGTCATGTCAATGTATCGTTTTGATACAGTGCGATCTTTTTGTGTCATGTCAATGTATCGTTTTAAACAGTGCGACCTTTCTTGTGTCATGTCAATGTATCGTTTTGATACAGTGCGATCTTTCTTGTGTCATGTCAATGTATCGTTTTAAACAGTGCGACCTTTCTTGTGTCATGTCAATGTATCGTTTTGATACAGTGCGATCTTTTTGTGTCATGTCAATGCATTGTTTTTAAACAATGCGATATTTCTTGTGTCATGTCAATGTATCGTTTTGATACAGTGCGATCTTTCTTGTGTCATGTCAATGTATCATTTTGATACAGTGCGGATGTTCTTGCGTACATTTCTTTATATAAATTGTATATAATCTCTTTACTAAAATGGCAAGACAACAGAGTGAATTCAATTTAGACGATCCAAAAGATGAAGCTGCTGTAAAAGACTTGTTGTTTGACATTAATGAGGGTGACTTAAACCAATTTGATTGCGATGAAGAAAGCGATAGAGACTGTGAAGATCAAATAGAAGAACGAGAAGAAGATTCAGAAACTGAACAGAGTGGAATTGATGAAGAATCTGAAGGTGAACATGAACACCTACCTCATCCCCAGGTACAGAGATCGGACGATGACTTGGCTATCACTGCAAGTTAGGGTAAGGATTAAACTATTACATCGTACTTACGCCCGCGTCCCAATAACCAAAGAACTTTACCCTACAATATATTAAGACGCCTGCCAAACAAAGTAAAACTGAATTGGAGTGCTGGTAAAACTTTTTCACTGATAAAATCCTGCAAGAAATTCTGAAATTAACAAATAAATATATTGAATTAGTTCAAGGTACATTTTCTCAATTACGACATGGAAAGCAGAGAGACCTTGTCGAAATAAAGGTATGCGTTAGACTTTTGTAGCTTCTTGGAACTATGCATTCCAATAGGCAAAACCTTGAAAAGGTTGGGTCTACTGACGAATTTGGCAGTGAGGAATGCCGATTATTTATGAGTCTGCGAAATGTTCAAATTTTTTGTTGCGGTGTCTCCGTTTTGATGATTTTACCACACGGCCTGGAAGACGAGACATTGATAACATAACAGCAATTAGAAATATATTCACACTTTTTGTTAATAACTGTAAAAGATGTTACTCTTTAGGTAAAATGTAACCATTGATTGAAAACTCGAAGTTTTACGCAGGCGTTGCCGGTTCCGACAGTACATACCATCAAACCCTGTGCAAAATACGGTGTAATAATCTTCGCACTATGTGATGCAAAGACCTATTTCACCACCAATTTAGAGATATACAGCCAGATAGTCCGTCTAATATAAGCATCAAGTCTGTAGATGTAATTAAAAGATTATCACAGAACATATATGGCAGTGGGTGAAACATAACTGCTTTTCGGACGTAAAATTATTAAATCACCTCAAATCAAACAATGTTTCTTATGTTGGAACGCTAAAGAACAGGCGCGAGATGTACCCAATGAAATGAAAACCATAACATTTCTGCCTAAAGGTTCCTGTGTTTGCTTTTGGCGAAAGTAGTACACTTGTTTCATTTGTTCCTAAGAAGAATAAAAAATGTACTCCTACCTTCAAATTTGCACTACAGTCATAAAATTGAAGAACAATCAAACAAGCCAGAAATAAGTCTTCACTATAACAAAACCAAGTCAGGTGTTGATTTCGTTGATCAGCTCTGTGCGTCTTTCAATGTTCTTAGAAACACACAATGATGGCCTATGGTTGTTTTTTATTCCCTCTTGAACATAACTGGTATCACGCTCAAGTTGTATCGTTTAGGAATGACATACCCACAATAAAAGAAGGTTATTTCTTAGAAGTTTGAGTGATGTCTGGTTGCCGAACGTTTGGTAAGAAGAGCCCATTTAACTTCTGGAGTTCCACTTCCTCTTCAACAAGTGTTAAAACTATTCAAACCCACAGAAGACTAAAATCAAGGTGGTTCTTAGGAAGTAAACACCTTTTAGAAGCAAAAGTGTTGTGAGTTCTGCAAGAGGGAACAAAGAAGCCGTCTCACTAAGCACATGTGCAGACAATGCAAGGAAGCCATATGTCCTGATCATAGAGAGACCATTTGTGTGGGATTATAAGGCACTAGAAGAGCATTTATAACAAAAGGACTGAAGTAAACTAGAAACTTTTGAAAGTAAATTTTACCTATCTTGATGTTAATCAATTTTCTATGTAATGTATATTTGTTAGCATATTAGTTATTCATATTTTATTTATTGCATGTGTATTTCAGTACTAACTTTTGAAAAAAAATTTTTTATACAATAAATGCATATTATAAAATACAAGTTTGTATAATTTAACCAGAATAACTTCACTCCATAATTAATATATAAAGAGGAAAATTTAATTTTATGTTAAAAAAATAGTCAGATGAAATTTTGAAAATCTGTATCAATTTGATACACTGCAACCGTTCCGGTCCAAGTATTCTTTGGATGAAAATGTAAGCTTTTACAGTTTATTTTTACATTTTTTTTTTTAAGTATTCACTTTCATATAAATATTGTTTTCATAAAGTAAACTTATCAGTGTACAATATACGTCATGAAAACCCTGAATAAAAACATATAAGTGTAAAAAACCATAGCTAACTGAAATGTATCACATTGATACACTGCTACTGATTACGTAACTTTTTAGGTGCGACTGACATAGGATTAAGGCTCAATAATGGACGAATGTTTCACGTTATTAATAGACACCATGCCCATAAAATTTGTATCATTTATTTGTTTGTATATCGAAACTTTTTAGGTAAGATAGAACGCAGAAGCGTTTATTTAATTAAGCCACCTTGCTTTACTTATGTCAATATATTGATCTAGGCGTAAGGTAATGGAAGTTCATTTCATAATTTAAATTACAATAATTTTTTTCCAAAAAATTGGCATTAACAATCTTGAACACATTTTGCTTAAGTGTATCCTCTAAGGACCAAAACAAAAAGTATTGGTCGCCATATCTCCAATAAATACCGGGTCGTGTTTTGTCGGTAAAAAACTGAATATTGGCTTTATGCTTATTTACTATGGTTTGTTACCATAATTGTCTCTACCGATTTAGTTCAAATTATAACGAAATGTGAAGGATCCAAAGACGTGAACAAAATTACAAGTAAGAAATATTACGGTTCAAGAACAATCGGCTACAACAAAATATACCTTGACAGCTGATTATTGAAATATCGATTTTATTGAAATACGACTTACGACGTGGAAAGTTTTCTTGACACACTGGATGTAATTTTATGTCTTTATTTAAACATATACATATATTTATTTTAAACGGACTCCATGGGTCTTTTTTAATATTTGATTTACAACTACCGAAATGACATTTTTGGTGACGATTAGTTTTGGTTCAATTTTATTTGTTTTAGGGATGGATGATTGGGAATGTTCTTGTAATGTTGTACCATTTACTTATACTTCTATTATATTTTTTAATGATCGAAAATGGTAGAACTGGTTTTATAACCTAGCCAATGTATAACATTTTCCCCCGTTGCCAAATCTTAAGGACCTGTGCATGGTAATATTGAGTACCTGATAAGTAAAACTTGTTTTTTACTTATCCAAGTGAGAATTTCACTGAAAATTTTATCAAAATAAAATTTTGTACTTTCATTTTATAACAGATGCATCTAAATTTAACTTAACATAATGTTACGTACATAATATAGATTGAAAACAAAATACTGTATACCAATTTTGAAGCTAGTCAGCTTCTAGGCAGTCACTGATAGCAGACATACAGACAAACAAACTTTTGATAAATTCACTTTTTTTTTACTTGGGGTGTGAGGAACCAAAATCGTTAATATCTACGAAAACTCTATATGACTTTTCTTCTCAAAAAAATATATTCTCTACATATATAGTGAGTGTAGTTTATACTAAATTAATGTTTAATATTAAATATGACCATTATTTCGATATTAAAATATCTTGAACCGATTTTGAGACAATAAGCTTTAAAGAAGGTGATCCGTTTAATGATCAACGAAATTTGTTGCTTTGGTTTTATGGAAGATGCATCTAATTTTAGTAATAATATATTATTTTGTGAATACTAAAAAAGAAATTCAGTATACAAAATATAATCTAAATGGGATAGTAACTGTCGCTGACTCTATTAACTGTAGCAAAACAGTCTGACATAATTTCAAAAACCATTTCATTTAAGTTTAGTGGACATTACAACGGATATTTCCAAGAGTTTTTAACATAGATTTTTTTTATCCATTACAAAACTTACAATAGAAAGACATATACATTAAAATATTAATTATATGTCAAAATATCGAATATTAATACCCATAATATTGTGTTGTGTATGTAAAACAATCTAACACTTGTGTAATATGTGTTTATATACTTATCTATTATGATATTAAATTGATAAATGTATTATTCATGAAAACAATATTCAATAAATTGGATGTAAGTTAAAAATAATAGAATGTGCGTGTAACTAATACCCGAAATAACAAATAGGGGATCTATTAAATGATTTTTACTGAAATAGTATTGGGAAGAGAAAAAAATGAGTGTTGAGATTTTTTTAAATGAAGTCGTTTTAGTTTCCACTGATTTTCCGAAATCTCCGCCTGCAGTTGATTGATTTTTCAATAAAGGTTTACAAAATTATTCTACGATGGTATAATTAGTTCCTGATTATACAGATAATATCTATTTTCCGAGTCTCTATTTGTATGGGTAACTGCCATATATGGGGAAGAGGGAGATAACAATTAACCCCCCTAAGGTTACATTACAATCTCCTTATAATGACGGGTGAAAACATAAAAACTTCAATGGTGGTGTTATAAATGGCATAATTCTCTAAATCGGTATTAGTAATTGTGATCAAATTTTGAAAAAAAAATTATTACGTCAAGTCCCGTTTTAGAGAATTTGCTAAGAGTGGATTTGAATCTTGACTTCCGTCATTAGTTACATGATTTCAACCAATTATGACATACAACTACAAGTCGAGTTGCGTAATGAAGCGAGTACCGGTTTTTTAAAGAAATAAGCCCACCGATTACTCCTTCCACATACTAACAGAATTTTTATTTAACATGTGAACATCCAATAATATGAGTAGAGGCTACATTTATGAATGCAGCACCGTTCTAGTATCGAAATACATATATTAAAAAAAATATGTTAGTGTGTAAGAGTAAAAGTTTTTGCAATGTTGTGCAAACACATTTTTAGTTGTTTATTGTCTTGAACATATTATGGTCTAATACACAGATTGGTTCGTGAAGTCATGGGAGTCAATGTAAACATGCGAGTTGGCATACACTCTGGGCGAGTTCACTGTGGAGTTCTGGGTCTCAGGAAGTGGCAGTTTGATGTGTGGTCAAATGACGTGACTCTAGCAAACTACATGGAAAGTGGAGGGATTCCTGGGTACGTTAATGAATATTAAGATGAAATTTGTTATTTATTTTGTATTTCTTATCTAAACTAACAAGCAAACAGTGTAGTGGGCGATTCAGCGGGATATGATAACAATTGAAATATGTGTTCCATAGATTAAAAATAAACAACAACAAAATCAAAAAATTTCTTTTCAAAACTTACCATACTGTTCGTGATTTTCTGTTAAATCACAATTTAGATATCCAGTAATGTTAAAATCTATAATGTTCTTTGCCCTTTTAAGTATTAAATGGTAACATTATAGAGGAACTGAGATACTGCGGAAAAAACTAATATTTAAGGCAGATTGAGGTCCTAGCTCGTAGTAGAAAGTTGCCGGGAGAGTGTTAGAGAGCACTAATCACTCATAGTCCATGCAAGATTTTCCACATTTTCAAAACAACAACAAAATGTGTAATGTTTGTCACATTAGAGTCGTGATCCCTAACGGTTTTGCTTGTGAATTTAATTTCGTTGTAAGGCGTTATCACGGTGGTTTCTTGTATATATTTGTCAAAACCAAGAATTATTTTATACAGATTTTGTAAATATCCTTTAATTTTCAAAAACAAAACTATCAATTATATATCGGTTAATATCAATATCATATTAAAGTTTATTTTTTGCAATTGTTAATAAAACATTTTTTTAAAGATATTAAACATTCAACTTTTAAATAATTATCATTTTTAATGGTGTTATGAAAAACTATGATGTCAACCACTATGATACAAGTTGTGTCATTGATGTCTAATTCATTATGAAAAATCGCGAACAAGAAAAAGAGAGTTTCCAAAGATATTCTTTGGGAATTTTGTTTATATTCACCATCTGAGCAAATAAAATGTTTTGTTAATTACTCTTTAACTAAGATTGGTTTTAAATAAAACAAAGTTTGTTTATTCTGGTGTTTGTTTGTTTTACAGACGTATTCACATTACTAAGGAGACGCTCAGATATTTAGACTCAGCTTATAAAGTTGAAGCAGGGAAAGGAGGAGAAAGAAATTCTTACCTACGAGATCACAACATTGAAACTTTTCTTATTGTGCCTAGTGATACATTCCGAATGGTGAGATTTGTAAATATTATTTTAAAATCTTTATTTATTTCATCTATTCTACAGACATTGCTGGTAAAGCTCTTCATTCTAATCTGGTGTCACAATATTTTTCTTTACATTTAGAGCTAAATATGTATACTGTAGTAATAAAATAAAGGCTTTAGGCTTTATCTTAAAATAATGATGAAACTGGTGTTTTGTACTTGGCAAATTGTCTCTGTAAATATGTTATAAATAAGTTACTAAGGATCAATCAATGCAATCCTTGATTTTATTTGGTACACACATTAGTTTTAAAATAGCTTAGACTAATTCATAAAGGTTTCCATCTTTACAGTATTTACAAAGTTTAAAAGAATAATAATAATGTTTAAATGAGTTTGATAACTTTAGATTTATTCCTAACTTTTATTATGCTTACATCTTATTTCACTGAAATGACTGCAGCCAAGGTATCAATTTCGTTTTTACCAGTTATTTGAGAACCAAAAGCTTTCGATTTGACAAAGTGGATTAATTAATTAATTAACTTTACCCCTTACCAAAATTTCAACGAAATCGGTAAGTAGATTTTGAATATTTAATTTTTTTTTAGTAACAGCTCAATTTATAAATATATATTTATTTTTTACGCACCTGTATTTTGGAGAAGATATAAACCTTGGAACACATTTATTTGTTTTAGTAGGCGTTAAGAAAACAGATTTATTTATTTTTTTGTAATTTTAATGTCAGTTACTTTGAGCTATTGATAAATAAGGTCATTTATCAAAAGGTCGAAGTCGCCCCTTTCGTTTTAGCTGTAGAACTCTGGAGACGTAACAGATAGATATCAATCAACAAATATTTCCACGAAAAAATTAAACTTATATTTTTTTTGGCATATCACATAACTTTCTCTATACTACGTATAGAAATTTAAAATTGATTTAATATCTATTTTTAATTTTTGAAACGTTTAGCCTATATAAACCAATTAAAAATATTTTATATTTTTTAAAAATCTATAATACTAGCAGTCTTAAACTGTAAATAACAACAAAAAATATTTTCATAACTGGTGCTTAACATTATTCTGGGAATTTCAGAACCATCAGCCCGTGAAGAAACCAGGAAGTGGATTTTCGATGAACGGAAGTGTTGCCAAAGAGCTGAGGGTAATGGGACACAGTTCGCAGGCTGCAACACATCACAAGTACGTCTTATCTTATCTATAGTATATTGTTGGAATATTTATTTTTTAGTTTTTGGTAAAGCAATCTGATTTCACTGCTATTTTCTGTTTTCTATTTAGGAGATGAATACTTAAAATTAAATACTTTTATTTTTTAATTAAAGTGTATAGAACAAATTTATCCCAAACGACTTAATAATGGCGCTCTTTTGTCTCAAACTTAAATAAATAATTAAAAAAATTAAATGTATCTTGATAAACTAATAAATACCTTTTATACATCAGTTAATTCTTTGCGGCTGATTTCTAGCACAAAATTAACTTTAAAATTATACAGAGTGTCTCACAATAAAATTGGTCTTTCAAACTTTATGAATATATTCCTTGCGCATCAAAAATTTCAATAAACTGCAACAGATTAAGCTCGTAACAAGGTGGAAGAATATGAATTATTAGGAATATTTTAATTTTTTTTAATTTAATATTTTTCTCAATTTAGGCCTACAATAAGTTAGTTCGGGCAGACTATTGCAGGTTTGAAGCTGGATGTCTTTATCTTGTGGTGCGGTCATCTAGCCTTGAACAATTTTGAAATGGATTCCCTGATTATGCGTATTTAGTGTATTTTCGTAATAACATTTCGAGATTTTATCATGTGAATTTGATTATGAGTTATACAGGGTGTAGTACTTTTAGTGTAAATTATAGTCATTATCATACCACCCAATTCATACTAAGAATCACATTAATAAGTCATTAAATTTAACAATAAATCAGTTATATATAAACATGAATATGTATAAACATATATGTGTTAATTATGACTTGGCTATATCGTTTATTAATAAACTGTAATTGGGTATTTTTGAAGAAAAAAATTGAGAGATCAATAGATGAAATTGAAAATAATAATAAAAGAAAAACAAACATTCTTTCATGTATGATCTTAAGAGATGCAATGCTGAAAATCTTTATTTTATGCATTTTGTTTTTGAGTTTTACGCTAATAAGAATAAATTTAACCCCGCCCCTTCTAGCGGTTATGAACTCTCTGATGAATAAATAGCCCTTCACATTTCACTGTCTTTATATTTATTATATTATAATATATTTTTCTCTCTGTGGGCGAACCTTATATGAGTAAAGAAGAGTATCCGTGCAAAACCAACTACACTCGCTCAGGCCATGATCAATGGGAAGACGCATATCCGTCAGTCAAGAAGATTGATAAGCAAGTGGTCAGAAGATAGATGGCTTCTGTAGGAGTAGAACCAACAGAGTTGTATGTTTATAAAATTACATTTAAGGATTACCTCGGCCCATCATTTTTCAGCGTAGATAAAACGAATATATATTCTGACATAAAATATGTAGATTTTTACATAAATATTCAGTGAAGAATTTTGTTTTGAAGGAGGGGAGAGGTTATTTGTTATCTGATTTACAAAATAACAAAATCGCGATTGTGATTTTATTTAGTTTGATAGAACTTATTAGATTCTAATGTTTAATCGTATTTTTTTTTATTTTTACAACATTTTTTAAGTTTTGCACATTTTTTTAACGCAGAGAAAGTTTTCAGCTTGGTTAAAAAATTGATGTTCGATTTTTAAATATGTTTGTAAAAAAAAAAAAACAACAACAAAAAACAAAAAACAGGTTTATAGGCCGTCGTTTGTCTAATGCCTCACAACCAAATCGGGAAGGCGGTTTTGATTAAAATGGGGTTAATGTCATAATTTGTTTAAATTATTAAATATTACAGATTGTGTGATATAAAAACATGCAAAAAATTAATAAAATAAAAACAGTACCATATAACCTATAGGAACACAAGTGTGGCATTGCCGGTTATTCGGTTATTATCAGTCGAAAAGTGAAAACAAACTTTACAAATTGTCCAGGAAAATTTAATTTAATATGTTTAGATCAGTGATGAAATTTTGAACTTGCGTGTCCCTACAATGTGATCAAATTTCATATAAAAAGTTATGTCAATAAATAAGAAAATAGGAAAATAATTTGTAATGGATTAGTGTATATTTGAGTATTTCTTAAAATTAAAAACAGCACGTTCTTTTTGCGAGATTTACCAGTCATTTTTAAACCAATTTACAAATTAGATTTTTTTTTTTTAGTAGATGATTTGTTTCGTTACTTTTAGAGCTATATTTGATATTTATTTAGGCTTCTCAAAATCGTTAAAGGTTATTTATAACCAAATTTGTTTTTTAGACTAAAACATATAACACCGTAATTTTAATTTATAAAAAATTTAAAAAAACGAATTTTCAGCCTAACCCAAATACCAAATTATTAAAATTTATTCCATTATTGACTAATACGGCACTCGAGAAATTGCATGAAATACCGCGTTTAACGACTCAAAGGTAAACAGAATATTGATTTATAAAGCTATCTAATAACTCTCAGAATATTTTGAATATGCCAGAAAACACTTAATTATTTAGCTAATACGTTTGTAAGACAACTTTATGTTCGTGGTTTTAGGAGATTACGAGCTATAAACTTTTAGTCATTTTTCCAGTCATTTCTAGAAACAAATTCATAATCAAATTAATTTTTGTCTTTTCCTATTGGTAGAATTGGCACTTTGGTACAACATTACAATCCTACATAACTTTTAAGAATTTATGGTTATGCTCTTCCTTTCATTTTTGTCCAAAGATGTTTTCTAATCATGAATTTTATTGGATCCTTTGTATTACCACCTCATGCGATTGATTTGTTGGTTACAAAGCCAGATTTTCATATGTTACCTCTTTTATGACATGAAATTAAATTTTCTATATCAATATTTTTGGAAAATAAACATTGGTTCTAGTTAGGGTTATATAATTTTCAGAGTTTAATATGGATAAAATGGGTATATGCATAATACAATTTTTATTTATTTTTTTTTGCCGTAAAATATAATACTTTTTTAACAAATTTATTTTTTCAAGTTCTAATAATTTCAAGTTCGTCAATCCCTTTTCAACTGCAGAAATAAACCAAGACCGGAGATGGCTGAACTTAAGCCCGAACCTATACCTATAGTTATTATGCAACCAACTTGGTCACTGCCGGAAATAAAAGCTAAATTGGATATCCCAGGCTCACTTACACTATCATCAGATCAAACTACAAAAAGATATTTTCATTCCAATGCTACGGAACATTTCGTTTTAAGGTTTGATCTGATGATGGTGGATTGATATGCTGAAACCGGTAATCTATCTGGGTACTTATAGTTGAAAAAACTTGACGATGAAAAAAAGAGTAATTAATTACCAATTTATTTATTATTATTGCATTCTTGAAGAATAAATAAAATTATGTTTAAACTAAAAAGTGTAGTCTTTCTTTTTTCTGATATTGTTCAAATAACAATTTAAGAACATATAACGCATTTATTTCATTGAACATTAACTTCATAGGTTCAGAAATAACCAATTGGTTTGTTTAAGTAGTTTATACAAAACACTAAATTTAATATTTGTTTTTTGTCTATGATGATTATTTTACTAATTCATGACAAATCTAAATGTGTTTATTTTAGGTTAGGTTTTGGTGAAAGTATAGAGGTGAAGGATGCGGAAGATGAAGTTAACGACTATTTAATGCGAGCCATTGATGCACGAAGTATAGACAGGTTAAGAGCGGAGCATTGCCGTTCGTTCCTTCTGCAATTCAAGAAAAAAGAAATCGAAGAAAAGGTGATTAATTGTTTTTATAATAACGTCAATATATATGATTTTATATCTTAGTTCTATAAAAAAAATTATTCCCCATTGTTATTTAAAGGCGAAAAATCTCTCGGTCATCAACACCTTATGAAAAAAATGAATTAAAAGAGTAAACCATTAAGACTTCCTAGTCCTCGAATACTCTAATAGCGTCAATGTAGGAAGTGAACAAGAGTTGGTCAAGAGAGACCTGATAGAGAAGATGAAAGACAGGGATCTAACCAAAGACTACATGGATCGATCTAGGGTTCTTCGAGACCGCTTCACTCGTATTTACAATGAGTGAGATCTCATACTAGATTATAGAGTGGTTTTAAATAAATATTAATTTAGTTAAAAATAATACATTAGTGTTACACACTACAGCGAGTACAGGCGATAGATCTATACCTTTTTCTTGTACTCTTGGGTTAGATCCCTCTTCGTACGCCATTTATCAGGTTTTTCTAGACCAACTTTTGTTCTAATAACCCTGGCGCTATTAGAGTATTCAATAGAGGGAGGGGGGTTATTTTATCTTATTTTTTTTAAGGCGATAATGACAGAGAGTTTAAACAACAGGAAAAAAGATTAAAATAAATTGAACTTTTTAATTATAATGACTATAGTTGACACTTAAGTGTATTATTTATAGATATCTAGAAAGTAAGTTCTGATGTTATAAATATTAAGGAAAACAATAATGTACGTCCAAACCATATCTGCTTCTATTTGATGTACCCTTAACTACTTTTCAACATGTTTTTCGCCATTTTTGAAGTACTTATCAAATAGGCGCCAATTGTTGTTTACTTTTACCAAAGGATCTAGTTATCTTCAGGAAACCACCTGCGTATAAATAAAGTATTTCAAATGTTGGAAAACGTAAAATCCCTTATGCGAGGTCTGAGCTGTAGGAGGGACGTTCATTTTGTTTCCAGCTAAGGATAGTTATGATCTTCTGTTTAGTATATATCCGCTTTAATTTCGACTTTTTTGTGATAAAGTGTGACTCCAGCCCATTGTGTGGCACGAAACGGGGGGGTGCACTGATCACAACACGTGAACTATTTTAAGGTTGATTGCGTGGTGAGGGTAGGTTGAGGATCTTTTTGAATGGGGATTGGAAACAGTGAGTGTCACCTGGACCAGGAACTACGCAATTCGACAGACTCAGTTAGCCAGTATAGATGCGCGTTTAAACGCTAAATTATTATTATGAAACTAAAACTATAGTAAACTAATTATTATATAATATTTGCTAGGAGGTTGACTCTAATAACTCAGAGGTACGTATGTAACTAACTGGACCAAAATGGCCGACTATCCACGTAACACATTGTGTCTGGGTTATCACAGTTTGCAGTGCACTATAAGACCCCGAGGCCAAAGACCCACCCAATCTGGCCTAGTGTGCTATTATTTGGGTGGAATACATCAGGTAAAAAAATACAACTTACAAAAAAATTAATCTAAATACATACCGATGGAAGTGTGCGCTGGTACGATTTCGTAGGCTTCTGCACTATAACTGTGGTCATTGTTGAACCACTTCAGCGCATGCCAACTAGTAGGGTGGTGGGAAAGACTAAACAGACAAGGATTATAGGTACAGAAATCTGTAACCTGATTTGCGGCAACGGAATCCCAAAATCTACTGCACCCGGGATTGAAGGGGCAAACGGTGATGTATAAAACACCATAATGGACTGTTGTGCCGATTCAGGCGATGCGGTTTGCAGACTATCTTTTATAAAAGTAAATACACCTCCCTGCTCTTTCATTTTATGTTGTTCCGAAAACAGCTTCGGTACCCAGTGTGCAAATATTGTCCAATTGTTTTCAGACACAATTTCGTAATGACGTGAACGTGAAATTTGTGGAAATCGCAGGAAAAGTAACGTAATGGTAAGTCATATGATTTTCAAATCTTCTGTTCAACTGCACTCGCCAAATCTCTATTTGACCTATCAACCTTCTAACTAATACATTTAAAAAAAATATACGACTGAGATGAGCCAACAATTTTGTCGGTTTTTTGTGGATATTTTTGATGCCACCTGAGTCTATAAACATGGTTTTCGTCGTACTGCATCAAAAACAGCTGTTTTCAATACATGCATCGAGCTGCTAATGTTGTTCTTTTTAGTCCTAGGAGCTAAACACATCAACTGAGGTCGAGGTCATCAGCTGTTACTTCGTTTATACGAATTAATTAACGATTGTAAAGCATCTTTAAAAACAACCGATAGGCCTACTCTCGATTATAACAGTTAAAACAGCTGTTACTATCGATTTCTTTAAATAAGTACCACTAACACAAACAGCTGTAATAGCTGCAAACTTGTGTAACTTGTCCAAAGTTTTGAAGGTAAATAGGTTATAACATTTTAGTTTTTGTGAATTTTTGTCTTATATTGTTTGCATTATAAGGAAAAATATAGTTCATCACTAGGACCAAAAGAACTCGGCTCCACCTCAGCCGTTAAACTTGAGCTTGTATCGAAAAGCTTCACTTTTGGTCCTAGTGATGAAATATACTATTTTAGAATGATGTCGATAGTTTCCTGTGTGTAGCATGTGTATCACTGGTCAAACATGTGGAACGATTTTAATCAAATGTGGTGTGTGGACAAATTTTAACCATATCTAGCACTTTTCTACATTTTTTAAAACTCAAAATTTAGCGGTAGCTGCCACAAAAAAAACACACCCACACACACACACACACACACACACACACACACACACACACACACACAAATGATCTAATAATTTAAAATAAATTAGTAACCTCTAAGAACACAACCAAACCCATTGGTTGCCATCTTTTCAAAACACAATAATCTTGAGTTATAGAATACTTACTTTATCAAAATCAGCGATACCGATTTCGTTCAAATTTTAGTGAAGTGTGATGACTAATGACCGAAACATATATGATCACAGTCGGGATTATAAAAATACTACTGTTCATTATTTTTGAAAAAAATAAAATAAATCATAAAAGATCAATTTGATATTGTTCATACTGATGACCGACGGTACTTGATAGAATTCCATGTTATACTAATAAACTACACACATTGTGTGAGTGTGTGTGTGTGTGTGTGTGTGCGTGTGTGTTTTATTTGTAGATTAATTTAAATTAAATAAGACTTTCTTAAGTATCTTTATGGTAGAAGTGAAGCAAGTTTTGGTTCTTATTTAAATATAAATATATTTTGTTTAGATCGCACCCATGGTTCATAATCACTTGTAATTGACTACAGCTTAAATTAAATTTTTGGTGATGATTGGATTTGGTTTGTTTTATCAAGTTATGGGGATGTATGAGTGAGAAAATAAGTACAATGTTTTTAGACAGTTTATTAATCATTTTTATTACTATTAAGAAATATAATAGTTGAAAATGTATTTTTTCCATTTCAGTATATGAAAGAGAGAGATAGAATGCTGCCTACATATTTTATCTGCTCCCTCTTCATCTACTTAGCGATCACTATTGTTCAGTTCCTAGTCTTACCACAGTAAGTAACACTATTGTTCATAAGGTGATGAAATATGTGTAAGTTTATCGATTTAAAGAATAAAGCAAAGATCAAATATTTCGCACTACATATGTTTTCCATTTATCACTCATATTTAAGAAACAGTTATAAAATTAGATAGAATAAAACTCGAACATTAGATCTCACAAAAATTACGTTTTAATGAAACGCGTTTCAACGATAAAGTCGCCATCCTCAGACTTATAACTCGTTTGATTAAGTGAACGTAATTTTTGTGAGATCTTGTGTTCGAGATTTATTCTATCTAATATTATCTGACAAGTCAACCTCAATATTTATTTATAGCTGTACATTTAGTTCCCAATTTTACCAAAGTAAGTATCACTATTGTTCAGTTCCCAGTTTTACCATAGTAAGTATCACTATTGTTCAGTTCCCAGTTTTACCATAGTAAGTATCACTATTGTTCAGTTCTCAGTTTTACCATGGTAAGTATCACTATTTTCAGTTCCCAGTTTTACCATAGTAAGAATCATTATTGTTCAGTTCCCAGTTTTACCATACTAAGTATCACTGTTGTTCAGTTCTTAATCTTACCACAGTAAGTTTTTCAATTCCCAGACTTACCAGAGTAAGTATCACTTTTGTTCAGTTTCTGGTTCTACCATTGTAATTATCTCTGTTGTTCTTTTCTACCACAGTAATTAGACTATCCATTTTTATATTACCGTAGTCTTTCACAATTTGAGACATGAACGTTAAAATAGAATATAATTCATTTTAAATATTTAAATAAATATGTCATTCCATAATTTTTAATTTTTCTATATATTTTAAATACAGGAGCTTAATATTTACTTTAATTTATCAAGCAACAAAAGTCTAATTATATAATTTTATGAATTATGTTGGCCTACAGTTTACTTATAAGAAGTAATATTTATAGAAACAAATGAAAAATTTAAGACTATGTCTCTTTTTCAAAATGCAACAATTTGGGTGTAACTTAATGACTTTTAATTTAATTTTGACTGTTTACCTAAATTCTTTTTAAAAATAGAATGTTTACGAAATACATAAATAGAAATAGGCAGTGTGTCTGAGCAAATTTGTTTCAGAACCTCTTGTTTATTTAGTCTATCTCAATATATATTTCTTCCACTTCCCTCTCATTACCCTTTATATAGCGTGATGGTTATAATAAAGTAGTAAAAGATATATTATATACATCTGCTTGACTGTTACAGTACTAGTCTTCTGTTTGGATGCTTTGCAGTTGGATGGGTATTTATTTCTTCCGTGAATGCTGTAATACTTGCTGAAAAGGCTAAGGTTTGTCTGGAAATTATTCTAAGATTTATTAAATTATTGATAAATTGTACTCTTTTGATATCTAGAATAAAATTATCTTAGTAAGTACCGGATGTGTCTCAATTTTGTAATAATAATATTTGAAATTTAGTATGTAGGGTGCGTCATAACGAACTGTTCATCAGACAAATCAGGACGTTAAAATTAAGAAGAGGGGGTAATTTGCCAATTACCCAACTCAATTACCAATCAAACTCAAAGTATCACTGAGACGAAAACATAATAAACCATATAGATTATGCTTCAGTTAATATATAATATTTTCGTCCTCAATTTTTTCTCACTTTCTATAAAGCAAATGTCTTGAAAGAGATTTCGTCTTCGTAATTTAGAAACGTCTTCGAGCGATTACAAAGATAAGAGATTTGAATAATGTAATTTTTGGACTTTAGGTTTATCGACTTAGAATTAAACTGTAAACTATAACTAACGTGTATAAACATTTATAAAATTTTGCATACAAAGTTTTTATGAAAATGTATTCAAAATTATTTAAAAAAGACCTATTTGGAAAATTATGAAGTAAGTGAATACCAATTTCTAAAACATTTGTGTATACGTAGACGGTAATAAAACATTTCTCTTCACGGTAATGAAACACATGTGTACACAGTAATGAATCATTTTATAGATGAGTTATGGAGGCGTTTTTTTTTACAATTGTGGCATGTTTATAAAATGTATGGTCAAAGGTTTATATAAAATAAAATTAAAAACCTGCGTACAAGAGTTGATACAAGTGAATTTACAAATTATAATAAATTAACCAAATTATTCAATATTTGTAATATATTCTCAGTGTTGATTATGTTTCAGAGGGTTTTGCCTATGTTTAAAGGCGTATCTGCAAAAGTACACGAGAACAGAGCGCTCGCACAGCTGCTTGCAACCTGTGTTATACTGGCAACACTTCTGCTCACTATTGTACCTTTGGTATGTATAATTTGTAGTAATCAAACATTCATATAAACTAGTAAGAACGTGGAGAGCAGCTAGCGGTCTAAGAAAAGATCGCAGTTCCGATTAAGGTTCAGGTGGTGGTCGATGCTGTTGAAATATAGGAAAGGAGATCATCGCTGTTTTTCGCTTCTAAGTGCTACTTCGCTTGTTTCACTATAATACTGATATTAAAATATTACAATCATTTTGTATTTTGACAGCAATGACGATTTTATATTATGTTTAAAATGGTGCATAATTTCTACCACATCCAACCTACGGTTTTGTACATCGGCAAAATTTTGATGAATCAAATCAACTTTTCCAAATATTAAAAGCAGATTAGATTACGATATACTTTATGACTGTATTTATTTGTGAGCCACTAAAATATTTTCGTCATTTATTTTCAGCTTTTAATGATGTATGAAATTATGGTATACAGTATCTAAACTATCTCAGATGAATTTCATCAATGTTGGTACAGTAAACTATTGATAGGTGTAATAATTCTAATTCAAACTACTATTTGTTTAGGCCTAACATTCTTTCTAAGCTGTCGGGGTTTTTTTGCATATTTTTCAGTGATGCTTACAGCTTAATATTATCACGAGAATCGTGTCGGAATATAAAATTCTTGAACGTGAAATTGAGTAAGGTTTTTTGTTTATTCCATAAGCCTTTTTTTCATATTTGTTTTTGCTATATTACAGAGCTAACTTAAAGTTAGTAAACACAGGTACTAAAAAACATGTATATCAAATTTGAACTCAGCGCCCAAGAAATAATAATACTATAGGCTCCAGTAAACATCCATAGATAAATAAAAGTTTTCAAAATAGCTACACGAAATATTATTTAATACTTTATAAGTACGTCTAATATTAATTCAGATTTTATTAGTGATTATATATAGTTTATATATTACGTAAAAATCATTATAAGTAATTTTGCAGTCTTTTTCGTGAAGAATAAAATAAAATTATTGCATAAAATAGCTTCGCTCATGTATCACTGAGGATGGCGACTTTGTCGTTGAAACGTGTTTCACTAAGTAAAAGTAATTTTTGTGAGATCTTGTGTTCCAGTTTTATACTATCTAATATTATCACACAAGTCAAGCTCAATATTTATTAACACAAAATAAAAAAGATTATGTAGCCTAATTTTCTAGATAACCTTAAAATGTTTTTTTTAGTAGCATATAAAATTGTTTTACAATTTGTTATTTTGATGTTGAATTTGCGATCGAAATTATTATGAAGCATGTAAACAAAAATCTAAGAAATAAAAAATTCTCTGTGTAGGTCTTTTGCTAAAATAAAGTTCAGAATATAAATGGAAGATAAAGTGTTGTCACATGATGAGTCCAGTGTGAGTTGGGCGTGTTTATATGACACCAATTAGAAAGTCTCCCACCAGGAGTTTTAAATTCAACACTAATTAAAACACAATTTTTTTTTTACCTGTACCTTCAAGAAAATGGCGATCGTAATCAGTTCGGGCATGCGAGCATCAAAGTTAATGTGTTTGTTTACACAGAAGTATAATAAAGATAACATAAATGTTAACCGTCCCCTGCTTCTTAAAGTAGCTCACATTTACTAACCTCGATCCTACTGTATAACTGATAATTCAATTCAACATATGTTAGCTACTTATTATCCTTGTTTTATGATTGTAGGTGGCGTCAAACATTTGGGTTTGCAAACGTTACAACGAAACATCAAGTCAAAACTTCACTGCCACCACTACACCTACTGATGCATTGTCTATCAGCTGTTCTAACCGTACTGATACTTCAATGCCCTATCCAGATGTAAGTATCTGATTATTGTTTTTCGAGGAGAGTTTCTACATAGAAATCTCACATCGAGAACAAATTCTTTAAATTTCAATTATTGAGTGTTGTGGAAGTCAAATAAATGGAGTCAGAAATTCCAGACTTCTATCTGTATTGGTGCTCTCTGATATAAATAATTTAGTTTTTATTTTAACTGATTTTTAAGTAAGTTATGTGATTTTTGAGAAACTGGTCAATTTTCGTTTCTGCACGATTACGGTCCATATTATGAACGTACAAATTTATTTTTAAAATACTTATTCATAAAAAAACATAAACACTATAGATTTGTTTTTAAATAGGCCTTCAAGATTTTCATAAATTTTGCTCTAATATACGTCCATTGATCTCCAAAGCAAAGTTGGTCGCACGTCTCCGAAAATGCTGGTACGATTATATTTTTCTTAAAAAAACAGGTGCAAATAAACATATGATCATTCATATATTAAAAGAACGATAGCCTCTATAACAAAAACAGGTAAACCGATTTTCATAAAATTCTATTTTTCCATCTTCCTTCTTATTAGTCACTACAAATTACTACTCAATCATTTAGTACTTTATGTGAGCTAACAGTTTTTACTGTATTATACATACATAATATCCCTCACAGTGTACAAAGTGTTCACAATATGAGACTGTCGTTAGCAAAACAATATGATTCAGTTGGATTTTAGTTAGGAATAGAATACATTATATAACAAATATTCTCCTGTTCATTACACTGTATGTTAGAAGTGTGTTGTAAAATGTAGATGTAACAAATGAGGACAAATCAATTAAAATATGGTCATTGCGTTGTTTGTTAGTCAGCTAAGGACCCTAACCTTACATCCTGTTACGAGTAAAATCATTCCTCCTCTCGACTTACGTACACAGAGAGCAGGATATAGAAAGTGTTTATAGTTGCTAATCACAGTCTCTTTTAATTGTATACACTTTACTCAAAATAAACACGTTCTGTGCACTGACATTGTTTCATTTAAATATATTTATTTTATGAGGGTATAGATCAGAAGAAATACATAAACAACGCAAAAATAAAACATTTATGTTGTCACTTCATTCAGCTATACTGTGTTTTACTTCGCAAAGGATCAAGAAATAAGCCGAGCCTACAATCCTCTCGTTCTGAGCCCGTGTTTTTCTTAAATCCGTCTTAGCTAGACACACATATTTTGCTGGGTACAAGTTTAAATATTTTATCTGTGTATCTATACAAGTGAACTTCTGTATGTTTAGTGTTAACCCAACTACACGTGTTCAAATTCTAACAATAGTACCAAAATTACACCCTACTGTGTATATATTGTTATTAGTGTTTTTGATCATTGTATACTTTATACATTGATTTTATTTTTCACGATATTGTTGCAGTATATCTTACTCTCAGTTTTGTTGATCATGGTCATGACAGCTGTCTACCAAGTACTCATTAGCCTGGTCAAGTTGATCATCCTGTCTGTCGTCGCTATGTCGTATCTACTGCTGTATTTCACAGGGTCTTACACAAGGTAAACTTCGGATTCACTTCAGTATCTATACTTAATTTTAAGTTACAAATATTAGTATGACTTTATTTTGAGTATTATAACATGTTATTATATTAAAAAATAAACAATTGAGACACCTATTTTTCCACATATAAAAAACTGTGTAAAAATATTGCACAAACTTTCATACTCGTTCATTGCAAAAAAAAGATTCGTCATAAAATATGTTTTAGTTGTTAGGTAAAGAGTTTAAATTAGCAATCGATTCTCCGTTTGCAAAATTATTTCTATATTTAAATACATTTTTAGGGTTGCTTGGGTTATCCCACAAAACCCGTTCTCAGCATAAATCGTATTTATTATACGATAATCTATATTTCTATCAGGATGTAAGTAATTACTTGGGATTGTCTTATGTTCTGCTGATTGTTTTCGGATAAACTCCATTATTAAAAGCTGTTTAATATCCCTGAGTAATTCTGTATACAAAAAACATCTTTTGTAAATTGATTCGCAAAAGCTAATAGAATGCTAGGAGTATCACACAATATACTAACATTAATTAAAGAGTATTTGATTAATTTGAGATAGTAATGACATGGTTATTATTGTCTTTTGCAAATTATTTTTGAACACTATTATTTTGATTGGTGATTATACACACGGATTCTGGTCACCAATCTTCAAATTTCACTAAATTGTTAACGCTGATCTTGAAAAATTACGTCTTTTACAGCATCATAACGGTTTTTGTTTCAAAAAATTATAACCAAATCGTTTTGTTTGAGTGTCTAGAGGCTACACTTTAACTTTTATGAAATCGGTTAAAGCCGAATTCGAGATAATCCTAATTTTGTGTTTTTATTGTGGCAGCAATCCCCAAATTTTGAGTTCTGAAATATCTCTACACAACAAATATGATTAGAATCTGTACACGTGTTGGACTGTAGAGCATTGAACATACTACAGACACACGTAACAGAGATAAATGATAAACTGTTATTATTTCAAAAAATTCTTGGGACCTCAAAACCGATTGTTCCGTAAAAACTCGACATCAATTTTTGAACTCATAACTTTCTCTATAACATATATGTAAAGAAAAATGGGAAGCCTTGCAACTCACTATAACTTAAACACTCTTTCGTGTCAAAAACTGGAATAAAATAACTTATAATTACTGAAATAATCTTTACTGATAGCAGTCAAAGAGCATTTTGGTTTTTCAATAATTACTTTTAAAGCGTAATTTTTTTTTACTTGCGGTAATGTTGTCTGTTTGGTAAATTTATTTGGGTTATTAATCTCCACATTTCATCAAAATCGGTATGGAGAAAACAAAATTTAGGTCTTGGTATTATGGGTAACATTTGTCTTTTTACAGATAACTCTCGGATCTGTATATTTGAGAAGATAGTGATGAATAACTTTGGTTGGATATCTATGAGCTGTGATTGTAACAATTATCATTATGAACTATTGTTTTAGTACGTGTATCCTTCCTTTGGTACAGCAAAACTTTATGACTGACTTTGTGACTGTTAAAATATAACAAACAATAATGATTTCTAATAGAAGAAAACATCATGAATACATTTTACTCGGCTTTGTAAGGTGAATAACGGATACGTTTAAAAATATTACGAAATATAACGTTCATTTTTGATTTTAGATTAGTTAAAGTATTAATTAAATCACGTATACTTATTTAAAAACGCAAATACTTAAATTTATTTTTATTTTTAACTATGCGTTTCATTTATTTCATAAATTGGATAACGTTAACAATTAATTATGTGCTTTAATTCTCTCTCTCTCTCTCTCTCTCTCTCTCTCTCTCTCTCTCTCTCTCTCTCTCTCTCTCTCTCTCTCTCTCTCTCTCTCTCTCTCTCTCTCTCTCTCTCTCTCTCTCTCTCTCTCTCTCTCTCTCTCTCTCTCTCTCTCTCTCTCTCTCTCTCTCTCTCTTTCTCTCTCTCTCTCTCTCTCTCTCTCTCTCTCTCTCTCTCTCTCTCTCTCTCTCTCTCTCTCTCTCTCTCTCTCTCTCTCTCTCTCTATGGTAAGCACGTTTTTTTATACTCTAGAATAGCGGGAATGCATTAGGGACTATCAGGGTACACGTGTCTAGCGTGATTTCGGTTTACCCACTGAACTCTAAACTGCCTTACTGCTCTGACCTTAGTTTGATGTTCTATCTGTCTGTTCATCTCCTGTAGAAGCATCCGCGAGACTTCGAAGGGGAGGAAGGTCCCTCTGGTGATATCGTTGTATGCCTATAATTTCTTCACTTCTTATGATGTTAGCAATGAACTCCTCTATATTACTTACATTTGATTTGGACTTGAGGATGCCCTTAATCAGTTGCTGGGTGATATTCTATATCTACCTCTCTTCTTGGTTTATGTCATACTAAGCAATAAAAAATAATGTGCATAGTGTCATCTCTATGTCGTTTACATAAATCGAAGACTGAAGTTTCTTCAATATTGTACTTATAGAGATAAGCCTTGAAGCACTCATGCCCTGTCAATGCTTGAGTCAAGTAGTAAATCATCTTCTCCGTGCTCTTTTTCTACGCAAGGTTTAGGTTTTGTATGAGCCAATGCGTGCATCTACCAATAATCTCCTTTTTCCAACTGTCCTGCCACCTTCGTAAAACCATAGATATAGGTAGTTTTTAACATCTGATTTAAATTTAGCTCTCTACTGCTCATTTAATCACACCTCATTCATTTGGATGTATATTATCCTTCATTCTGGAGCTAATAAATCGACGGGTGAGATGCTATCTAATACCTATACGGCTCTCTCCGATACCATACAGTATGCTGGCACTGCTTTGGGAGCTGCTTACCTTTGCACTGTAGAGTACCTTTTACCTTCTATCTCGCCAGCGACAAAGCCCAAACTGGTGCTACGTATAACAACTTACATTGAACATCAGTGGTCTTCTCTTTTTCTCTTTAGGTCCTTCGATGTTTGACATCAATCTCGAGATGTTAGAAGCTGTACGAACAGCCTGCATTGACATTTTTTCTACATGAGGTCCAATTTTACCTTATGATCCAATTCTACACCTAGATGTCAGATATCTCTTTCAGCAGATCTTTTGCCTTCGATTTATATTACTGAATTATTGAATGCTATTCTATTTGTGACAAGCACAACTACGATTTTTCTCTGAACACCTCCAAACTCCTGCTGCCTAGCTATCTTTCAACTCTCGTTAAGCGTCTTTTAATCTTTATGTAAAATCTCCAGATCATTTGAGTATGAGACAATGATTATGTTATCTAGAAATCCTATTAATCTTTGTCCCCGTGCCAGTTCCATATTTAATATGTTGTCATATATGATTTTCCACAGGAACAACCCAATACGAGATCCCTGTGATAGGGTTATCACAACACGTAACTCTTTTTGAAATATCTCTTTATATAACAGTCTTTAAATATATTAGGTATTTAATTTTTTCACAGTATTTACTTTCACAAACTTTTAAAATTAATTTGTGCTACTTACTTTGCTTTTAAGATAGCCTAGTTTGTTTTTAATTTTAGACGCATTTTGTTGCAGAATTATTATTGTATTTTCTGTATTAAATTTTCTTTGATTAGTTGTAAAATACTGAACATTGCAATTCCTTTTCGTCCAGGATTTTCCTTTCTTCTCTTCCATTTAATTTTTTTTTTAATTTTTTATTTACTTTTGCTCAAAGCGATCCCTTGATTTATTTTTATTTAATGAATTTAAAATGTTGAATATTTTTCACAATAATTCAGATTTTAAGTTCCACAAATAATTTTACATTGCGTTTTACCGATCTCTTGAGATATAATATTATATCCCTCGACTCTCTCGCAAATGACTGTGAGTAATCTTACATTCATGTTCTTTGTGAGTCTTACATTTTTTCAAGGACTTGCAGTGTCAATTATTTTCGAACAACAACGGTTATATTTTAACAACAGTGAAAAACCCGTAGGTATCAATGTAAAACATATATATATATATATATATATATATATATATATATATATATATATATATATGGGCATTGTTATACTTCTGTAGTAACTATGTTGTGTTAAAGATGTATTTAGGTAACAAGTTAGCATAACGAAGGAAGGATGGAGATGAAAGGAGATATTAAATAAACTAAAACAAATTATAAGTAAGCATCCTTTATGTTTTGTCTACATTTCTATGTTTAAAATATATACTGCGTAATGATATGTAAATAGGTTTTTCAAATAGTCTAATACA
This sequence comes from Aphrophora alni, assembly GCA_963513935.1. Taxonomy (NCBI): domain Eukaryota; kingdom Metazoa; phylum Arthropoda; class Insecta; order Hemiptera; family Aphrophoridae; genus Aphrophora; species Aphrophora alni. The sequence goes on along the minus strand of OY740772.1, from coordinate 33,433,978 downwards.
ATTAGCTTGCGGTTTTATACAATATCTTATAACATCTGACGCCGTTTCAAAATGGCATCCAATAAAAATATTTGTTAACAATTTTAAACGAACGTTTATGTAAAAAAATATAAGATTTTGGGAAAACTACAAATAGATAGTTTAACTATTAAAAATGTTTATAAAAGTCGGTATTGACAGACAGGAGGTAAACGAATCATTTTGGATATGTTATTAATACTTTTTGTACCTATATTTTGATGTTCCCTATTTCTTCTCCAGGTTATGCCAACTTTACTTGTTACACTCTGTATATACCACAGCCACACCAACAAGTAAAGTTCAAAATTACGTAGTTATTTTGTGTTAAAAATATAAAAAAACAGTTGTAATCTATGTTTCTTTTAACAGAGTCTTGTAAATTCACAGATATTTATATTGATTTTAAAAGACTCTGTTAAAGGATCTTATAACTATTTCATTTGTCCAGAGGAAGGGACTCTTGGTCTTTGTATTTGATGATTGTGATCCTACTTGGGTTCCTTATTGCACTCGTCATTCACAGTCAACAGACGGAAGCAACGTACAGGATGGACTTTCTATGGAAACTGCAAGCGACAGGTATTCCAAACCTAATGCAATCACTTAATAATAGAGATTTTTTTATGGAATGAGTTTTAATATTCTATAAAGTAATGATTTCAAATTTATCGAACCAAAAGTATTATCATTAGGCTTCAACATGAAATGTTTTTGTTTTCTCTAGCAACTAATTCTTATTGGCTTTGTTCTTTTTGTGTAACCTAATTATTAATTTATTTTGATATTAACCTTTTTTTATCAGTATAGGCCTACAGTTTTAACATATATACAAGTTATTGAACATAAATTAAATATTAAAATATAATATTGTACTTATTTACGTACGTTAAAAACTTATAAGCTTTAAATCAATAAATTAAAAATGAGTAAATTTATACGTAGAGCTGCAAAATGAGTAAAAATTATTTCACTGCCGTTTCTAACGAGGTAATTAATTTTGTAACTAAAAAATTGCAACAATAAAGCAAAGTCAAGGGTGAATTGTATGCCTTATGCCGGGAAGCGACTAAAGATAGCTCAGTTGGTAGAGCATTGGCGCATAAAGCCAAAGGTCTGGGTTCATTCCCAGTCTATGTCCTATATTTTTCACTTGAGATATTGTTGCTAAAATTAATCTATCTACATCGAATTATAATGTACATTTGGTGAATAAAACGTTGAATTTTCAAAATAATAGTTTGGGCTCTAAGTGGTAAAACTCACGTTTGGAGTATGTTTAAAATGATTTTTGATTAAATTTAGGAATCATTTTTTAACTAAATGATTTTTTTTTTGAAATTATCTTTCTAAAATCAATATTGGATCAATAATTACTTATTAGTTGTAATATTTATGAACAATGTTCCATAATTTTCAATAATACACACACAAAAATAAATAATAAAGACGTATTTTTTTTTATTTATGTACTTATTTTATATAATCACAAAATAATTCTATTTAGAGGAAAAAGACGACATGCAACACTTGCAAGCGTACAACAGGAAACTACTTGCTAACATACTTCCAGTTCACGTGGCCGAACACTTTCTGTCCAGTGATAAAAATGGCGACGTAAGTAATAATGATATAGTAGTTGTAAAATTTAGAATTTCTCATAGTCTGAAACAAACATAATACCGGGTCTTTCAACAGTAAGTTAAAACTTTAATTGACTATAATTTATTTTTTTTAATTTTTTTTTTTTTTAATAGAAAAAAATAATGTACATAAATTCCTTTGGGATTAAATAAGATTTGATTTAAAATTATTCAAATTCTCACGTGTTAGATTTATTAAGAAAGGTTTTAAGTGCCACCATTCTCTTCCTGGAAAGGTTTTATGCAATTTTCTTGTGCTACATTCTCCGTATTCAGTGTTATTTGGTAAAACCTTTTTTACATTTAACACTTCAACAACATCAATTTCATTTCTTACTATTGAAGGTCTCCTGGCCTCTTGATGTCTCTAGCGGACCAGCTTATTTCAAACTTACTAACAAGCTTTGTGTACGTGATTACACTGCACGGTCTATCCTTCAAAGTGTTGCGAGTACAAAACTTTCATAACTCTGCTGATAAATTCTGTTCACAATAATAATAATACTGAATCAATGCGATGCGTGTTTATAAAACATGATGGAATAAAAGAAAATCAATATTAAATCATTGTAAATTACTACAAGCTTACCAGCTACTATCCTATATTCCCGAGTTGAAATTAGTCAACAATGACAAAACTCGTTGTTATTGGCAACAAATAAATAGCAATGAAAATAACAGCTGATGTTTTAATAAATCCCAATTATATCTGCATACAATAAAGAATTTTTCTCAGTGATTAGACAAAAATAATAAAACCATAACCATTTATGATTACCTTACTTTTGAAAGACTGGGTATTTTAAAGAATAACTTTTGTTTTTACATCTTAAGACAAATAAGTACAAATGATAGCCAATACTGTATTAGTCCACTCTAAATAAAATTAAATATGTGTACAAATTTACAATACATTTTAATAACTTTATATTAACGTACAGAAAAAAATGAGGACTCACATCATTGAAGTCACAATAACAATAATAAAATAATTTCCCTAGATTTAATTTTTTTTTATTGTTGTCTAGTTCTTGAAAATTTAGAAACTCAAGGATTAATTTATTTGGTCCCATTAAACCAAAGCTCGTTTAATACAAATACATGTAATATATTTCCTAAAAACGTCTGTTTTATAGAGGCAGGAAGAATGATTAATAGTTTTTCATTAAATGCACAGTACATTAAATTAGAAAATGTTGCCAGTTTGTTTATTTATTACTTCAATGATTAATTGAGTGTGCTAGAGAGTAAATTACTTTGTAATTTTCCAAATAGCTTAATGTTATTATGTAATGTTTTAGTCAAGGAATTTTACGTTTTAAAATCAAAATCCTCTCTCTGTCTTTTGTCGGATTTTACGAATTACTTCTTATTTTAATGTTCACTTTATATATATTTCCAGTCATTAAAAGTTTGCACTCGGCCATGTAAACAATTTTTTGTAAACAAATTATAACATTTGTAAGTCCGATAAGGATAAAATAATATAAAGTGGTTTTAGGTCGATTAACTCGAATATGGTCTCTAAAATTTAAAATTAATTAGGGTATCAAGGTTTAAAATTGGGAGCTATTTAATTATGCACCATTGTATTTATTTACAATATCCAATTATTAAAATACTCATGTATAAAACTTTCTAAAACATTATTAGTTGATATCAACTCCTTATTTCTCTTTGCTTCTCTGAGGAGGGAAGAACAGGGCGGGAACCCCGAACAGAAAACCGACAAATCGCTGAGAAATTATTGAAATATCATTTTTCGTTTTATTCCATATTATTTAAAATTAGACCGTACTATTAGACCATACAGCCCAAATTAAATTTATTTGTGTAATATTCGTATTCAACGGCCCCCACGAAATTATTAGATACCATTTTAAGTCTAATTCCTTCAACTTATAAAATTATAATAATTGTTTACAAAAATTTATTACATGTTCTTTATAATGGTTTATCTGGCTAAGCGCAATCTTATAATGACTGGAATATTGAATTACCTGAAATAATCCATACCTAGACACACAGAAATCATGTCAATCGGATGAAAACCTGTGGAGTTTGACTTTAAAGTCATATTTCAGGTAACGTTCCTCGACTTATAAAACATAATAACAGTCAAACCATCTTCCTTTATATATTAGAAATATAGTAATAAGGTGAATATTTAAAGGGACTGGCAACAATCTAAGGAATAGCCAATACGCTTATTATTTTGGGAGAATGTTCATTTATATCTAACAATTTCCGATAACTGATATTTACTTAATTATCTACATCTTAACTCCTTATCTTTTGTTTTCAGGAGTTGTATCACGAACAATGCGATTTCGTATGTATTATGTTTGCTTCCATTCCAAACTTTTCCGAGTTCTACATGGAACTTGAAGGGAACAACGATGGCGTCGGTTGTCTCAGACTTCTCAACGAGATTATTGCTGACTTCGATGAAATACTTTCTGAAACAAAGTTTAGTTATATAGAGAAGATTAAGTCAACTGGTGCTACATACATGGCTGCTTCAGGTAATTAACTGATTAAACTGCTCTCATGAGATTGAACAGTTGTCTAATAAAACTGTTATATAATAATATATATTATGTAGTATTACTTTTTTCTTTTGCCACGTCTGTCATCACATCACACCACACATTATCAGATCTTTATAAAAAGTCAATTTTTTTTTTTCGTTTGGAGGTCATCGAAGGTCGTAAAATAAAAGTTACATGACACGTACACACATGCATAACACGAAGTGGAAACGCATAACGGACACACAGTGTGTTGTTTGACTGACTGGCTACTAGTAATGAGTGATTTCGAGTTAAAATACTCGGTGAATCCGAGTACAAAATCCATGGAACGTTCCGTTTATTAAAATCCTCCGATTTGGAATAAAATATTCGGACTAAATATTCGTAACCAGGAACAAGAAGACGATATAATATTCGTTAGTAATTCGCTGATTGGTAAAACTGAGTTCGAATCTGATGCGCTAAACCATTCTGGTCAGATACTGGAATTCGAATTAATAATCCGAATATTGAAATAATTAGAAACCCATTAGTTCGCCCCACTTCACCCCAGTATCAACATCGCTACTGGCGACCTAGTTAGGACTAGGTACTTTACTGATCGTTATCATTATTCAATATAGATGAACTTTGTATCTTTCTCAGACGACAATGAATTAAATGTGTCATTAATATTTTGATAATTAAATGAAATCTGGTCGTATAATAGGTGCGAGAGTGAATTTTTTGCAGTTTAATATCTCGAATTCTTATAACAAAAAATGTTGGTGTTGAAGTTGGTATACGTTTAGCAGTTGTTAATTATTGGTTGTTCTTCATAACTCGATTTTGTTTCGTTACGTTTTTTTGATGATGTTTGTTTCTTGAATCGGTTAAGAAAGGTTCTCCCAGTTTGAACTATGTAGAAATGAGTATATTCATTATATGAAAGTTCATATATATATATATATATATATATATATATATATATATATATATATGAATCTGAACCATGAATACATGAATCTGAATTATGTATGGATAACGTAAATATGTAAGATCGGTCCTATCATAAACTATTTAAAATTTCATATGTTATGGTGATATTTTTTCTTGCCATCTCCTTTCTTGGAGTATACTTCAGTTTATCACCAAAAGTACGAACTAAAACATATTTTCGTTTTGTTTGAAACATTTTTGTTGTTTTCAGATTTTGTTTCTTTATAATTTTATTAATCATTGAGGTTTTGTATCCGTTGACAGTGGCTATGTCTTCATGACATTTAATTTATAGTTGCAACATTTAGACGACAAGGGGATAGACAAAAGTCTGTGTATAAAACTATGTTTAGCTGTTTTTTCTGTGACGAGATATGTGTAAACTATTGTATGGTCATTAGTTGGTCTCTGTATATTAATGTTAAATTCTAATTCTTCGTTGTTATTTATTGTCAAAACCAAAAGTTCAGTGTATTGTTATTTTCTACTTCTATGGTAATTTACAAGTTCGGAAGTAATTGGTTCAACAGCTCTCCTGTTCTGACATTGAATAAAATGATTGTGCTGTCTATGTATATATATATATATATATATATATATATATATATATATATATATATATATAATAAAATATGATATTGACCTTGAAGTTGTTTAAATCAATCAATAATTGTGTGTTTATACATTGTTTAGAATATTTCATGTAGGATGCTAGATAAAGGCGAGACCATTGGAAAGTCATCATTTCGGATAAAGAACTCGTTGTTGAGCACAAATAGTGTTGGCAAAAAGTTATATTTATAATATTAATGAGTTTATTTTTGGTGTTTTGTGGGATATTAGAACATTGTTTAAAGTTTTGGAATAAAGGGAATGCTGATATAAAGGTCTACCATGTCCAAGGAAGTTAATTTATAACTCTTTTTTTTAGTTGTGTTCCTTTAAACCTCTGGACGAAGTCTGAAATGCTAGTGAAATTATGGCTGTTAATAAAGACGAAATATTTTCTTATTATAGAATCGAGTTCATTCGATATGTTTAAGGGGCAGCTGATGTGACATTTACAAACAGTTGGAATAAATTGGTTTACGTATTTTTGTTAGGTTATTAAAACATCATGTTTTAATTCGATGCATGTCTATAATCATGAAGTTAATTAATTTCAATTTTCTACTTTTTATTTTTATGAATTGATAATATTTTTCAATTTGTTATTTACGACTACCCTAATAATGATTTGGGATTCTGTATTAGGTAATGAAGCAGAATAACTGCTTCAGAATAAATTGTTTCATTTAATAAACTGTGCTCCTTCTTTCTATGGAAATTATATTTTTAACTTTTGTTCAATGGTTTTTATTTTGAGAAAAGTCAATAGGTGTTATTGACAACACGTGGAAAATTTTTGGTCACACCGAATTTTTATCCTCTTTGAATCTGTGTGTTTTGAAGAGGCGAGCGTAAAATAACGGAGTTAATTTGTTTTGTAATTACATTACAAACATTATTTATTTGAGAACTATGCAAACCACTGTTTAATTATTGTATATATTTTTAAACGTCTTATTTAGGCTAGTTTTGTTGTCATACTTTGTTTTATTTGTCATACTACTTTTATTTAACTTTGTTTTTGAGCCAGGATTTAGATGCAACATTTTAGCAAAGGGTGGGGTATAAAATTTGGTCCTAATTTTTATAGATACGCAACTATTTATGAATTCCTTGTTAAATTTTATATTTTGTAATGCTTTTAGTAGTTTTGTTTTTGTCGTTTTCATATTGAACGGATTTTGTTAACACAAAAAATTTAAATTTACATATAATTTATAGGCTTGTGTGAGGCAGAGCCTCGTGCAAATTGAGCCGAGTTTGAGCTTTTATCGAATCTTTTATTGAGCTCAAGCTGTTATCGAGGTCAGTTTTTTCTCCAAGAGTTTAAAAAAAGTAATAGTTTTGGAATGGCTAATACTTAGAAAGCAGTGTGAAAGTAAAGGCGAGTTAGTCGTAATTGACAGGGAAATAGATACTGTCCATCCAAAAAATAATAATAATAATAATGCTAAACTTCCTTAGGGATAAAATAAGATTACAAACCCTTTTCATTCACATAAGCTCTTAAGCTCACATAAGCTTTTATTAGAGACAAAAAATTATAGATTTGTAGTAAAGATTTTTCAGTTGGGGCCAAATAAAAAAGTAAATTTCGCTCATTGTTTCTAGACAAATTAAAGATGCTACTCCATATTTTCTATTTAGTCACTTCCAAAAACTGTCTATAATTAATAATCTATAAAATTGTTGATTAATAAAAATCCTCCTATTTACACATTATTTCAGTTTTCATAATATACACGATCCGTGACGGATTATAAATTTGATACAATTATTATTGAAATTAGAATCTTTCAATCTAAATTAGTGTGGTGATGCGTAGGGTAATAAAGGTTTGGAGATAAATCGAGTATCGGTTTTAACATCAGCGTTTTTATAATTAAATGACAGTTTATAAAATTAACCCGTCACAAAAAACTATCAATATGCAAACGGAAGCAAAGAAACGGAAGGGGGAGAGTTTTAAGTTTTAAGACGGCTCAAACAATTTCCTTTGTCGCGTATATAAATGGTATAGAAAGTTGTCTATTTAGGGAGTAAATTATCGTCTTTCAAAAGTACAGTTACTTTTTGTTCAATCTCAAAACAAAATGAATATCTCTATGCAGCGACATTCAGGATTTAATAATCAGCTGTTTTTTGTAATCAATATGCTAATATTACGGTGGTTGTAAAACTAATTTAACTTGAACGTGTTTATTGTATTTCCGTCTTCTTGTTGCTACGAAAAACTTTCAATTACTGGCATTTTATTTTCTCGTATATATAAGTAGTATAAATAAGGTAAAATTATGAAATAATTCACTTTTAATGTTGAATACGATAAAAAGAGCCGCGAAGTTATCTTCCCATTGTTTAGGCTTTCAAATTTTAATTGGTGTTAATCGTAGTCATTCTAGAAACAAAACTCCCCATTATTTTAAAATTACTATAAGCATAAGTTATACACAGAGATTGCTTGTAAACTTGTAAAACATTAATTAATGTATTGTTTTTGAATGATGTATTCTTTCGATCTAAACTCAAGAAGGTAAGTATCAGAGAACGATGGTATCCGGTGATATTTCCTGTTACCCAGATGTTTTCGACTCCTTTGTACACTCCAAGGCAGTAGTAGGGGAGTTTTCTCACCTTTGTTTATTAGAACTGTTATACTTATAATTCTACCCTTTTGGAAGAAACAAAAATCATTATTTATTATTGTTAATCATTATATACAGATGTGTACGGATTACGATTTCATAGATTATTAGTTCTTTGATTAACAGATGATTACACTTAATAGACAATTATTTTCCATCCTCTTTTTTTGAAGTTAGAGTTATTGCTAATGGATGTTAATTACTTATTATTTACAAAATTACTACCACGATTCGAACAATGTTTTTTTTCAATTGAAAAAAATAGAAGAAAAAACTAAATAAAAATTGCAATGTATTGAAAAGTGAGAAATAAAACGTTTGGATTCCACTTTGACAATGGTCAAATTATTTTAGATTTCGAAAACCAACAAAATAACGGCAATTCCCCCCTCAAACATTTGCATTTTCCCGGTTATTTTAAATTTAGTAGTTCTTACTAAAAAAAAAAAAAAAAAAAAAAAAAAAACCCGTAAAATGTGTGAAAATTGAAAGATTTGTTGTGCTACTTTTCATAGACCTAAAAATAAATAAAACTAATACCAGTTCAAGGCTAACTAGTTCTTCCACCTCATTTATATTACGATTACAGGGACTAATTGTGTCAAATTGACTCGAGATGTTGACATATTGCAGTTGATCCGTTGCTAGATAATACACACACGTACAAAGGAGTTGTAGTTTTATGTAAAGTAATTAAACTCTATTATTAATCGATTGTTTTTTTCTTTGATAATATTTTGTTTCCTTTATTTTCGACGTTATACATTTCTAATTAATATAAAATTATTTCCCTTAATACGTCGATAATTTTTATTTATTTACAATATTTTATTATTATTGTAGTTGGTCAAAATTTCATTTCGAAACATTTGTAAATGATTAATTTTTCACTATTTTATTTGTATAGGTTTAACGAAAGCAACATGTGACATGAAAGACATGCAGCATGTCACTGCAATGGCCGACTATGCGTTAAGGATTAAAGAACAACTTGGCGTAGTCAATGTACATTCTTATAACAACTTTAAAATTAGAATAGGTAAGATCATTTAAGCTATTGAAGGAATTATTTCCATAATTTGATAACCCAAGTTTGATATTCCTTAGAATTAATTGCACGCTGAAAATACAATAATAAATTATGATTCAATTGCATATTATTGTTTCAATTTGAAAAAAAAAATCATACTCTTCTTTCAGATATTCCTTGTATTTGTACAAATGACAAAATATATACATAAGATTTTATGTATCATATGATACATATTACAAGCAAAATACAAACAATATTTATTGTATATATTGATTTAATTTAGATTAAATGTCCTTGAGACTAGAATTTCCTTCCACACAATTATTTTCAAAAGGTCAAAAATTATGAAATTAGATTTATATATTTTGATTAAATGGGCTTGAGACTAGAAACTCGTAATGCAGAATTATAATTAAAAGTACAAAGATTGTGAAATTTTAGTTTATTTAGACACTTTAATAATTCAACATATTGTAGATTTAAAAAAAATGTCATTAAATTAATCTTTGAATACAGTAAGATACTTCAAAACTATTAGCGAGAAATTATTTCTGAACATTTTTGTGATTTCATTACTATTAAAACATGTTTCATTAGGTTTGTTAATTAAGAATGCTTATAATTGTCAAAATCTATCACAAGTTAATAAATCGTAATATTTCTGTTCTAACACTTTATTGTTTTTCGTTGTTAGAACATTTAAAGTGATGAGAAAATATTTTATATATAAAAGTCTGGTTGATCAAAATTGTTTGGCAAGATTTTGCTTGGTTTAATACTCCATGAGATCTGGTTCTTTTAGAATTTCGATAAATAGATTACACAATTAATTAACGAAATATATTTTCAAGTCCTTTTTATATTAGAAAATTATCCCTCCACACGATGAATAAAATTATTGTAATTAACCCTAAACGTTAATTTAATTATATATATTTTCTTAAAGTTCATTTTTGTTTTTGTTTTATACGTAAGTAAGTAATTAAAAAATGACAATACCAATGGATTATCATTAATATTTAATTGTATATTGGATAAAAACATCCATGGAAAAAAAGAATTTTTTACATTTTTCAGAATGCCCCTGAAAATAAAAAAAATGTATAAATGAAAAGTATGAATTTAAATACTATTTAAAGTACTATCAAAAAGAGAATATTTTAAATCATTGTTCTTTGTTGGTTTATAACTCTACTCACTCAAACTAAAATTTTTTTGACAAATTACAAATAAAACTAACAAAACTATAACAATGCACTATTGAATAGCAAAACTAACACATTTAGTAGCACGACGTAGACACACTGATATCTGAAGGATATATTTGGATTTAGCTCTGTCTGTAGAAGGCAATTTGATACGAGTGTGGCCATGAGACGCCATGAGTTACGAAGCATAATGCTCTCCCACTCTTCCCCCACACTGTCTCGCGACTTGGACCTTCAAACGAAGTTCCTATCTAAACAAGATTAGATAACGAAACACTCATCCACTCTATTATGACTCTGATAAACTACTAAATTCTCCAGACGTTGATTAAAATTACATTACAGTCTATCCAGTATTTTCCCCAATTTCAATAAAAGATGAGAGTCTAATATTTATTAAAAATACATTGTTTATAAGATAAAACTGATCATATATGTATATATATTTTAATCATATGTATATTTAATTTAAATAGGCACTTTTAATACAATTAACGTGACCTATAGGACTGTTAGTATTACGAAATCAGAAAGGGTTTATTATTGTTAATTCACAAATTAATAAAATCCTAACTTCTTATTATATAGCGTTAAAATAGTCATATACAAAATATGTTCCAGGGATAAATATAGGTCCAGTTGTAGCTGGAGTAATTGGTGCAAGGAAACCGCAATATGACATCTGGGGGAACGCTGTTAATGTTGCAAGTAGAATGGACTCGACAGGAGTGTTAGATATGATACAGGTAGGCAGATTGGGAGGGGGGGATTTCATGTATGAAAATAAGTTAGGTTTAGTGACACAAAAATTATCAAGAAATACTGCACAATTGTACACAATATAATGGGATTTATGCTAAAATAGATAGTTATTGTGAGTTATTGTTAGTGCATTATTTAAAATCATTTATTTTTATATATTTTATAAAAAAATTATATTTACAATGCTCACTGACACTCAGTTATTTGTGGTTAAATCTAGATTTAATTTTGCATGTAATACAGAAGTTGATTGTGTTTAAGTTAAAATTTCCACTCAATATTAACAAAAGGAAGTCATAAGTTTAATAAATAAAATAGATATTATTGAAAACTCTATCTTCCTCAGAAAATAAAATAAAATACTAATAACAATCCTTTAGTGACAAGACATTTTGTTTGATTCTAGTCAAGTTTGATAAGCAAGCTAGGTTTTAATCATCATTGAATATGTTTGTTACTGAAAAAAAATAAATTAAACAGTGGTTGCTTAACACGGTTTATTTATGGAATCAACAGAAATTACAGTTACAATATTTCAACAGATCATTGTTTTAATACAATCGAATTATTCATGAATTTGTTTATTTCTTGGCGTTGAAAAAATATTATTTATAAGGTCAATAAAAAGCTATATATTACAAGTACGTATATACAGCGCGTAGCCTACTATCAAAGTTTATTATTATTAATTTTCATCAGAATGTATTAGGTTTGTCTATATTTAATCGGTAATAACTTGTTATAACGATTATTGTAGTCCTATGGAACAATTAGATTTTTAACCAATACGCTTAAAGGAGAAATATGAACAAGGAGTAATGATGAAAAGTGATTGTCAAGAAATATCAAATGAACTTCTGAATGATCCAAAATAATTTGGTTTAGCCAAAGGTATTTTCATGTTTGATTACAAATCTATCATTGAAATTCATTGCCTACCTTTAATGATGTTCTAGTTTTAACTAAAACTAAACAATAATTAAATTAGATTCCATTTGTTTAAAATATTACAAATTTAAAAGACTTAATCTGTAAACTTATTTCATCCTAAAACGTTTTCATGTATTTCATATTTCAGGTGACGCAAGAGGTTTATCAAATATTACACAGTAAAGGCTACCCTTTAACTTGCAGGGGCAGCGTTGAAGTGAAGGGTAAAGGTACAATGGTCACTTACTTTTTAAATGACTTTGCTTCACCGGAAGCAAATAGCTAAGGTATGATAATATTCGTAATAAGTACTATAACAGAAAAAAACTGTTATATTTATTACTGTTTAAAAAAAATAATTGTGGTATAATTATTGACCATTTTATTTATTGCAGAATTAAAAAAAAATTATTCATATTTTGACGTAAGGTGACTTTCTTAATTAATACAATATATTTTAATTTATGGAGGCATTAAAGTTTAGTCAAGTACGTTTTATAAACTAAATAAATCTGCGATTTTTTCCTTATTAACGTAAAACAAGTTCTTATATATTAGTTTAAATACTTTTGATGTTCAACATTAATAACTGTTGTTAGTAATAAGATAAAATAATGTGTCTTTGTTAATTATAGAAACACAATAATAAGTACGAAAAGGCATTACTGATAGAAAAATAATTTACTGATCTGGTTTAATTCGATCCTTAGGCATTTTCCAACAAAGGTCCATCACATTAATTGTAGTATTAGACATAACGGGCATTCTTATAAAATAAACTTCGTATGAAAATACAAATTTAAAATTTTGTCTCAAACTTGTGCTCAATAAATATTTACCAAAACAAAACTATTTTTAAAATCCTTGCTTACTACTTTGTTGATTTTTATTTTTTTATTTTAAAAGCATAGGGTTACAAAAATAACAAATACACTATTATGTACATAACAGAATTGCTGTCTGCGCAGAAACTCCATTTGATATAACTTCCTTGTAACACGTATAATATAAGAATCCAGATATTAGAGTAAAATATAAACACTAAACGATAGCACCAAATAGGAATGAGTTTTACAGAATCAATAGTACATATTCAGGTAGATTACTTTTTATAATTAGTTATTATTGTTATTTTTATTGTGAAAGATTATTTATATTGATGTTATAATTGCAGATTAAACATACAATTGCAGGTATAGCTGGAGGAACACGATCTTAAATTATTAAAGAAAAATACTCAACCTTTAGATCCACAAATGGATATGTCAAATAATGTCAGAACTAAAACAAGAACGAAGAAAGAATAAAGTACTGAGTATCTCAGAAGAGCATCAATTCTAAACTTGTATCACATTCCTTGTTACAGATAAATCAAATTCCAATGCTTTTATTCAATGTGCGTTTTTAGTCATTATTTTATAAGAAACTATACAGTACAACGTCACAAAGAATCTTTACTTGGAGATTAATAATCTGTTACGATAGCTTGAAAAGAATTCATACTGTTTTTAGATGAGTTGAATTTATGTTTTTAAAACATTTATTAATAAAATAATTTATCTGAATGATTTTACTTGTGTTATCTCAAGTCATTTGTTTCACTATAACATAGCTAAGTAATGAAACTATCAAAAGCTATTGTGTAGCCCTTGGTACAAATTATACGGCGCTCATTGTCGTCTTTATGAACTTTTGTATTTATGAGTTCGACCGCAGTTTTACTGTCACTGATAACACGCGTACATAGGGCCGCAACTTATAGTATCTTTATCTTTGTTAATAGAAACTAGTTGATCAACAAATGAAAATACAGCCGGTAAGTAATTTATTCTCGTGATATTCTGCATAATATGACAATTTATATTTTTTACCTGCTTTGTTACTTGATAACATTTTACTAAATACCACCTTCTTAGACTGTTGGTAGACTTTACCCTCAACCATAGCTTATTTCCTTAGTTTATTTTTCTATCCGTCATATTTACTCATATTTTATATTCGAATTTTCTCGACTTAGGTTGTTTCATGTATACGTATCACATATCGGTAAAGCTGCCCTAAAGGGTTATTATTTCCATATGTTTTGCGTATAAAACTGAAGAAATGATTATACTAAAATTCTTTTTGTGTATTAAATAAAAGTTTACCCTTATAACTTAACCCGTTATAAAAATATAATAGTTAATTTTCGTCGTGGCACCTCTAACTTAACGAATTTTCTTTTAATTCACCAAGTTTTGTTATGTGTCCTGATGGAAAATCGATATAATTTTTTGCATGTTAACCCTTTCAAAAATCAAATAAGATATCTTTTCGTCACAGTTGGTGTTTCTGATTTATTTTTTAAAAAAACGTAACAACTCTAGATTCAGCTAAATAATGGAATGCACAAGAAACAATTCGCGTTTCAAGCGTAACGAGTCCGGAAAAAATAAAATAAAATATACGTATTATGTTGTCTTTTATATGTTGGTACTTCTGATTTACTAAAATTCAACACCATTCGTCCCTGTATTGATTAAATATATTTATTAAATTTCGAATTCTCAAAGTTAATTGTGAAACACAGTCAGAAATAATAACAAAATATTCTACATCTTTACAATTCATTATTATGTTGCACAGTTTTATATCTTGGTAAATAATTAAAAATAGAGTAAATTCTGTTTTAAAATTGCTATATTATAAAACAAAAAAAATGATAAAACATCTGATAAAAACTGCAAAAATTATAACATAACATTCCACGTGTTTAAAATCCATTACTTTCTTTGCATACTGTAACTTATTGTTTATAAGGGGTGAATCATTAGAAATAATTCAAATCAATTTTTAAATTTCTATATTTAATATATACCGTAATAAAACCTGTGCTAAACTACAAAATAATATCATTATTTCTCACTGTCTATAATTATGAATTATAACTTTTGTTTTAATTGAATGTGTTACGTAGAACTTTTCACACATTTTTATTCACTACGGGCTAAGTAACGAGTGTATGCTAATTATTGTTACAAGTTTCTTAAATTATAATATTAATATTTATCAAACACCAGTTGGAAAGGCTTTGTTAAGGGATGTAAATGATTGATCATTGTGGATTATTATTATTTTTTTTTTTGTTTAAAGTTGTGATGTTTATAAAGTTGTGATGTTTATCGTAAGTTTGAGTATTCAAATTTTTTGAAAAGTTTAGAGGCTAATATTACCAAGTAGATTGTGAGTTGAAGAGCGTAATTTGTTCAAACTGTTATTTACATCGTTTAAAAGATCCGTTGTCTTATTATTAAATAACAATGTTACAACTGGATATTGTTTGGTATCATAAAGTGATAGAAACTATGTGATCTGTTTTATAACGTAGATGTAAGATTTAATAGTTGCAAATAAATATTATTTTTATTTCTAAAATAACACTAACATATTTAAAGATTAAACAATACTTAGCTTGTGCATTAAAACAAGGAGCTATAAACTAAATGCCTACAAACATTTAACTTAATGGAAGAGTCTGTATATAGCACATCAGTAGAAAACACCATTATAATTTCAATTTTGTTTAATGTACCAAAAATGTATGTTGTACTGAAAGTGTTTCTAGCTTTTGTATTAGGTTCCTCAAAACTTACTAAACATACTTCGTTAATAAATCAGTTAATTTTTGAAAAGCCTGTAGTAGTAACTAAATATAAGAGAGTGGTAAATATATTTTCAAATATGTGTAAATGGATGCTTATGGAGAAGGAACGGTAAACCAGTCACACTTAAATCGACATCATAAACATAGTTCAATGTGGATTGTACATAATAGTATTCTAAATATAGTTTACGTCTGTATTTAAACTAATTAGTGTACATAATGTAGATTTTTGTAAGAAATAATTATAAAACGATAAAATTGTTACACCGCTGAGTACTATATTTTATATTTAGATTTCGTAAAGCAAATACTTCCTTTAGTTTAATACAATCTTTCGAAGTTCCTACTTTTCTCATTTGGAAATAAATATATTGATTCATAATACACATACCGCTCTCTAACAATACCTGTTTCTCTTTATATAGTGTAATCCTTTCTTCTTCTTAAGACTATCAAATTATAACAAACCAGAAAACATTTATTAAGAGATTGTATTTAATAAACTCGTTACTGTACACCTTTCTGTTTACAAATTATAATTTATATTAAAACTAGACTAAAACTAAATGTTTTGCTTGAATCTTTGTAATGTTTTTTTAAATTGTTATTCATTGAGGAACACTGATTTTTATAATTCTGCATCCTTCATATTTATCATTTCGGGGAAAAATATATAGAAAATCGTGTCTAATTAGTTGTCTGTTCCAGACTATTTCCTAACACATTCAATAAAACCTAAATCCTAATAGTAGTTGAATATTTATGAAACTAAATATTCTTCTTTATCGAGGGGGTTTCACATATTGTAACTTGAAAAATTGTAACTTAAAAAAAAGTTGCAATTTAAATATAAATTTTTTTGAATAAAGATAACAAATCTATTCATGAAAAAAGAAATTCAAGTTCCTTATTATTGTGTCGAAATGTTCGGATAAAATCAACCAACTCTTTATGGTAATCTAACTAAATTGTTACGATTCTAACCAAGATACGATTCTGATTACTTGCTGCTTAATTCACGTTCTTGGTAATTCTTCCTTATTGATTTATATCGTTGTATAATGGCAAAACATTATATA
Organism: Aphrophora alni; assembly: GCA_963513935.1. Lineage (NCBI taxonomy): Eukaryota > Metazoa > Arthropoda > Insecta > Hemiptera > Aphrophoridae > Aphrophora > Aphrophora alni. The sequence continues at coordinate 33,416,896 of OY740772.1, read as the reverse complement.
AAAGTATATAAGTTATAACAGTATACGGAATATAAGAGTATTATTTTTGTGGAAAAAAAAACTAAGTATCTGTATTTGTAACGAATTTTTGTCATAATAGATTTTAAACAAATGCTTACCTTTCAACACAAAAGTGAATGGATACATTTCAGAATGAAACATTTCATTTGTGAATTACACGCCCTTAATTTTTATTGATGTAATAATTTTGTATTAGACAATGTACATAGCAAACCACTAGTATGTACCAAGTTTAATAAAAATCTATTCAGTTAAACAGGAGTTAGACCCATGAACGGGATTAAAAGAACTAAGAGACTCCGGAAAAAAAATTGATTGAACTGAAAGGAAAATAATGAAGGAAATGAAAGACAAGCTATTTTAGTTGTTCCTGTAACCATTACAAGATTTCATGTATGCTTTTGATAATAATAAATTTTATACATTTCATAATCTTAATAGTATTCTCGTCCGTGCTAAATTGCACACACACACACACACACGCAAAACATTCGTCATATAAAAACAATAACTAACTATTTATGCATATTTCTAACTAGCAATTGATTCATCTATGTTTCAAGGTATATTTTTAATAAATTTCAGCTGTAATTATGAAAAAAATTAGCTTTTTAGAATAATGCTTCTAATAATTTCTAACTTAATGTAAGGGCCTAAATATTTAAAACACAAACATGTGTAACTATCAAACACTTTGTTTACTTTCCGTCCTTTTTAGTCCCTCCTCTACTACCCCTTATTCTATAAGATTTGTATTATATTGGAGTGTGCCAAAGATGTATTGTTCTTTGTAAATAACAAAAATATTAACTCTATTTTATCCTAATTGTATAAAATTTCTAATTATAAATTATGATATGTTATTAGATATGTATTTTCACATTTGAAATATAACGTTGTACTGCTTTAAATGAAAATAAAATAAAATATATTCTTACCAAGTGTAAATATGTCAAATTTTAAGTCTTTTACTTTGTATTTTATACTTATGAAGATATCCTACGAGAATTTAATAATCTGACATATTACAAAGGTCATTTAACAATGAGTCGGCACTTGAAAATTGCATAAAGTGTTGTAATCAGCCACGTATTTCTTATGCTTATTATAAATATATAATATTGTTCTGAGATTACACCAATTTTACCAAAGAAAGAAACGTACATTCGTTTGTCCACTGGCAAATTGTTTATTGAAACCTTTCGGCTACAGACTAATTGGAATTAGCGGATGGGTAGGCTCCAGATTTCTCATCCATAAATACTTGAGACTCCTGGAAATATATATATATATATATATATATATATATATATATATATATATATATATATATAATTATATATATACGGCTAATGAAATAAGGTTTTGAGGGCCAGGGTATAGCTGTTGAAAGTGTACAATGAGCTGTTGAAAGTGTAACCCAGTGACAAAAAGAAAACTAAAACGTGTGCTGGTAGACATGTGAAGAAACTTAATCTACTGTGTACATTAAAATTTCACAACAGATTGACTTGTAGAAATAAATAAAAGAGTTTATTTTCAAGTGTTAATAGATATGTGGTAATCGTTCTAACAAAATTAATTATTATATTTGAATTGCATAATTAACAACAATTTAACATATAATAATAGTAATTTTCAAGATATTTTTTAATTAATTATTTCCAGATTTTTTATTTTAATTTTAAAATTTTATTATAATAATAGCATTTTCATATTTCATTTACGGTCTCGATGGTGGATGAGAATATCCTGGATATTCCAACAGTAGAGAGAGCGGAAGAGCCTAGAGAAGAATTAACTAAACCATTACAAAGAAGGACAAATGGTAGAAAAGGAAATGTTTTTACCAGGTTATATTTTGCCTGGTCAATCATTAATTAAGTGTTTTACCTCTTTTGGGAGGCATTTAGAACACGCAGTCCCTGTAGACAGGCAGAGGTGGATGACGTCACCCATGGTGCAGAATCTATAATAGTGTTGAGGCCCATTTAATATAATTAAAATCTAAAAGAAGATCTGTACCAAGTTGGGACACTGATTCAGAAAATTTTACACAAAATAACATTAACGTGTTACTTTCACTTATACATTACGTAATTAATCAAAACATACGAACCAGAGAATTTTCCAATGCCTTCAAATTGGCCACAGTTATTCCAAGCCATAAATCAGGTTCTAAATCTTCTCTTAATAATTTTAGATCAATCCACTTGCTCATTTTGATTTCCAAAATTCTCTAAATGTGTTTAAAAGTGCAGCTTATGAATTTTCTTGAAAGGGAAAACATTTTTGCTATCATACAATATGGAATAGGCGCAATGAAAATACTTCAGTTGAGTTGTTTGATATCAGATAATTAATTACAATCAAAGTATGTGCCAAAAACAGGATAACGATAACTTTCTTTGATTAAGCTAAGGCATTTGACTCCGTTGATAAAATTTAACTTGTATAAAATTTAAAACTGATTGGTGTAACAAATATAACCCAGGATTGGTTTGTTAGCTATTTTGTCTGCGGTTTGCTAATGGATTCAATCAATAGATGCGAGAGTAACAGAGTAAACGCAGATTACGGCGTATTAGAAGGAAGTACAAGGACCTGTATTAGTTCTTGTATATATAGATAACATCTCTAAATTTATTATCAATGGTAGCTTTTTCTCTTAGCGGACAACACGATATTTGTATCCATCGGTAGTTCTTGGGACGTGAAGTATTAACAGGTATCTTCAGATTAAAAAAAAATTAAAAATCTATATGATCACAATCTCAAACTGTAAATGTAAACCAAATTAAATAGCTACCGACCATTTTAAGATGCAACTGTGAACCAGGTCCTTGGGTGCTGAGGACGCATTCCTGCAGTTATCTGCGATATGTCACCTGTGACTGTTACATGTGCACCAATATAAGTAATTAGAAGTAATAATTGATCATAAGTTAAGCTGAATCCCACACGTTCACCATGTTAAGCAAATACTGCGATAGCTTATTTACAAAATCTCACAACTCGGACGAGTGCTGACCGTTGATTGCTGCAGGACAGTGTACTTTACATGCAGTCGATGCTACATTATGGTATCTTGGGCGGCGTCGAATCTGCTGTCTTTGAACAGTTAGGGATTATAATTAAAGCTGTCCTAAGAAGAACATAAGGTACACTCTTTACTTACTCTCTATTTTCAGTCTTAAGTATTAAACAATTATTCATTCAAAATACATTATTTATACAGTACATACCAAATAACATTTAAAAAACTCTATAGTACTCCAACATCAGTACATTACACTTAATAAACTAACATTTTTTTTTCCAACCTAGATTAAGCAATAATACTATTTTACACAATTCCTTTAACTGTTTTATCGAAATATAAATTTTTAGAGACAAGGGGTGGCAATGCGCCGTTATAAAGCGGGAAATACGTGATTGGTTGATTTGCAATGGGGACGAAGCTATAGAGATATTGCTACTTTCTATTTATATGTAAATACCATAATTTTAAAATATTTATTTATTCCGCTGTTTATTGTTCCATCCTCACTATTATGACTTTGAAATACAAAATAATCTTTTTTATTTATTTCATTTTTTAAGTATTGCTGCTTTCACTGATTTCATTATATTTAGACAATTATTCATTTATGTTATGTCCTTTTTCATTTTCATTCTCTTACTACATTTTGTAAGTCAAGATTTTTGGTTTTGTATATTGTAGTCATTCGGTTTATTGTTGACTGTTTATATCTCACACACCGACTTGGAGGTTATGTATCTGTACACATCCAAATGTATATATAAGTGAAACAATAAAATAAAATATAAAAAATGAAGTTCAACTACCACATATTTTGTTTGTTTGTATTAACTTGAAATTATATTTTTCACTATTTTATATTTAGTTTACCTCAAATTCATAGGTCATAACAATATTCTAGTTTTAAATTACCCATAACAGTAATTCTTGATTTTAGACCCAAATATTTTAGCTATCTATATTTGCCATATGTTTAGTTCATCTGTGTTTTGTTACATTTATCTTGTGTTCAAGTCCTATTTGTTTTTCTTTCTACAGTTACAGCAATAGCGATCAATCATTTATTTCTCAACAATACAACTGTCTATGGACAATGATTTATAACATCTCAAACGTGATTAAAGAGCTTTAAATGTTAGTCAAAACAAAGATACAACATTTTAAATTGCATGAGTTAGTATAAATTCAAGTCAATTATAATAAATTATTTAATCTTTCATTTTTGATGTATTTAGTCAAACTTTAAATTATTAAGGTTGACCTTTATATCTGTAATTTAAAATAGCGAGAGGGCTTCATTTTCAATCAAAAAATTCAATAATATTGATTTTACAACTGTTCAAGTTTAGGTTTAACAAACAAATGTAATACTCTACGTTTAATTTATTGCATTTCATATATATATATATATATATATATATATATATATATATATATATTTATATATATATATATATATATAAAGTATACGGATGCCAAAAAATTGGATTTCGAATATGTTAGAAAATATCCCATTATAAATCCACAATTTTTTTTTAAACATTGATAGAGTTCTAACTGCTAAACCGATTTGTTCAAATTTAGTACATAGAGATATTAGATGTTATATGGGGCAACCGTCGTGAGAAAATAAAGATACAATACCTATTTCATCAAAATTAGCTCAAATTTGCATAAATAATTTGAATTACGACCACTTTAGGGCTCAAAAATAATAGTCAGTATCTTCCCATGAAATAATACTTCGGAGAAATGTGCTAATTAACTTAAAATATTAACAGAAGCTAGCAAAACAAGTTCTAGTAACACTTACAAATACAAGAAGTAGAGTCTATTCGGATCAGCTTTGCTTAAAATAAGTAGCTTTATTTAAACCAACTCAAATTTTCTAAACTTTTCAGTTTTTATTATGATACTCTATATTTATAGTCGGCCACTCCAACTACTGCGTTCACTTATTTGATGTGTGTTTCGTATGAGATACGTAAATATCGTTTAAAAATAGAGTTAATTGGAAACGCATTACTAAAAATTAAGATAGGTGAGAGAAGAATATAATGATATAAATTTTCAGCTTTTACTTATAATCAGAAAAATAAAACGTCTAACTTAACTCCTTCTTAATTTTTAAAGAAAAAAAATCTTATCGTGTTTTGTTTAAATTGGTAAATTTTTTTGCGAATCCAAAAAATAAAAAATTCAAATTTTAATGAAATAAGCCAATAATTTACTGAAACTGTAGATATATTTTTGTTTCAGTATATTGTTTATTTCAGTAATTTTATCTTTTAAAATTCTGTTAGCTCCAATGTATTTCATTTGTTTAGTCAGAAATTTTGTATTTTATAAATCAAGTAGTTTAGTATATTTATCTGTGTTAAAGTAGATGTTATAGATGAATAATGCTTGAAATAAAACAATAATGTCAGTTAGAATCCAGAGTTAGTTGGCATAATAAACTAAATTCCACTCACAAAAATTAATTTGACATTTACATAATGTAACCAATCAATGAACATAGTAATAGGATGATTTTACATGTAAAGTAAATAAAAATGAATCACCTTAAAAATAACAAACTATAAAATATTAGATTTGAGGTGTAATATTGCAAACTTCTATCGTCCTATGTGGCGGAATCTAATGAATAAATAACGAAGTGACGGGAAGGAGTTAATGAATTCAGGAGCTGAGGTGAAACTAAAGCTTTATTTTCAACTCTAATCAAAGTGTTGAACCCAATAACCAGTACTATACACATGGGGTTTGTTGGTACATTACAAACCACTTTTAATGCATTTGCTTCTCTTCCATTATTTTATTTTTACACATACATCTACAAAATCAAAGTGACATAATTTGTTAGTCGCCTTCGTGGTACTTACCCAGCTCCAACAAAAATATGTAATTCATTTTGTTTGGTATCCAAGTCAGAGTTGTTAAATTAACAATAAGTTACCTTATATGGGCTCCGCCCCGTGACTTCTTTCTTGAATTAAACTTACGCGTTTCGGAGCCTATGCTTCATCCTCAGAGTTTATCCCTCAATAGAGTTCGTCATACATTACAATTTAACATGACAGAAAAAAATATAACATTTAACACTATTATATAAAAACATTGCAACACACACGGTGCGCATCGTTTCAATGCCGTCGAGCAACTAAAGTCTCATGTCTATAACTTTATAGTAAAGTATTGTTTATTTAGGATTAGTATCGTGGATCTTTATAGCCGTGACGTTTATTGTATTGGAAGAATAATTTAATTGGTCAATAATATGTTTTTATTCCCTTTAAAGGCCTTATAAATTTTCGTCTTACACCCATATATTCTCCTTACTTGCAAATGTGAAACGGTTCAAAAGTTGTCCTAGAATTAGTGTATGAACGGTCTTCCTCAAGAAGGTGGAGTGTATAATTAGATTTAATGCCTTTAATTTTCTTCTTTGGCAGATGCGCTTTGAATCTTTGAAAAAATACACGTCCTGTTTGACCCATATAGAATTTATTGCAAAGATCACATTTTAATTTATAAATTCCGGTTTTGAGTTCTAAAGTATGTCCTGTTTTGGCTTGGCAATTTCTTAATGTTATTGTTAGTTCGAGATGACATGTTAATATTAAGTTGTTGGACAATATTTTAGGTAAAACGTTTCCGTATTCACATGTTATGAAAGTTTTCTTTTATATATGTTTTGTGGATTTCTTTTATTTTTTTGGTTAGAAGTTCCTGGTGCAGTAAATATATTTTGCAGAGAAAAAATAGATCCACAAATGATATAAATAGGAGAAAATTTTACAAAATCTAGACTAAATGTATTTAAAATTTGTTATTTATTTAGAGGAGATAAATTATATTTTACAAAACTTACCAAACATAATTCAAATGAGTACTTCATATATTAAATTTACAAAATCTGCCAAAGAATGGCTTTTTGAAGTAACTTATGTTGAAGGTACTTTAAAATAGTAAGCAACTCATTAAACATATTATCTTGGTGTTTATTGAAAACACTACTGGAGTTTGAGTTATTGTATTAGGTTAGTTATTGTATATTATATTTATATGAATGTATGAATCCATATTTATGTGGGTGTGTATACAGTTTTTAGTACCAGTTTGTACATTTATGTATATGCACAGGTACTTAATTTTACTATATATATATACAAGGGTGTGGATGCATTTAGTGGTTTGATTTTGATTGTTGTTATTTAGTTTTTGTACAGTATGTAGTAAAGCTAAGTTAGAGCTACTAAAAGTCTTATTCATAGGACGTTTTAGTTATTTTTTAAATTCAGTATGAATTTAGATTTCTAGATAGTAATATTTTTGAGAGTGTATTATGTTTTGGTTTTTCATGAAAAGTTTTTATATATTTTTTTATAAATTTCATTCAGTTTATTTCATTTAGTTCTATTCCATAAATATTGTGATGGAATGGTAAGTTAGTCACTTTTATGTTCTTATTTTATCTATTAATGCTAATATTTATGATATATCCTAATCAGAATTATGAATCCTATAGTTGAAATCATTGTCCCCAATATTTAAGAAAATTATTTAAAAAAGAAAAATTACATTTGTATTAACATATTATTACTAAGATATTTTTATTAAAACGTTATACATTCTATAAATTTATATATCTTTGTTTTTTGTTGACGTACAATGAGGAGTTGAGTACTAGATGTTGGGAAGAAAACAGAATATATATAAATTTATAAAATAAGAAGTCATTACTGACCGATTGACTGATTCATAATCAACGTACAGCCAAAACTATGAAAGCTAGTTTCTTGAAATTATCAGGGTATTTTCATAACACTATGTAGATGTGCACTACACTAAGAAAGGATTTTTCGAGTTGTTGATGTTAAGGGGTTGAAAATTAGTTTTTATTATGTCAATCCAGCCTTTAAACATGACGATTTGTAGCTATTTTTATATTTATTTTATTGCCATAACAACCGCTTGGATAAAATAGCAGATACAACAGAAGTTTGAGTTTATCAGCATCAATAATTAAATTATTCTGGTAATTTTAGGTTATGCCTATCCTGGACTATTATTAATAAATTTTAATTACCATTACAACCATTGGCATAATTTTGGTCTGAACTAATAATAAAAATAATTTGATTATTGGCATAGAATTATCCGTTTGCATAAAATAATAGATGAAACAGCTGATTGAGTTCACCAGCATCAATAATAAAATTATTCTGATAATTTTATGTTATACCAATCCTGGACAAATTCAGTTTTGTCGAGATTTCGTCTAAAACACATGAATTTCCTTGTTATAACGTTGTTTCATTTAATGAAATATATACGAATAAATAACATATTAATGAAAATTTCATTAATTGTCTAAGTTGTAGTTATATTTAATATAACTACAACATAGACAAAGTGGATCAAGCAGTAAAAAATAATAAGTCATTATCAACACAAAAACAGCTTCATATTTATTACGAAATTAGGTATATTATGGAATAATCAGATGGGCCGACATATATTCTAGATGCACCCACTGGAACAGGGAAGGCATTTTAATTACAATTAATTAATTTACAATAATTAGCAAAAGTGAAAAGTAATAAAAAATTGCTTTAACAGCAGCTTCTTCTGGAATTACTGCTACCCTTTTAGAAGGAGAAAAAACCGCTCACAATTCTTTTAAAATTACCTCTTAAATGGAACTATGCCGAATCTCATAATTGCGAAATTGCTAAGTAAATTAATAGAACCAAAGTTTTGAAAGTTTTTCAACTTATCGCTTGGGATGAAAGTACTATAATGCATAAGGGTGGTTTTGAAGCTTTAGATAGTACACTTCAAGATTTACAAAACGCCAAATCATGAATGGGTGGAGTCACCGTTTTACTTGCTGGAGATTTTAGGCACAATTTACCTTTCATTCAAAGAAGTACTCGGGCAGATGAGGTAAAAGCATGCATCAAATCATCGCGTTTATAGCTTCAAATAAAGAAATGATCTCTTATGCGAGTTTATTTGTAAAACGATTAGCAAGCAGGAATATTTTCTGAGCTTCTACTTAAAATTGTAAATGGATGATATCCAGAACGAGCAGGAAAAATTAAAATACCTGAAACATTGGGCCAGGTAGTTAATAGTTTAAATCAGCTTTAAGTACAATTTAACCTGTACAGTTGTATAGTTTAAAAGAAAGAACTACAGGATAGTTCAATGAGCGCGCCATTTTAACTCCTAGAAATAAAAGAGCATTTGAAATTATTAATCATTTACTTTGCTCATTTGAAGGAGATGTAATAGAATACAAATCAGTTGATAAAGTGATACAACACATGAAAAAGATAATTATCCAGTACATATTATAAATACGCTTAACCGAACTGAATATCCTGCATATATACTTCGTCTTAAAGTAAGAACAATAGTGATGGTATTAAGAAATCTCAATCCTCCAAAACTATGCAATGGAACTAGTAATAGATTTGTTCTACTTACGTCTGCTCATCCAAAATTGTTTCGTAATGCATTACGAAACAATTTTGGATGAGCAGACGTAAGTAGAACAAATATATTATTATTTTAAAAGCTCTCCAGTAAGGTGAAGTATATTAAAATGAATGGAACTATATTACAGGTAATAGATTTGAAATAAAAATTATATAATCTACGATATTCACTGGTTGTGATCGAGGCAAATCAGTATTTACATCTAGAATACCACTGATTCCATCAGTGTATCCATTGAATATAAAAAGCCACTGTTTCCTCTTATGAATGTGAGATGAAAAAGCTAGTATTGTCTGAGGGAGTAGACTACATGCTAGTGCAATACAGTTTCTGTTAATTCCTGCTGAGCTTTGAAATTTCTATGAGTACCTGTCGATATTTAAAGTTTATGTTGATTCCTGCCGAGCTATAAAATTTCGAACATAATTTTCTCCCGAATTTACATTTCATTCCTTATTTGTTTAACAGTTTTATGTTTTCTCTATGTAATTTTTATTTATTTTTTAGTTGCTGCTAACAGGAAAATCTTTTCGGTCATTATCGCCGTATAAAAAAATAAAAAGAAGAAAACTGCATAAAATCAAAACCCCTATCCTTCGAATATTTCAATATTATCAGGGTCGGAAGAGAACAAGAGTTTGTCAAAAGAAACGAAATAGCAAAGATGAAAGAGAGGGATCTAACCCAAGACTTAATTAAGCAAAGTAAATCCAGCTAAGGGTCTGCCACACCCACACTCACTATGAGTGAGCTTCTAATGCCAATTTACCTAACTTTGAATTCCTCATAATATGTTAATTTTAATAATAGTGTCCATTGTTTTAAAGGTGTCACCACATTCCGGATCAAACATGTAATCACTCCACCCATTTTACTTTCTTGACGCTCCTCTTCCCTCCGTTTATATTTTATGATTTTGATATTAATTTTAATTATCCCCGCTAAGTGACAACACCCGCAGCTAGAGTCGCCATTGTTTTACTTTTAAACCCGACCAATTACTCCTTTCGTTCTCCTATTTATATTTCTGAAATTGTCATATTTTGGAATTGTTTAAGCTGTTGAAGTGAGAGACAGTACAAGAAATATCCCGTACTGTAGTCTTAGAGTGTACATAAAAGTCACAATCGCGTACTACAACAGAAAATATCAAAGCTCTTAGCTTAGTCCTTTGCTTCTTGAACTTAGTTCGAAATAATACAACACTCACAAATTATTACAAACAAATAATTAATTAAGTGTTTTATGCGTTATTAAAACCACAGTTTCTAGTTAATATTGTCTGTTTAATATATTTAGAATGTGTACGATTTTGTCTACTTAAAATTTTATAAAAGAGTTCAAGTTTTATCTGTATTTGAACTCTTTTTTTCGAATACCATAGCACGTTATAACTCCTTCACATCATTACATTTAATGCTTGGAAGCACCTAGTCGGAGCACCCTCGTTCATGCTTCGATAGTTGTTGAATTATTTTTTAGATTTCCGTCATATCAAAAAGACATTTGTGAATGAAAAGACATTTATCATTTCGATGGACGAGAAAATTAGAAGTCTGCTCCAGCTGACTTTACTTTTCCATTCATAATTTCTAAATTGTGTTTTTTTTTAATTTTAAAACATTACTTACTTCATTAAGTTAAGATACAATACGTTTTTGAATATAGTGTCTCTGCTTTAATACAATTTACGTTTTAGCAAAATATCGATAACACCTTTTTACGAAATCTACTAAAATGTATGCTTCATATATATATATATATATATATATATATATATATTTACAAGTCTTTTCAATAATACGACTTAACTTTTGTTATCATTCTCAATCCTATTGATTGCCTGAATAATTAAATGACCGATTGATTGATCGACTGACTTTATGACTAACTGACTTACTTAATGAATGATTGTCTGACTAAATGATTGACTGGTTAAATTATTGGCTACTTGAGTGACTAACTGAGTGATTGACTACTATATTATAATGAAGTGCTTAGTTAGTAAATTTGATCACATTAAAAAACTAAATATAATTAAAATTTTAATTTTATCCATTAAAAATATAACTAAAATTACCGTCTTGAGAAACTAAAAAAAAAAAATAAAAATTTTAATTAAAAAGGAAAATAATGTAACGATATATTGTTTAAAATTATCTTTTATAAACAATGATTTGCGTGTATTTTGTCGCTGAATAGAAAATAATATTTTCAATGAAAGGAAAACTTGCATCAAAATAAGACCACATTAAAATAAGTACTGTTGCAAAGAACATCTGTCTTTTAGAGCAATTCACTCGAGCTCAAGTGGTGTTTTTGTAACTAATTAATTTGTTTGTTAAAAAACAGTATATTAATTACAATGTCTGTAATTAGATGAGTTGTTTTTATTTTTCCATTGTTAATCAAATATAATTAGTAGAATTGTGATTATACACAATTTGTTTTTTATAAATATTAATATTTAAAAAAAAAAACACAAGAACAGAAATGTTTCATTTGTTTTAAGGTTATTATTTTATTATTTTGATATTAGAAGTTACATCACAAATCACGTGTTGAATATCCAGATACTGTATAAAAGTATAAAAAAGTACTACAAAATTGATACTGGAAATTATAATTTAACAATTACATCATTAGTAGAAAAGGGAAACAATAAGCCAACTCTGTAATAAAGCAGAATATAACAATAGCGTAGTTGTGTTTAGTGAATCCAACACAAATAATATGTTTAAAGTTAATAATTAATTGATGTTCAACTATAAAAAATCAATTGTTTTTCTAATATAGTCTCATTGTATAGTGAAAGTAATTTGTTGTCAAGCTTTAAATTTAGTACCATTTTAATACACAAAATTTTATTAATTCCTAATTGTAAAATAAATCTGTTTTAAAGTCATTTGATAATGATGGATTGTTCCCAATAATAATATTGTTTCATTTGATATTTGTGTATTAAAACTATAAAACTAATAGTCACGTTATCAAGTGCAAAACCTAGAGTATGAAAGAGAAAACACAAAACACAGCCTAATATTGCTATGTTGGAAGCAAAAAATCTATGAATAAAAACGAGTAAAACGTGTTCTAAAACCACATGACTTAGTGTCCGTAGCATATAGGGACAGTTATTTTTATAAATTCGATTTCTTTCAAGCGGTCTAGCATCTAAATATTAGTTTCTTCATGAAATAAATATACATATTAGTAACAAGAATAACTTCTAGATTTTTTTGATACTTCACAAGTAAAATTTCCAAAAAACAAACTTTTTCAACTCGACAGTTCTTTCCCAAAAACTACAAGATCTTTTTTGTTACCACTATATATTCCTATATGTGGGACAATTCAATGAATATAAAAGCAAATTTTTAATACGTCCTGTATGCATATACTGGTTGCGACACACAAATAGACACGCGTGTGAAATTAAAAAGGTCATTGGTTTTACTTACGGACCCTAAAAAGAATTCAAGCCTGTAACTAGGCGTGAGCAGACAAAGCTAAGTCTAAATGCTACAAACAGGACAGTAATGGTAATAGCCTGTTCTAGCTGAGGAATCATGGAATGAGGTACCCACAGTCCCACACCCCATCCCTTTACCCCACCCCATTCCACTCACCCTTTGAATTGCATTATATCCTTTAAAAACTCTCAGTTCCTTAATGAGATATCCGTAACTGTAAGAAGTAGGTTTCTGGTATGAAGTTGTATACTTACCTTAGGAGTTAGGTTGAATACATTCAATTGGAGTTAGAACGCTTTCAAAGCCAGCATATACGACTAATCTTACTCTATGAATACTGGTGTAATTAAGTAAAGTGTATATTTTTCTCAACACGCATGTCTGTCCTTAATGGTGCATAATGGCCATAAAGTTTTTTAAATTTAGAAAAATGTCGTCAAAATGAGCAAAACATAGTTGGCATATTTCAATTATGTTCACGGTTGGTTAACGATTTTCCTACAAGTCGATTAAAATAATTACTAATGTAGGCGTAGCGTTATTTCCCTTTTTCTGTTATGTAGAGTTATGCAGAGTAAATCGCAGTGGTCTATTTTTCCTCGTCACCTTCTTTAATAGGATAGACATTGTTCTTTTCATCGGTACCGAAAATATATTTATACTAATATAATTTGCCTTTTCAAATTGGAGATATCAGAGATTTTGGTGGGTTACTCGAAAAAGTTACAATGATACTTAGTATCCAGTTCCAGTTTGTTAATGTATGAACTCATTAACCAATTATCGGAGTTTACAATAGGGCTTATTACAGCGTACTCGAAACAAAAATTGTCACTATTCTGCACATTTACAACTGAAAAATTACTTAGCATTGTTTTGGGATAAAAAATAGATTGTTTTCGCCTCAGTGGATTATATTTGTTTATCATAATTTCAAAAATTTTCACTCTTAACCTTTTGATGCCCGACTTATGATCAGTATAGTACAAGCTCCAGCCCGGGTATTTTTCGCAAATTTGCAGACATTATTATGAAAATTCATATAAAATCTAAATATGAAGCAAACCTATCAATGTAATATTTTTTTTTGTTCAGAAAGAACAGGGGAATATGAAAATGGTATAAAAAGTTACATTATCTAGGCCAAATTATTATTATTTTTTACTTTATTTTTATTTTTTTAAATTTTATATTGAAATTTCAAAAGTAAAGTTATAGTAAAACTATAATTTTTTTTATTGTAAAATCGTTATATACATTTTGTAGGAAATATAATTCCCTACACAAAAAAATATATATATATATATAGACATATATCATAAAAAATATTATAACTTATATGCAAAAATGTAAACAAACGTAAAAGTAAAAAATGCAGATTTTCACACTGTTTATTGTAGCTTTTACATTAAATTATAAAAGAATAAATATACAAGCTATATATGTTTTTGGTACATGATTTTCAATACTCTTATATTTATTACAATTATATATTTCACTATTTACAACACTTGGGCCGGGAATTGGATTGTCATATAGGTTAGAATGCGTCGGTGGATCGCCTGAAGGTCCAGGAACATTTTCAACTACAAGATTTGAACACGTCACTACACTACGTATTATCTCGTCATTATCAATATCACTGTCTAAAAAATCACGAGATAAATACTCCGATATTTCACATTCACGCAAATTAGACATTTTGTTTGTTTATCAAGACACAACAACAACAAAAGAAGCTTCCACAGCTATACAGTGACAGCTGGCAAAATAATGAAAGTTAACCGGATATTGCAGTGATGCAGACTAAGACGCACTAAAACAAAAATTACCTTTCATTTCCCTGCATTCTGCTGAACAGTTCAATACCAAATACGTCATAGCAGTATAACCGCTAACACGCAAAAAAAACGAGATATAAAACAGCTGACGCCAACTCGCATATATGCGGGCGTGGGCTGCTGGCAGGGCAGTCGTCTGCTCGCATATATACGGGCGTGGGCATCAAGAGGTTAAAAACAAAAACGATGAACCTTTTAGTTCGCATTTTTTTCTTTTCATTAAGTATTTTTTCAAGTGTAACACTAAGTTTTAAAACTGAGCAAACACATTTCTTTCATAATATTTATAAATTCACATTCAATAAATATGTTGACTTTCTTGCATTAATCAACTACCAAACTAACTTATAAAACGAGTGTAATACATGGTTTCAATGTGCTGAAGAAAAAAGTCTAAATTTAATATTTGTTCCAAAACTTTGTTGAGTCTAAATGTTTTAAATCTATTAACAAAAGCAGTTTCGATTTCTGTTAATAAATTAGTATTTTTAGTATTTTCTGTTTGAGTATCGTGTTATACACGGGGGTTTTTTTTTATCTGACGTTTTTGGACGTGATAATGTGTTGTTTTCTACTGAGATTATGTATGTTTTTTTAAAAATATCCTCTCTGTTGAAGGATTTTATACATGCTGTAGGTTTTACTGTAATGTTAGAATGCATAGATTTTATTTGTTTATTTAGTGTTATTTTACATATAAAAATGTTTATCACAAATAGATATAGGACAGGATTTTATCACGATATCAGATAAAAAATAATAAAATAGGTACATATAAATATACACATTACAAATTCAGTAGATCAATTGAGTGAGAACGGAATTGTGTCAATTGGAGATATAATGAGTTTTTACTACGTAAATAATTGTAGTGGTCTGAAATTATTCTACTACAAATAAGGTGAATCAGACCACCCGTACGCAATGTATATCGACTGAACCAAATGAGCTACAGCCTTCGTTTTAACTTAATTAAACCCCACTATTTCGACCATAGAGAATTCAGTAAAAATGTTTTAAAATCTCAAAAATGGCCCAAATTGCTATTTTGGTGGATAGGGGCAGTTTTGGGAAAATTTTCAAATATAAAGATAGGTTGATTAATGTTCATTGATCATTTTGGAAAATGTTTTATCTTATCTACTGCGTATGTAGAGAGTGTTCCAAAACGTCAAAAAGTCGTGTTTTACAGTTAACACATAACATATCCAACATAAACTAAATTTACATTATAGACGTGCTTAAGTTGCCCCTTACTAGAAAATTTTCAAATTATAAAAATACATAAAATTTTGGGGGGAAAAAACAGATTAAAACTCAAAAACTCCATACAGTAACGTTAGTCATAAAGCACATCATTGAAAAGGTCTTTCAAAACAAACATTTTTCCAAATTGTTGACAAATTTGCAAACTCCATCTTTAAAGCTACAACGACAATCAGTTGTGTTAGCTTTACCCTGTACTGATGTGGACATTATTCTCGGTTAGTTGTCATTTGACAACATAGACCACTCAGTTTGTAACAATGTGCATGTTAAAATATAAATCACATTTAAATCTTGTTTCCTTGACATTGTGTTTAAAATATATATTTATACACAAATATAAATAAAAATGCACAAATTTAAAAATATTAAACACAACGTCAAGGAAACCAGATTTAAATGTATTTATATTGTTGAATTTTATGATTAATGTTAAAATCTCATGATACATTTCATACTAGAGATCTTGTTATGAAACCATTTTGATAACATCGTTAAACAGCCTGTTCATATCAGATATATGTCATATAAGATTATCTAGCTTTAAATTATTATTAGCTAATTTTTAAATTTATAGGTTTACAAATATTTTTATATTTAATTAAATATGTTATTAAAGCTATTAAATATGTTTACCTCTCCCTTTAATTTGGCTGTAAGACGTAAACAGTTAACATACGTATAACAATACGAAACGAGGTAATATCAATGTAATTATGCGAAACTATTAGTTTTGTTGTTATAACTATAATAATTTTAATTTTCAATATTCAAATATAAATTTAATTTTATACTGACATTTGTGTAGACAACAATATACACTTTTAACAACAATTTTTTATTTTATTTTTTAATTAAAACCATTTGATTAAAGTTAAAGTTTAATTTTATTTCTAACTGTTTCAAAATGCCGCCTGGGAAACTTATTTGTCAACACTATTTATCGCCTATTTCTCATTGACATTTGTCATTTTTGGGTGGAATGGTAGGGGGTGTTAACACTAGTCTTTCCTATTCAGCTTACTCAATATTTTTGCATTAAAAATAAGCATTGTATTAAAAGTATGTAAATGATTTTTAATTATCCAAATACGATTAAAAATTATTTTGTTGCTTCCTTATCTTTAAGCAGATACAAATTGAAATTCTCATTCATAACAGATCAAAGACATTCAAACAATGATATTCATGATTAAAAATCTCAAATCATATGGAATGGGAATGGAACAAAGGTTCCATACCCAATAACAGTCTTATCGCTATTTCTTACATTTTTTGTTTTTGGATAAGTGAGTAGACCTACTGTGTGGGACAGGTAAACTTGCAGTCTGCTATTATCAGTCAGTTTTTTCAAGTGTCCATAGTGATAGTTAGTACAGTATTGTGTTTCTTTAAGATGGCATACACAAATGAGGAGGCAGTCAAAATGCTTATGGTGAATGTTTTTAGAAGTACGCTGCTGCTGCAAGTATGTATGCAGAACGTTAATCAGACCGCGACCATCCTTCACGTATGTCCTTTCAAAGGTTCGCCAATCTTGTATGTGAAACAGGACGAGTCCAACCTAATCACAACTAAAGTAAAGAACTTGTTAGGCCTGTAAGAAGAGATAGGGAACCGGAAGTATTGGGAGAAGTTACCTCCAGGAAGATAGCTCTCCATTCAGGTATTAGTTAAAGTTCACTGTTGAGGATCCTTAAAAACAATAAAATGCAGCTGTATAAGATGTTATTTCATCTAAAACTACACGGAGATCATTACCTTCAACTAATGAACATTTGTATATGGGCCAGAGAACTATTACATCAAAATCAAAACTTCTTCCGTAACGTTCTTTGGTGTGACGTTTCGGAGCAATGGTGAATTAAACCGCCACAATATGAGGTATCGGGTATTTTAAACTCCACACTTTATGCGAGATATCGACATTCAGAGATATTGACATTTTAATACCTAGTTTGGTATTGTTGGTAACAGAATTGTTGGTCCATTTTTTCGACCGTAACTTAGATGGAGATACTTACAATTTCTTTCTGGTAGATCATTTACCTAATTTAGTAATAAAATTCCCTGAAGAGACCATACGAAATATGTGGTTTATGCACGATAGAGCAAACTATGCCCAAAATGTGCGACAAAGTCTGGAGGAAACAATATCGTGGAAGGGGTGGTCCCATAAACTTTTTTATAACTTACTGTTCCATTAAAAATTTAAATTAATATAAAGAAATATAATTTGACAATTAATTGACGTGAATTGTTTCAATATTTTATAAGGGTCATGTTATATTTACAGAAGAAACAAAACGTTTTTAGTTATGAGAAACTTTTGTTGAAAATCGAATATTATTTTGCCTGTGGTTTCTGTTTGTAATTTTTAGAAGGCTTTGCTTAACTGGTGACCCAAAGTTAGGGTGTTTATTTGTGATTTTAATTGGATTGAGTAGTAGTAAGGTCAATAAAAGAGGTACAGCCTTAATTAAAATGACCGTATTTCACGGGTCATTTTGAAACGGTTAGAGATAAAGTCAAATTTGAAATACGAAAAATGTTTGTTTTTGAAAGACCTTTTCAATGATATGCTTCACGACTAATGTAACTATTTGGAGTATTTAAGTTTTAGTCTGTTTTTTCCCAATATTTTATATATTTTTAAAGTTTGAAATTTGTTGTGTGATGGGCAACTTAAGCACACTTTTGAAAAAAATATCTTCTCATGAATGTAGGATAAAAATTTGGTTTACGTAGGCTATGTTATGTGGTAACAATAAAACTAACTAAAAAAACACTACTTTTTGGTGTTTTGGAACATCCTGTACATACGCAGTAGGAGAAAATAAAAAGTTTTTTTTTTAAAACGGTCAGTAGACAGAGACCTTTAATAAGGTATCACTCGACCTACCGTTACATTCGAAATTGCCCAAAAACGACCCCCACCCCCTAAAAAACACTTTTGGGGAATTGTTGAGATTTTAAAACATTTTTACTGAATTCTCTAGGGTCGAAATAGGGGGCGTTTAAGTTAAAACGAAGGCTGTAGCTCATTTGGTTCAGTCGCTATACATTGCGTACGAGTGTTCTGAAACATACTGTATATCTTATGGAGACTTCGCCAATAATTAGAAAGTGGAAACGTTTTAGTTATTGCTATATTACTAGATCTAAATTATGAACATATATATCTTAATTATTATTCTGATCACATATGTAGATTGTGAGGGTTTTATGTTGTTGCAATAATCGTACCCTGAGGGAACCATTAGGAGAGACATGGTTTCTTACAACAAGTGAAAGCATATAACTTGTAACGTCGTTAGTAAACATATTTCACAGTACCGTTAAGAATATATCTAAATGTGTGATGAACGTTATTTCTCTGTTCAGAAAATAGGTTACTTGAACTGTTTGTAGAAATTTAGATATCATCATTACTAAATGTGTTGATATTTACAGAATTTTCGAAATGAATGTTGCTAGCTACTACTTAGTTGAATCTAAGTTAAATCTACTACTTAATTTCCGTTTTAATAAATACGTCCGTGAACTAGTGTTGTGATTTGTATAGTTTGTTAAACGATAACTTTAATTAACAAGTGTAAGTAATTGAGTTAATCATTTATGCCATACAGTACAAGAAAACAATATTTACAAGAGTAATTTTTTTTTGTAAATAATGTATATATAGTTTGAATATAAAAACACTGTTAAAATACATGTACAGTATTACACATACACACAAGAAAAAACCTGAAAATATTATAAACTCTCTTGAAAACAAAGTGCAAAATATGAATTGATTTAGTTATGGAAGTAAGTTGGAGCCAACAAATGTCTTATCTAGATTATTTACAAAAATGGCTATGAAGGTGACTAAATTTAAGCTCACTTTAAGTCAAATTTCTTTCCCTTATAATTTTAAACACAATGAGGAACGTTTGCTGTTTGTTTTAACACTGTAAAGTTATATGCCTTACATTTATTTTGAATTTATGTAATCGAAAAATTCAATACCGGAAAGCTATAATATAATGGCTATTTTTATGTTAACAGCAATGTCTAAATACAAGGAAGAAAGAAAGCAACCCCAATAACAAGCTGGTAAATAATCAGCTGGTTTAGAGTTACTATGTAATGGAAATATGAGCGATAAAACATCGTGATTAATTCTGCATAACGATTTATTAAATAAACTCAGTTATTGATACTCAAAGTATATTTAGACTTGAGTTTAACTGAGATGAATGAGGATTAACTTAGCTTCAAAGCGAAACAATATATTCAAGAAGATTAATAAATGACGTGGTACTAATAATTTCCACGACATAAAACACAGGGCCTGAGACAACAGTGGATATCTTGGGATAAAACTTAAAAACACTACCTTTTTGTCTCATTTTTATAACGACCAAAGTCTTTAGAATGTGACCTCTCTCTTATACGCCTGATCCTGTGATCCTTCTATTGTAGACATTTTCTTTTGATGCTGAAAATAAAGATTCTATGTAAATCATACTCCAATCAAAAATGAACTTAAGACAATTGTCAAGCGTGAAGTGGAATCAATGTCCTTTAAAGTTATAAAATTTGAGAGGTAGGTTTGTTTTCCCGTCGATTTATATATGAAAGTATAAACGATTTGTATATGTTTGTTATTTGGATGATGTAATTTGTAATAATGATTAAGAACTTTAGGAAAGTTAAGACAATGCAATTAATTATTGGAAGAACCTACACCAATAATTAACATCGTAAAAGTGTATAATATATGTTACGGTATGGTAAGGAGGTAAATTCCCTCCTTAAAGATAAATTAAATATACCTCAAATTGAATTTATAATTAATAATTAAAAACTAAGTTGTACTTACTAGAATATGTATTGAGCTTTGCCGACCTATGTGTCGCCAGTTACAGTATTCTCATAGGCAGATTAGAACAGACTGAAATGTTTTAATTAATTTAATTCTAAATGGAATTCCACCTCGTATCAAAGGTCATTAACATAAATAATTGAATATACGATTCTACATCACTAATTGTAACACACACATACTCAATGATAAAGAGGAGTTGATTATAGGAAAACTGTTTACATGTACAGTTGACTTGCTATAACACCGGGTGTCCCGTAAATAAGGTGCCAAACTTTAGGAAATGATTTTCTAGGGCAGGATAAAAACAAAATTAGGAACACATTTTTCTGAACAATTTTTTTTAAATTTTTTAATTATTTTATTATTATTAATATTTCCGTAGGTCAAACATTAACACAGTATTGACAAAAAACAGGAAACATAATTTCTTGCTAGTTGTCTACAACATCCTAGAGCCAAAATATTTTTGCATTCTAATAGTTTTTTTAAAAATTAACAAAATCCATTGCTCAGAATTAGATATACAATTCAAATGTGAACCCTTAACTACTTCAAAATGGCGCCTATTTATTCTTTTCCGATAAATCGGTTTCTATTATGAATATACGTTATAACGGCGGACACATTGGTATTTGCTGTAGTATTTTTTTAATTATATTGTTTTCATTGTTTTACATTTATTGTGCTGTTATAGTTAGAAATAAAATATTTACTCATAACGATTATTGTGGCCACCCACTAAATTAGGTTTTTATAAGCATTATAAGAAATTACTAATATTGTTTTATTAACTAATGTCATAGTGGACTCTGTCACAGTTTGTCTTCATAACCCCGTTAATTATTACTGCTTCTTAAAAAATTAAAACAATTTCAACTTGAACTGAAAATGTTAATTAAAAATATCTAATTGCAACAGAACGTATTTCCCTTACTTCAATTACGTATTCCCTGAACTCTCATTTGGTTTATTCAAGTAAAAATTGAAACATTTTAACTTTGTTTTAGAGTCACGCCTCCAATGATGGAGTAAAAAATTCATTAGTAAAGTACCCTTGCAGTTCCATGCAAACACAGGTAACTTTTAACCCAACAATAATTTTATAGTATAGGCCTACTATTATGTAAATAAATAATAAATAGTCGCAAACTTTGCTTTACATTTCTTACACAATATACACATAAAATCGATGTTTATGCAAATAAAGTATAATTTCAATATCGGGAAAAAAGTAAAAATGTACTAACCCAGTACTGAAAGTAGAATATTTTGCTTTTATCCCAACAAATAATTTTACTAAAATTGAACGGATTATTAAGAATTTACTTACACATTTTATTTTCATGAAAGTATTAAAGTGGTTCTACAATTCTGAGACTGCTGTTAGATTGTTATCGAAGACCTTAGGTCTTGGTAACAAATGATACCCTTTTTTGACGATATTTGTTGTTGTTTAAAGGCAAAAACCTCTCGGTCATCATCGCCTTATAAAACAAAGAAGAAAAGCTTATAAAATAAAAGCCCCTAGCGTTCATACACTCTAATAGCCTCGTGGATGAAGGAGAATCAGAGTTGGTGAAGAGAAACACGATAAGAAATATGAAAGAAAGGGGGTATGAAGACTACTCGAAGAAGTTTTTGTGATCTTGTTTCTCTCTGTATAAAATTTTATTAGATTTTGTTTAACTAAAAGTTAGTATAAGTGAATTAAATTTAAATATGGGGTTAACTGATGGATTTCTTGGATACTTGACTCAACAACATTAAGTGTATCATAGATGAAGGGTGATTTTAAAGCATTATTTTAAGAACGGTACTCCAAATAACCTAAATTTGTAGTTTGGTGTGGGGTACGTGTCAAACGAAATAATTAGATTACTGTCAAAACAACAAGAAGTGATGACCTGCGATATTATTAAATCTAATTATTCACGTTACCTAATTGCAAACAATCATAATATATGCGATTTTGTATCTACTGTGGAAGCCTTACATGTGCAAAAGACAAGTTTAAGGAAAAGTTATGAAATATATAAAGCGTTCAAAAATGAACCAGATGATGATCAACTATCATTCAGTTCGTATTACATATACGACACAACTACCAACCACCTAAATAAGATAAGAAATATTAACAATGGACAGTTCAACTCAACATTTCTTTGACACTCTGTGATCGGACATGACAAGGTGCGCACTTATACAAATAGGCCCTACATATCAGTGTTATTATTATTATTATTTTTTTATTTTTTTTTTTTTAATTGTGAAATTATTGTGTAGTATTTTATGTATACTTTGTTTTAGTGTTCAACGATCTCTACAGAGTGATTAACTATCCCTGATGCTGGAGTTAGAGCTCCGAAATATGTGTAAACTCGACTAAAAAGCCACGTTGAGAGACCAAATAAGGTAATTAAAATTTAAAGTAATTTTAGTATATTGAATGTTATTTAGTATGTATGGGGTATGTCCAGTGTGAATTAAGCTATATTTTTATTTTATTTTGAAATAAGGTCTGACGTATTTCTAATATTATATACTGATACTTTAATTTATGTATGAACAGCGAAAACATTATTTAATAGCAACACTCCCTCCTTTCGGGAATTATCAGTAATAATACCTAATCTATCATCATTGGCTTTACCGCTTTTGTTAACATTATAATATTTATAACTAAAATTGAAACTACAAAATAATGTAACTTGGTCTCTGCGATAGTAACATTGTTATTATGAAAAAAAACAATAACTTTTTTGACATAGAATTTTAAACTGTTCAATTACGTTTGTAAGTTTGAATTGAAGGTTAAATGAATGTGACTTATTTATTTATATGCACAATAAAAAACCAATATAAATAAATTCAATTATATTTTTTACATCACCAAAACAAATGACAATAATTTTAATTACTATTGTAAATAGGTATCTTAGTTACTAGTAACGATACATTGTGATAAAATGTAATGATGTATCCTTACCTATAATAGCAGCTATTATCCTTACACAATATAAGCCATCATACAGTGGAGTTACATCTATGTTACGAAGTAAATTAAAAGAGGAAAGTTTAATCCGTTAGAGTTAATATAAAATAAAGTATTTTTAATATTTTTTACTTTTGTATTGTTTCCAATTCGTGTTTATAAAGTTCCTATTATAATAGTTTTAAAAGTTTTTGATTTTTTTATTGTTTTCAAACCGTGGTTTATAAAGTTTCTATTATAATAATTTTAATACTTTTTGATTTTGAAATTATATCCAATCCGTGTTTAAAAAAAGTTCCTATTATAATAATATTAATACTTTTTCTCCGTTATTATAACAAATATTAGACACTAAAAATAGGAACATAATTTTTAAATTGATATATTATTCAACTTTGAAAATGTTATTAGTTATGTATTGTTTACATTTGTATAACTGAACAGGAGACGGGACTGGTATGAATAAGCGTAGCTATGTCATATCCCAAGTAATCCTGTATTTCTAGGTTACGGATAATATTATTCCTAAGGGAGAGAAAGAAAACAAAACTAGGAATGGTTTTATTGGTGTTATTGTGTCTATGTTTATTTTAGTGTATACATAAATCATAACCATTACACAAAATGGGTAGTATATTATTCTTATTTCTTCTTCACTATATGAAACTTCTTTTACTAATTTCATTTAGTTTTGCCAAAGGGGTTGCCCCTGTTCCTGTTTATACATTCAGTTGGCAAAATTTTAAGTATTTTGATATGTTATCCAATTATACAATTCGTTCAGATCAGTAAAAAAAACCTTATATATAGTAGCATATAATAAGATATTGTATATAATATTAGATATACGTGTATATGTGTATATTATAGCCGATTGTATATCTAAAGGGGAAATAAAAATATAATTCAATTCATAATAGTTAATTCAGAATATTGTTAAATATTTTGATATAGAAAGTAGTGTAAATCAATAAGGAATTAAAATTAAAATGGAAAATGTAACAAGAAAAATAATTATATTAAGAATACTACCATAGTTCTAAAAAAAATAGGTATATGTTTTTCTAAGCCAATATGATGAATTTTACAGCAAATGGCAATTATTATTTTAGAAACTCGTGACATTTAATTAAAATTGTTAAACGTATTAGTCAATCAGGATTAGAGAAGAAACATCCTACATAAATATTTAGCCTATCGTTTTTTTTTAGAGAGAAAAATTACAAGCAGTTATTTTTGAAACTCTAACATTTACTATCGGAGAGTAGATTGCATTTCAATTGATTGGACAACAATTGATTGAAATTCCACATTATACAATAGAAATGCCTTCATGTAAATACGAATTCTGTATTTTCCAAAAGTACTATCTTTATAGAATCGTTATTACTTATCGTAAAAGTAAACAATTTTATTATTCAATTAATATTTTATTGCTCATTTCTCAATTAAAGATTTCAGTGCACAGTCCAATCGTTTGACAATTACTTATTGTTCCAGCTTAGATAGTTTTATATAAAAGTTGACATATATTCAAAATTTGATTCGAATTAGTTTTGTAGTGAATTTCGACTTATATATTTCTATAAAATTGAATAAACTTAAATAAATTCCTAACAATTCCTTGTAAGGATTACGAGACTTTTAAACATTAACAAACTTTAAGTTGAAATACTACACAAAAACAATAACTAAATTTATAAATGAAAAGTATAAAATATTTGGAATAGATTTAGTAAAAATGTACAAAGACAAAAGTGAATCTCGTTTTAAATATAGGGTAATAAGCATTGATATGAAACACACTAATGATTGGCATTGGTCTGTTTAGAATAAGTCTTCGGTGAAGGATATAAACTATATCACGAAATAATTGTATTGTATTTTATTTATTTACTCAATTTTGTGTATGTTGGTAATCCACTAAGGCTGCAACTACACATATGGATAGTTCTATTTTAAATTAAACTTTTATAAGTTTTTAACTTTACACATGCAGGATAAAATAACTAACGATTGTTATACACAGATAAAAACAGAAATATTATTTATATGTTTATTTTAAATATGATCCACGTGTAAAATAACTCTCAACTAACATTTTTCTTTACAACATTTACGTAGTTTGTTGTACAATTTTATGTAATTGTGGGTAGATTAAACTAAGAGTTCATGATATAAATACTGGACGCTATTTACATGTTTATTTCTGGAACAAATATCTAAGTTGTTCTAAATTGTTTTGTGCACTTAATTATTTAGTTGACGTAATGAGTTTATATACTGAATTATATACATTTTCATAATCCTACACCATTTACGAAGAGATATGTTTCCATTCATATTTTTCTTTTACAACTATACCCTGTTACAAAGTTACTTTTTATTTGTTTTTGTATATTTGTTATTGATTAACGTGGCGTTTTCATTTTGTTGGCATTAAATGTAGAATAATGTTGATTATCTTTTCCTTGTTCTTAAAAGACAAAAAACAATGTATTAAATAATAATGATATAAAATAATGAGACAAAAATATTAATGATGAACTATTTTCGTAATACATCTTTGAAAAAAAATTTAAAAGAGAACATAAATGACCGAATTCTTTAATTGCGTTAAGATCGGAAGAGGAAAAGATTTGGTTAAGAGAGAACTGATAGAAACGATGAAAGCTTGGGATCTAATCCAAAACTACATGAAAAAACTGTCCACTCTGATGGAGTAAATATGTAACAGTGAAAAAGTAATTATATTCGTTTGGACGATCATTTGTCTTCGTTAATTTGAAATTAAATATAAGCCGTAGTACATACTGCATCCGTACAATAACACCATTAAAGTAATTTATGTTTTAATGAATATTTTATTGCATATTTCACCTTCATTCATAATATAAAATAATTCTTTTGTAATGAATTCCCATTTATAAAATCTATTTGATTTTATGTGAATAAATGTTGTTTAATGATCACTAGCGATAATTACATAAAACTATAAAATTTCAAAATAAACTGTAATATAATAAAATTGCAACACTAAAATAATATTAAAATTTTGTTGAAATGTTAAAATATTTGGAATCAATTTATTGAACACTTAAACATTTTAATGTGCGTCTTGTTTTAAACATGTTTAGTAAATATTTAAAATTGTCGCTAATTGTTGAGATTAGTCTATTTAGATTAATTCATCGGCGAATTATATAAACAATAAAACTTTATAATTGTATTTTTTCATACGTCACTTAGTATACTCCAACCATCCGCTACATAACACATCAAACCTGAATCGCAACTTGTATAAATATCTAACATCACACAGTAACACATCAATAAGAAACACAAACAAATGTTACATGAATATTTCTAAAGACAAAGGAATACAATTCCCAATAATTAGTTGTCAACGTCTAGCAATTTTTGTATGATTATAACGCAAAGTAGTGTGTTCAAATATTTAACTTTATGAATTAAATAGTTGAGCATAAAATATTACGATAGTAGGCTATATAGTTTAATATAAATGGTAGCCAGTATTATTATGTATTATGTATGTATAATTCTCAAACAAATTTTTACAAGATTGCCTAAATTTTATATTAATAACTACGATAAATTAGGATATACTCTACAGAACGAACCAAGAAAGATACTCCATATCTGATTTTTGCAACAATAGAAATACGTGATTGAGCACAAACTTCAGTAAAACAACTGATCAAAGTTTAGTAAACTTTTTGTTAATTTCAGTTTACCTATTTTAATAATTACAACTTATATAAATTTAGAAAAGTGTTTATTTGCAGTAGTTTTTATAATTAGTTATACAAATTTTATTCCTAAAAAAAAAAAAAAAAAAAAAAAAAACTTTCATTAACTAAAATGTATTTAATTGTTTTTAGTCGATCCTCCGTTATTAGGGTTGATACACTTACATTTTCTTAATCGGTATTCTGTATGGGAAGAAAATAACACGGGTTTTGTTCTCGAAATGGTAAATTATACATACAATTAGAATACATCAAATAATCCAATATTGATACCAGTAGAGCTCCTATTGATTTCCCAAGAAGACAATAGGATACCTGCTAGGATATTTAGGCGAACCTAAGTGTGTGACCTGTAAGGCTGAAGGTAAAGAAGCGAAACATCTCCCAAGAAGTGGACAGTGTCATAGACTTCAATGAAAAAATAGATAAAAAACCAAATTTAATATTTTTGATATGCCGTTAAACTGTCAGAATCAAAATCAGTTTTTCACTTTAGTAATTATCAGTTAAATATATAATAAACATTTTATAGTCGTTATTGTTATGTATAATAACTGAATCACATCTATAATGTGTTTATTACTAGAATGTAGGATCTTAACAAATTCGTCGTTACCTAACTGACAGCTTTCATAACCTAAAATGTCATTTCTGGTGATCTATTTTTTTTCACTACGATAGTATAAAAAAATGGTGACTGCAATCGCTTTATAATTTAATCAACGTAAAGGGAGTTTTTACCTTGTAGCATTCAGTAAAATAATCTGTACATCTGTTATCGACAGTCCACTCGCCGTCGTTCCTATCGCATGACAGAGACGATCAGCTGACCTATCTCTCTCTCTGTCTGGGAACAAGGTTCAACCGATAGCGAATCCGGCCTTAATAAAACACGTTTTGCACTCTGTCCGGAATCTCAACATGTACAAGAAACCTTCATCGCTCCGTTAGTTTTTTTTTAAAGTTACATCATGAAAAATAATATTTCAGTTCATAGAGAAAATCTAATATCTTAGCTTTACAAGTCAGTGATGTGTTCTATTGATTTACTAATTAATAGTTGTGTAGTTTTTATTTCACTGCACATGATCACGTAAACTTCGACAGGATTTCCAGGTATTCAAATTTACAGATTTTATCATATCATAAATTTTGTTAATGTTTTAAAATTTATTCATTAAAATATGTATTTCATGTTTTATTTAATATTCAATGTTTTTCAGAAACTAAATAATTATAAATTTTTTTGCATTTCTTGAAACGTAGTTTACAAAACCTTAACCAGTCTGATTTTAAGTTTTGAGCAATTATGTGAAATTAGTGCAAACTAGTGTTAAACAATAAACAATCAGAATATCTTATTGAACATGTCAAATATAAAACTATTAAAGAAATCTCTTCTAGATCAGAATATTCGTTTTACAGATTTTTACAGATTTTTGCAAGTTTTATACAAGCTTTGTTTTAAGCAAAACCAAGTATATATAAATAGCTTTATAATCATCTAAGAAGCATTTAATTATAAGCTTAATGAATTTCTGTGATGCAATCAATATTCTCTAATTTTGACAAATAACCAGATATTTTTAATAAAGAACATTAATGCTACAACATGTCTGATTTTGCACAGATACTAGTAAACGTGTTTTTTGCTTTAGCTAAAACGCTGGTCGGAGAAACACACCAAATCTTGCTTGACTTTGCATACTCCAGCAAAACAGTGAATAGCATGTTTCTGTCGGTTTATTTTTGAAAAACATGGTTTTGTATAACAAAGCAGAAATTTTCCAAGTGCACAAAGTGACTCTTTTTTTTTGAAAACTGACTTTATAGAACTTTGTTGAATATCTATATATAGTAAATGTACCTGATCTGGTTTAGCAAAATGTGTTCCTAAAACTGTTATTTAAATGTAATCTTGTATAGCTATTTATAAATTATATAAAAAATAATTGGGTGGTGCCTGCATGCAAACTTTTCGGTCCTTACAGCCTCCAAGAGGTTATTTTCTAAATTAATAAAAAAAAATTGACGTCAATTCATAAAACGTCAATTTATAAAACTTCAGTATTCAAAATTTTCATCTCTTTTTTTTTTTTTATAAACTTTTCATATTATAACAAATTCTTTTATTTAAAATATATATGTACATTGGCCAATTTAGTATTTAAGAAATTTAACAAACAAATCATATTATGTAACATTTAATCTAATAATGAAGTTGTTAGGATTAATATAATTTTTTGAATTTAAAATATCAACCTCATTTATAGAGTCTTTTCATTGTTAAATTCTGTAACTGTTTTAAAAAAAAAAACTATTATTTAATAAACTGAAAAAGGGGGGGAATAAATATCAGAATCTTTTCATCTTTTTTTATATTGTAATTTCACATTAAGGGCGTATAACTTTTTTTAGGATTAATTATAATCCTGTTAATTATTAAGCTGTGCTCATAATTTTTTTTTTTATTGTTAAATTTTGTAACTGTTTATATAAACTAAAAAAGGGGGGATAAATTTTCAGAATCTATTCATCTTTTTTTTTTTTTAATTATTATATTTTACATTAAGGGCATATAACTTCTTTTTGATTAATTATAATCTTGTTAATTTTTAAGCTGTGCTTATGATAGTCTATCTCAGGATGTTTTTGCTTGTAAATGATAAAATCTGAACCGTCGAAATTTCTTTTTTTTGTTTAATAAATTTGAGCCTTGTTAATTACTAAATTTGTCTTTGTCTTTTTTTTTACTTTTCAAACATTGTTACCATCTGGTTCCGCCTTTCTTAAATTTAAGTCCCCTGGTAACATGTTTCTGGTAGCAGAGCGTGGTTAGCTTTAAATTCTAGCGTGGTTTTCTCTAAATTATAGAGTGGTTAATTTTAAATTCTGGAACCGTACTTAATTTTCAAAATTTTGTATTGGAACCATATAAATTTAAATTGTTAAAAAAATTTTCTTTTGTTAAACAAGGCTCAATTTTTATGTTTTGCAGCTTTTTCGAATACTGAACAACTATTGCTGATGATTTTTTTTTTTTTTATATTTAAATCTATATAAATTTATTAGTCTCTTTTTTATTTATTTTTAATATAAACACTTTACACAAAAACTTCCAAACCAATTTTGATAAAATTTGTTTTTCTTTATTTTTCTCTGCTTAAATATTTTTTTTTTTAATATATATGTACATACATTGCACACTCTAGTCATTCATTGAACTTGATTCAGACAGGCAGGGCTCATTCGGGAATTCAAAAAAATTAAATAAATAATAAAACCCAAAAATAGATAGAAACACAAAAAAAACAAAAAATATTCAAAATTTCCTTTAAAATTTTCTCGAGTTTTCTTTCGCTTGTCTGTATTAATTCATACTTACACACACACATATACACAACAATTACACAACATATAATTCTCGAGTCATCTTCTGGTCCTTTCACTTCATTTTTGTATCATCTTAAAAGAAAATTTAAAAAAAAAAAAAAAATCACTTTGTTAATTTTTATCAGCAATAGTTAAAATGGCAGTGGATTTGCTGAGATTAATAAACTCACTAAAGAACACTGAGCTCGCTTTCGAATTTTTTTTGTCATCTTGAAAGAAAATTATTTTTATTTATTTTTTTTTATCATCATGAGCAGTAGGCAAGATGGCGGTGGACAGGTTGATGCAGATGGTGGCACTTGTTTGATAATTGAAATGTTTAACACTCATTGAATAATATCTTTGTGTACTAAAAATTTTTTTTTCTTTTCCAAATTATAGGGGCCCAGTTTGTAAGTAGGACAACATGGTTGGCCTGTTTGTCTTTTCTTAAATTATTTGTTCGTCTTTAATTATTAGCAGGTCAACATGTTTGTTCCTTATTTAGATTTTTTTTTCTAGGGTTGAGAAAACCGGAGTTTGTTTTTTTTGTCATGGGTCACCTTTTATATACATCCATCTTGGTACCATCTCTTTTGCTACACCTTTTTTTTACACTTCTTTCTTTTGCATATCTTTTTGAACACTTAAAAATTTTTGATGAAATTTTTTTTACACAATTTTTTTTGATTAAATTAAATTCCTTTTTTGGGGCACATGATACACATATAAGACCTTAAGTCAAACATCACATGCCCTGCCTTGTGCACTAAAACAATTTTGACTCACCAATGTTTCATACTGCTTCTTTGTTTATTTTTAAAAATGGATTATTTGTTTAGACCCTTTCAAAATTCTTTTTTTCTCACGGAAATTGTTAAGAGCCGTGAATAGTTTAAATTTTTCTTCGTATGGGAGAAGAGGAATTTAAAAAAAAAACGACGCTGAGCATGATCTGACCAGTATTGGCTTCAGGAATTTTTTGTTTTATTTTTATTTATTTTTCATATATATATATTGTTAAGGTCGGCTCAGAGGATACTCCCCCCCGTCTGAGTCCGACCTTTCCTGAAGACCAAAGTGCTATGCACTTTCCCTCCCCTGGTCCCCGGAGTGGTCACCTCCTCTTGGTGTCCCGAGGTGCCACTCCACCCCTTTTCCCCACGTACCTTAGTGTACAAAGTCAGTTCATGCACAGCAATGTCGACCTTTGCGTCATCCTTCAGCTCTTTCTGTCCTGGGCTTATCCCAATTATAGGTGGGAAGAGCTGAGACGCTTTAGAAATTTCAAAATTTAATAAGTAAGTGCCGAAGGAGGCTACACCCTAGAGTGGTGACTATAAAGGCATTATGAATTGTTGTTTCTATCAGGTGCCCCGTTTCTAAATTTTGTAGGAGGCCCTTCTGGCCCCTTTCTTCAATCTTTTTGGAGGCCCTTCTGGCCCTTTGTCCCTTTTTCTAAATTTTGTGAGAGGCCCTTCTGGCCTCTTTTCTGATTCCACCCTAACTCCGTCTTTCGGGGGGGGGAGAGCTGTAGCATTCAGTAAAATAATCTGTACATCTGTTATCGACAGTCCACTCGCCGTCGTTCCTATCGCATGACAGAAACGATCAGCTGACCTATCTCTCTCTCTGTCTGGGAACAAGGTTCAACCGATAGCGAATCCGGCCTTAATAAAACACGTTTTGCACTCTGTCCGGACTCTCAACATGTACAAGAAACCTTCATCGCTCCGTTAGTTTTTTTTTAAAGTTACATCATGAAAAATAATATTTCAGTTCATAGAGAAAATCTAATATCTTAGCTTTACAAGTCAGTGATGTGTTCTTTTGATTTACTAATTAATAGTTGTGTAGTTTTTATTTCACTGCACATGATCACGTAAACTTCGACAGGATTTCCAGGTATTCAAATTTACAGATTTTATCATATCATAAATTTTGTTAATGTTTTAAAATTTATTCATTAAAATATGTATTTCATGTTTTATTTAATATTCAATGTTTTTCAGAAACTAAATAATTATAAAAATTTTTGCATTTCTTGAAACGTAGTTTACAAAACCTTAACCAGTCAGATTTTAAGTTTTGAGCAATTATGTGAAATTAGTGCAAACTAGTGTTAAACATTAAACAATCAGAATATCTTATTGAACATGTCAAATATAAAACTATTAAAGAAATCTCTTCTAGATCAGAATATTCGTTTTACAGATTTTTACAGATTTTTGCAAGTTTTATACAAGCTTTGTTTTAAGCAAAACCAAGTATATATAAATAGCTTTATAATCATCTAAGAAGCATTTAATTATAAGCTTAATGAATTTCTGTGATGCAATCAATATTCTCTAATTTTGACAAATAACTAGATATTTTTAATAAAGAACATTAATGCTACAACATGTCTGATTTTGCACAGATACTAGTAAACGTGTTTTTTGCTTTAGCTAAAACGCTGGTCGGAGAAACACACCAAATCTTGCTTGACTTTGCATACTCCAGCAAAACAGTGAATAGCATGTTTCTGTCTGTTTATTTTTGAAAAACATGGTTTTGTATAACAAAGCAGAAATTTTCCAAGTGAACAAAGTGACTCTTTTTTTTTGAAAACTGACTTTATAGAACTTTGTTGAATATCACTATATATAGTAAATGTACCTAATCTGGTTTAGCAAAATGTGTTCCTAAAACTGTTATTTAAATGTAATCTTGTATAGCTATTTATAAATTATATAAAAAATAATTGGGTGGTACCTGCATGCAAACTTTTCGGTCCTTACAGCCTCCAAGAGGTTATTTTCTAAATTAATAAAAAAAAATTGACGTCAATTCATAAAACGTCAATTTATAAAACTTCAGTATTCAAAATTTTCATCTCCTTTTTTTTTTATAAACTTTTTCATATTATAACAAATTCTTTTATTTAAAATATATATGTACATTGGCCAATTTAGTATTTAAGAAATTTAACAAACAAATCATATTATGTAACATTTAATCTAATAATGAACTTGTTAGGATTAATATAATTTTTTGAATTTAAAATATCAACCTCATTTATAGAGTCTTTTCATTGTTAAATTCTGTAACTGTTTTAAAAAAAAACTATTATTTAATAAACTGAAAAAGGGGGGGGAATAAATATCAGAATCTT
Organism: Aphrophora alni; assembly: GCA_963513935.1. Classification (NCBI taxonomy): domain Eukaryota; kingdom Metazoa; phylum Arthropoda; class Insecta; order Hemiptera; family Aphrophoridae; genus Aphrophora; species Aphrophora alni. The sequence goes on along the minus strand of OY740772.1, from coordinate 33,382,581 downwards.
TTCATCTTTTTTTTATATTGTAATTTTACATTAAGGGCGTATAACTTTTTTTAGGATTAATTATAATCCTGTGAATTATTAAGCTGTGCTCATAATTTTTTTTTATTGTTAAATTTTGTAACTGTTTATATAAACTAAAAAAAGGGGGGATAAATTTTCAGAATCTATTCATCTTTTTTTTTTAATTATTATATTTTACATTAAGGGCATATAACTTCTTTTTGATTAATTATAATCTTGTTAATTTTTAAGCTGTGCTTATGATAGTCTATCTCAGGATGTTTTTGCTTGTAAATGATAAAATCTGAACCGTCGAAATTTCTTTTTTTTTGTTTAATAAATTTGAGCCTTGTTAATTACTAAATTTGTCTTTGTCTTTTTTTACTTTTCAAACATTGTTACCATCTGGTTCCGCCTTTCTTAAATTTAAGTCCCCTGGTAACAACCTTAACACTTTGACAGGTCTCAGTCCACTAGATAAGTAACCCTGTAAAGAAGATGTGTTTAAAAGGAATCAATTGATCAAGATAAAGTAAGTTAGATTAAGTAAGTTGCATTTTCTGTATAAGAAATGTGAAAAGTACAAGGTACAAAAACGTGTGTCGATCAGTAGTGCCATAAAGCTAACGGATTTTTATTGTTTATTAGGCTATACAAAACACGAAAATGCTACAACTAATTGAATTGTTTCCAATTTTAAGCTAATATCAATTTTATAAATGTTTTTACTCGTAATCAAGTTGCTTTGGCAATATTTACGTTCAGAATTTGTGTTTCAAATTACGTAATTTGTTTAAACACAAGGCACTGAACAACGAAGTATCTGTATTTGTAATAAATTAAAATATAATAAACTGTTACAAAATTCAATTTACACGATCGATTATGTCTTTTTCATACAAGCATTTTCTTTATAGGATTATTATAAGTTACCACAACAATTATTATCGTTATATTATGAAACAAACTGTTAGGAATTATATTTTAGGATTAAGTTAAGTTAGATTAGGTAAGAGGTTAGGTTAGGGTAGGGTGTTAAGTTTTATTCGAAGTCATAGAACAACTACCGGAGTATAAACAATAGTTGCGGCAAAATGTAAAACATGAAGCAGCCTCTAAGCTTACAACCACCGAACGCGTAACACATGTTGAAAGATATACAAGCTAAGGTTGGGAGGAAATCAAGGTCAGACCCATCAAGCAGTAATCGACGATCAGTTGTCGGCGGTCTGGGTTGACACGAAGCTGTTGGGTGATGAATAAATCGCCGGTTAAATTGGACCGAGGCGGAGATTCTGCTGGATGGAAAAATGTTACCAGAATGCTGTGACAATTGAAGCTGATTAGTGAAGAGGACCTGCTTCAGCGAGTCACGACATTGGATAATAGATAAGATAATAGAAGGTGATCAAACTTTACGTGTAAAGAAATTTAGTAAATCTTTGGAATTCAATTTCAATTCATAAATTGGCCATACTCATTGGGATGGTTCTGAATTGAAAGCTTAGAATATTTTATCGATAGATTAAATTAATATTATATGTGTTTATAAAAAGTGATAAAACCGCTGGACTTGCATTCACCAAAGGCGTAACACATTGGTAAAAGATGTATAAACTAAGGTTGGGAGGAAATTGAAACAAGATCCAAATGAGAGTTGATGGTCAGTTGTTTCAACGAACAAAGATATAATTATTATGTTCCTTAAATATCTAAAAATCTATTCAAATATTAGAAATCACTTTAACGTGTATACCATACTCAATAAATTAAAAATTATTGTTTTCTTGATCCTATATAAAAGAGGTTATTTATTGTTTCTACAGAGGTTTAGTCATAATTATTATAATCACCGTTTAATGTTAATTCTTGTTATCACCTTGCCAATGATATTCAATTAATTACTCATTAGTGTTTGATATTCAACCAAACTAGTAACACTTGGCATTTCTTGAAACACAGAAAATATTTGTTCAAGTTCTCTTGTAATTAGAAATGATTCATTTGTAATATTATATTTGTAATCAAATAATTTCAAGTTTCAGAGGTAATTAAATTGAAGTAATTAATCTTAACCTTTTGAAGTGTAACACAAACTATGTTATAACCATTTGAACTTCAAACTCCAATCACTTTACCATATTGTTGACTATATTGCAAAATACATTTTCACAGCAAGAACAACACTTTGTTGTGTCAGAATTATCCGTATTGAAGTGAAGCATACATTATTCTCGGTTAGTTGTCATTTGACAACATATACCACTCAGTTTGTAACAATGTGCATGTTAAAATATAATTTCATTTATATAATTATATCTCGTCTTTGACATTATTTTCTTGAATATATATTATTTAATATTATGATTAACGGTAAAAACTCATAAACGTTAAATTGCATAGTAGAAGATCTTATTTTGAATTAATTTTAATAAAATCGTTAAACATCCTGTTCATATAAGATATTCGTCGTATAAGATTATCTAGCTTCAAATTTTTTTTAGCTAATTTTAAAATGTTAATTTACAAATATTTATATAAACCTATAGTTATATTTATATTTAAACTTTTAATTATGACTACCTCGCCCTCGAATTAGTCAGAATTTAAATAAAGGCTGTAAGAATTGTAAATAGTAAATGTACGTATAACAATACAAATTGTTAATTTTACATTAATTAGGTAAAAAACTATTAGTTAGGTTGTTTTAGTATAACAGTTTTGATCTTTGATATTCAAATAAAAATTCAATTTTATACCAACATTTGGGTATAAAATACAGAACTTTTAGCCAAAACCTTTTAAAATCCAAACGTGACTTAAAGTGGGCCTAAGAGAATTGATGGTGTAATCTTTATGTAACACAATAACTTTCCTGAAAACGAATATTTATCATAAAATAGGCGGTTTAGTAACTCATTGAAATATCAATGATTTATAAATTGTAAAATACAATTTCATTCTCTCTTGTTTATAACTTCAAACCAAACATATAAAATGAACCTGTGTCAGTGAATAGTAATAGTAATAGTATATTAATATATATATATATATATAATCTTGTACACAACATTTCGATACGATAAATCAACTACTGTTATTAAGAGATAAACCTAAACATAAAAAAAGTGAACAACAAAATTATAGCCTAGTTGAACCATGTTAGGAATTCAAACTATTACTTTGAAGGGAGCACAAGCCTACATGAACAGTTAAAAGTAAGAACAAATACAAAAGTAATAAACAAAAAACACAAAATCACAAGATACAGTGCATTATCAGGGTGATAATCATTTTACTTTATCTTTAAAAAGTTGAATGCATTATCTCGTCTTAGGTCATTATTTTACTCGATTATCATATATAATTTTAATATGACTATACCTGTAATGTATGCATTACGTATCAAATCTATTAGGATTTGAAAACAAACCAATCATGGTATTAAAATTAGAAAAAAATTATTTATCTAGATCTAGACAAAGTTACTATTCATGTTCAATTTTGTACTAAAAATACCCGTTCTTTTAGTGTATTAAATTATATTGCATTATCGCATATAATTATATTGGTTATTGAACAGTTTTAATAACAGTTCTTTAGATAAATAATTAATTACAACTTCACTTATAAATCTAAATTGATTTTAATATATTTTAATAAATATTTTAAAATTTAAATGTTTAGAATTTATAAAGTATGTAATAATGCCGAATGGATAGTTTTCATAGTACATAAAATAATAGTGTATTATGTTTTCGATAGTTAAATTAAACGGTGCAATATTTTGTACAAACTTTTCCACTCTCCCACCCCCAAAACCACTTAAAATTGAACCAAAAATAAACGCGACCAGAAATATTATTTAATTAGTAGTTGTCAACCAAAACGTGAAAATGAACCTTTGAAAAATACTTATAAATTTAAATTAAGGCATAAACTTTCCAGGTTGTGGGTAAGTCAAACACGTTCTCAGGGTAAGTAAAATTTGATAAAAATCGACTTCTTAATAACGACTTTTAATGTTTTTTCTTTATTATTCTAGAACCTGCAATATTTTACTAATGATCTTGAACAGAGGTTTGGGTCAATAATTTTTATATTTAGATAAAATATAAAGGAAATCAATCAGCTGATTTCACGAAAGTAAGAATTTATATCAGCGTTGATATTGTTTTGTTTTTACAATGAAACGTTAATTTTTGACAGATTATGACCAATAAAATTTGTTCCAGCTCTTATGGGCTACACGTGAGCACAAAATTTCATCGAAATCGGAATTGTCGAGTTTGAGAAAATCTTAGTTTTGTGCTGTTATTTTTCGTGGCGGTTACCCAAAAATTTGAAGTTTTTGATATAATAGAAAAAAAAATTTAAAAAAAAATAAATCTCGATATCTGGCTAAATACGTCCACATTGTAAATTTGATTGAATACGACAGACAGAAATCATTTAAAAATACAAATTTACGTGCTCACAGATACAGATTTATTGAATGAACTACACACTTGTGACGCCAGCTTATTTTATTTTGTGTAGGTGATTTGTTGCTACTTTTGTTTAGAAGACTTTTACTAAATATCAAAGAAGAAAAAATCATTATGGAGATGAAATAAAAGCCGATCACAAAAGAGATTATATTGAAATTATTTGGTTGTTTAAAATGTAAAATGTGATAGATAAAATTAAGGGAGTACATAAGCATCTTATTTATGTTCGTCTTATAAATAACAATAATTATCACTTCTCCCAGCGCTTAGTTTTTAGAAGCCGACAACAGAAACTGAACTGGAAGAGCACAAGTTGGGGTTCATCCAACTGAGACAGACTTTATATCTATGAAGATTTAATTGATTCATCGTGTGTTAATAGGTTAAATTGCCTTTATTTGCTTTGCAATATAATAAATAATACATTTACCGTGGATAAATACTTGACGTAAACACTGTTTCTGTCATCTGTTGTTGTAATTAATTATACAGCATTACAAGTAGACAGCTGTAACAATCCATTTATAATAAATCATACGTTCCATTACATGAACATAATTTTAAGTCTCCAGTAAACCATTTTGTAATTTTCGGTGTAAAATGATATTACAATTTTATAAACAATCAAAATGTAAGTTATTATTTTTTAACATTTAAGAACACGTAAATTTTATATATTATCGAATTAGTAAATATGCTGAATAAAGTGGTAGGAAGAAATACACATTTTCATTAGTTAGATACTATGGCAAAATCTAACATTCAAAATCAAGGGTTTAATTTGACAACCAATTAATAACTCAATTTAAAATCAAATCCACTTTTAACAAACCGTTTAAATGTCTGAAATAAGCCTATATATATATATATATATATATATATATATATATATATATATATATATATATATATATATATATATATATATATATATAGGTTAGTGGCTCGTTTTATAAAATAAAGTAAAGTAATTGCAATGACCAGCACGTGACTTTCAAATGACTTATTTATTAAAATGATGTTCAATTAGAATTAAGTGCTTCCAAAAATATTATACGAATATTCAAAATGGTTAAATAAAAATATTTCAAATATTCAAAGGTCTTCTATAACGACAAGCATTTTGAGCCCTTCTATATCTATTTTTGCTATCATGTCTGTTGTCTCTCTGTCATCAGAATTTTTGACAAACCAAATCAATAACGTTTGGCTTAATTGAATAAATTTTTTAAAACTTTTGTTTTGGATGGTTGTACACAAGGGATAGTTTTGTACAAGGGATAATTGTACACAAGGGATAGCTGTACATAAGGGATAGTTGCACACAATGAATGATTATGAAGTGGGACACATTATAAGTAGTTGGACACATTATGATTGTGAGCGGTTTTTTCATAGCACTAAATTATGAATAGAAGTTCATCATCATCATACAAATGGAATCGGGATATTTTTAGATGTATGTGTTTTCTGAAAACTTCAAATTGTTGTAAAATATTTTGTATTGGGATCAAAATTTGGGTAAAAATAATAAACAGAGATACAATACATATCCACTTGAAGAAAACGTTTAGAAACATCAATCAACAAGTGAAACGAGACATCCATTGTCTACGTCAAACAATTTATTTGAAGCATGATGCTATTTCAGTTACTAAGGCTTTGCCATAGTGAAAATACTAATCTTTAACATTTTTAAAGGACCGCATTTTTTCAAATAAAATTATTGTTGAGGAAAATTATGTTTTTTATTTGTTTAGGTGCTATTTGTTTATGGAAATGATCGAAAACTTATAGTGGTGTCCTGGCAAATATGTGGATAGAGTTGATATCTAAAAATATAATTAAATCGACATGTTAAAATCAAGTTGATCTTGAGTTGCATATAGGCTACAAGTTTTGCATGTCACAGTTTTTAAGTTAAAGACGAAAGCGTACTTGGTAGAGTATCAATTTCTTGATTACAAATTATTTATTTCTTAACAAATGTCGTTCTCAATCGTCGTGACTGGCAAATTCTATCGGTCAATTGACAGCTTCTCTTTTTTTGCAACAAATTAAATTAAATGGAACACCTGATTCAAACGTTAAATATCTTTCCTTAAAAACTCAGCAAGGATTTCATACTAAGAAAATGAATATTTTCTTTCACATTGCAGGTTTTACAATTCATGTTATTTGTGGTTATGTAAAACTACAACATTCTGATCACGTAACGAAAAATGTTTGAAAATTGCAGTAGTTTACGAATACTAACCACAAAACTGTAATCATAATTGTTACAAAGCAAAGAAACGGGTTATATATGAAGTTTATATGATTTATAATGGAGGTATTAATTTGTTTGTATAATCACAATTATTTACTTCAATAACTTCGATGACAACTCCATAATGGAGTTCTGTGTGCCATTGTCATTGTGTGTGCATGTTGTGATTCAATAATTTGTGTTTCTTTTTGTAAGAATAAAACTGTTGTAGGTAAATTGATTTAATTCTGAAAAAGTAATTTAATATTTACGTTAATGCAAGTAGTGGAAGTATACATGTTTTTGTTTTTATAAAATAAAAAACAAAACTGTCGTCAACATTTCTAATGACGGTATTCAAGGTTCATTGACGTTTGCTCCTCCACTGTAGTGCTCTTTGAAATGTGTTTGTAAAGAATGTTTTGTTGATTAATGTCAAATAGTTTTTAATCAGTTTAAATGTTTGTATTTAGTTTGAGGTTAGTGACGTGTGCAATGCCGGAACTCATTAAATGTCTTTTTTATATTTTATTTTCAAAAGATGGTAACTTCTAAAATGGCGATGTTTGACAAAGATGTTACTAATTTGTTTTATTTTCAGACGTAAATATTTCGGTTTTGTTGTTGTTGTAATCCGAGGAATATTGAAGATGATTTTTATAATTTTTGCTGTGGTTAAAATGATGATATACTATGTATTTAACTTAATTTACAAAATATAATAACGAAACCAAAAATATCGTGTCATTCAAATGAGTTTTACAGGTGGTTTTAGAATATAAAACTATAAAAATATAGTTTAAACAAAAATTAAAGCAGTTGAAATCATTAGGAACGACATAAATACAGTTCACTTCCAAATTGCAGTTAGACTTAACTGTGTTTTACCTTGACTTTTTTTACGTAATAGCAATAACTTGCTATTTAGTAATTTCCACTCTTAGTTGGCAGCTGATTTCAATTTTGTGTCAGCGTAGTGTCACTAATCACATATTATCCATCAATCAACCCCTCCCTATCCTCACCTCTGTTATAGATAGTATCCTTGTCTCTAATGTGTAGAATTTCAATATCCAAACACAAACAATAGGAACATTGTCAGGACGTAGTATTATTGTTACAACATTCACTTACGTGATTTGCTTGATACATTTTGCTTGATTTTTACTTCTAGTTATTTTATTTAAAGCCATTAATTTTTTTAATGATGACAAATTAATTTTATTTACTTATATTTTGATTTTTATAAAATGGTGTCTGGAATGACAATAATATATAAATATAATGTAATTTCATCAAACTACTATTACTCTCTTGGTACTTTATGTATCTTTAAACGATCAAAAACATAATGTATCGAAATACTATTTTAAGATAAAGATTTTATTTGTCAGTTTTTATACTTTTAAAAACTATTACTATTCCATAGAGATTAAACCATATTAGGCTAATAATGACATAGGATTTTATTTCAAGCATCGTGTATAATATCTGATAATGTATTACTAGAAAACACTATTTACCTGTCAATAAATAAATAATAAAGACAGTTCGTTAACTTTTCGTTCTTAATTTCGTAGTCTTACGTTGTTAAATCAAGGTACTCTTCTTATCATAAGAGGAAAAGATTTAATTACTTTATTATACATATTAATCCTTACATTTGTTTCAAGGTCATAACGACCGCAATGGTTTTTCGCCTTAAAAAATACATTTATTTCAATATATTAGTTTCATTAATTTACTGTCAAAGTGAAAGATGTTTTATTATTTAAATTTAAAGTTTAAAACTCAAATTAGTTTACAATCAAAATTATAATAAAATACTCACAAGTGATTATTTTTAATAACAAATTCAGACGACAAATTACTTTTTTTTTAATTTTTTATTAAGTAAAGCTAATATTACTAGACGTTACGAAAAGCATGTTATTTTCTATGTTATATACATTCAATATATAAAATTAAGTGATTTTTCAAACTCTTTACTTAGAGACTGAAATTGGATAACAAATCGTAAATCTAATAATATTGAAGGTCACAGCAATACCTTAAATAATAACAATTGAAACCTAAAACATTTTTATAGTTGCAAACAAATCGTGTATATAGATTTTGAAACCGGTGATATTATAGATGATTATCGTTGATTCAATTTGTACACCTGCTCATATATGGTTAGATTAAATTAATTCTAGTTTTGGATAAACGTTTTGAATCCAGGTGTTGAAAAAACATTAACATAGTTTGTTTGCCTTTTCTTTCATATTCTATCGACTTTTGGTATTTGGAATTGTATAATAAAACAGCATCGTTTATATTGTTTGTATCAGTTATATACGTATTTCTTATACACAGAATATTATCTTTAATTTTCTATATAATATAATAGATCCTAGAATCACGAGTGTGTGATAACAAAATATGTTTTACCTTAACCCTATAGTCAAAAAATAATACAAATAATATGATTTTTTAAAACTTGTTTTTAACTATATAATAAATTCGTAAAAATGCAAAAAAAACATATTTGATCAAAGAGGAACTTTGAAGATGGCTTTATAAAACAAGTAGACATAAAAATTTCTTTCTTCACGTGAAATGACAATAGCTTTGTAAAAAGTAATTAATTAATTATAAAACGTAATTTATAATTATTGTTTTTTGATTATCAAGCTCATTTTCTACAGGATAATTAAAAAATATCATTGTGATTTTTTATTTCTTATTTTCACACCATTTAAACACAAATTATGCCCGGTGATAATGGCGTAATACAGCTGCTTGGATACTTGGTGTTTAGATTAAGGTAGGACTTTGTCTGTCAGCCCTCTGTAACTTCGTAACGATATTACCGACTTTGTTTAAATTATAAGTGACAATAGATTCCATAATTTTTTGTAAGATATTTTCATAATTATCAACATTTCACAGTCCTACAAATAAAACAAAATCATAAAAGGAGAATTTTTCTAAAATTGGTTATAAATATTTGAAGTTAATCATCAAAACTATCTTAAGAAACACATTAGAAGAGCGTTCACAGTCAAGATTCACTGTTATTGGAAAAGTTGACGCCACTGGTAATTTTTATTTTATGAAACCAATAACACGTATAATATAATAATTTAAGTATTAAATTACTTTTAAATGAAATCATTTTACCTTCAACAGTTTTTGACTTACAAAAAGAAACTATTGAATGCTGTTTTGTGCATGCACCACATACACACACAATGACAATGAGACATAAAACACCATAATCAGATAAATAATATTGAAGTAATAATGTAATTCTACAAACCAATTAATACCATTAATAACAAATAATTTATAACCTTTACATACGACCCGTATCTTCGTTTGTTAACTGTTGTCAATATAAGAGTTATGTGGTTAATATTATCTTAATTTACCACAATTGTCAAACATTTTCTGTTGTGTGATCTGCATGTTGTAGTTTTACATCTTCACAAACAACATCAATTTTACAACTTGCAGTATGAAATAAAATATTCATTTTCTCAATATGAAATCTTTGTTGAGTTTTAAAAGAAAGATATTTGACATTTGAATCAGGTGTTCCAAATAATATAATTCGGCACAAAAGAAAGAGAAGCTGTCAATAGACCGATACAATTTGCCAGTCACAATGAATGGGAATGGTGTTGTTAGGAAACAATCAATTTATAACCAGGTAATTGATACTGTTCCATGTTCGCCTTCATGTTTAACTTAAAAACTGTTATAATGCATGTTAATATGTTAACTCAGGTTCAACTACATTTTCACAGGTCGATTAAATTATTTTCTTATAAATCAACTATATCCGCATATTTGGCAGGACCCACAATAAGACTTCGATCATGGCCATAAACATGTAGCACCTAATCAAATAGAAAACACAATTATATTGTCATCGTCAGATCACAAACACAGTCACAAAAACAAACATCCACAACACATCACAAACACACAAATAAAAAAGGTAGACAAACTTATCATGATACAATTACGACAAAATAATAATAATATACTCCCCATGCATGGTTCACTGTTAAGTGTTGGTTGTACACGGCTTAAGGGAATGTTCCCCACTCATAATGTTTGTTTGATCTACCAAAGTTTAAATTGAGACAAATGTGTTGAATATTTCATTTGAGCTAAGGTTTATTTTATCATTAAAATAAAGTTCTGGTTGTATTATTGTGGCTTTATATATTTCAAATTGTTCAGCTGTATTATGAATGTGGGCTTTTTTACATTTATGTAAACTATTTAAATTATCTTGGATATTTTTGTATGTGTGGTCCTGATCCATCAAATGTTTGGAAAAGTTGGATCTTTTAGGTTTAGGTAAGTTAGTGTTCAGCAAATCTTTTTGAAAAAAAGGTTCATACTGTTTGTACAATATAAAATTTTTGGCAAGTAGAACATGTAACTTTGTATACAAATGAATTTGAGAACTCGACGTTATATGTTGTTATAAAAATTAGAATTATAATATTGAAGGACTAAATAAAGCAATAAAGCTATAGTTTCAAAATTATTTTAGTAATGTAAATGAGCTACAATGGTTTCCCCTTGATGGTTGCCCGATGATGCCGCAAGGCGAAACAATTGTAGCTCATTTATATTATACAAATTTTTTGAAACTTTAGCTATATTCCTTTATTTAAACCTTGAATATGGAGTTTTAACAAGAAATATCTGCTGTTACATTAAAATTTTAATATTGTAATAAAAAGAATAAAATGTATTTGTTGTTCAGTAAGTTGGTATAATATCTACTTTTTTTTTCTGAGTTGTGTTATAGGTTATTTCCGTATTTGATGGGAATATATTAATTTTGTTTATGCTGTTTGCATTTATTCGTTTTGTTTTTGAAAATGTTTATGAAGGAGTTTTCTATTGTATTGGAAACAGCTATTTCTTTAATTATTTAAAGTTTTTCGTTAAATATTTTTTGATCAGTAGAATAGTAATTAGACGATGGATAAATCTGTGGTATGCAGCCAGTTAATGGGAAAGTGGGTGGTTAGAAGTAGCGGGAATATATGCTGTGGTTGGCTTTCTGTAAATATATTAAAATTATGGGTGTTTTTATGTTTTGATATACGTTAGTCAACTAAATTTATTACTTTTTGTGTTTATATTTTTAGATAGAATTGAGTTTTTGGATTGATATCATTTAGGTATTTTTGAAGTTTTCTAATTGTCTATTGTTACCTTTAATTGTGGCTATAGTATCATCAATATATCTATAGTAGTATAGCAATTCTATCGAAGTACGGTTTTTGTTGTTGTCAGAAAATATGTATTTATTTTCAAAATAATTCAAATAAATCTCCGATAGAATGCCTGAGAGTGGCCAACCCATGGTCAAACCATTTTTCTGGGAGTACAATTACCAATATATTGAAAATATTTCTGTTTACATATTAATTTTACTAAATTGGTTAATTGCTTTTTTATATGAGGTCAGAGAACTGTGACAGATTATTTGTCATGATTTCGATTGCTTCACTCACTGGTATATTTGTGTACAAGTTCACGATGTCAAAAGAATCCAAAGTGTAACTGTTTTATACTAATGTCTCTCACATTGTTGATGATTTCCAAACTATTACTTAAGCTATATCTATTTTGAAGGAATATCTTACTTTTTATAATCTTGTCTAGTGCATTAGCCAGTGTATAAGCTAGTGTCGGTTGGAAGTTAAATATGGGTATGATTGGGAAGTCGGTTTTGTGTGTTTTTGAAAGTATTAGTATTTGTATTAAAAATTAGAAGGTATCAAAATATTAATACCTTATAAGGGAATACATGTATTAAATTAAAGATTTTTCTCCTTCTAAAATGTTATTAGTAACTCATTGTTTATATTAGTACGATGTAGTCCTGAAACAGGAATGGAACTTGGTAAGAATAAAGGCAATTTATTATATCCAACGTAATCCTGTATTTCTAGGTTACGGATAATATTATTCCCAAGGGAAAATTAAAACAAAACATGGAATGGTTTTAGTGATGGTATTGTGTGTTTGTTTATTTTAGTGCATATATAAACCTTAGTCAATATACGAAATGTATTCTATATTATTCTTATTAATTCTTGGAAATTATTTTTACTACAATTGTTTTCTACCCATGATTGTTTTGTACACAGGATTATTTTGTACTCATGGTGTCAAATAGAGTCTTCGTGATGAAATTAACTTAAAGCAAAGATATCTTTATAATTGTATTCTGTACTCTATTTTTTAAATTTCCTGTTTGTTTGTAATAATATTCTTTAATTTAATATAGTAAAGTTTTTTAATTAATTCACTTATAGATGCGGATATAAGCAGATATATTTTCGGGGAAAATGTAATTGTTATTAGATTCATCAAATTGAGTTATTTCGAATTTTAATCAATTTATTGAGTTTATTCCACAGTCAAAATAGAAATATATTTCAAGCATATATAATTAAATGGTAACTTAACTTACTTAGTGTAAATAAGGTGTATTTGTGTAAAATTGGTGAAGTGTGGAATTTTATTTGAACGCGATAAAGAGATATCACATTTGAAGCTTGAATTAGATGAACTCAATATATTTAAGATGAATACAAAAGATAGAATCAATAATTCCCAAAAACGTTTCAATCTAGTTACATAATAAACAATGGAAAATATAACATAGCCTACTCGTTTTGACGTAGTATTTAATGATATTTATATCAATTCTACTATCACAATGTTCAAATATGACGACATAAGTTAAGGGGTGTCAATTTTATTTAAAAGAAATTATCATTCGAAATGTATGCACCCGATTTACAATTTTGTAAATCCAGAAACCTTAAAAGCGCGGTATAAATTCACATTTAAATCTTATTGACGAGGAAGCAACAGAACTTATATAGTTTACATTAGGTCATCCTAAAATTTTACGTAGACGATACAACTTGTTAGTAAATATATTTTTGTAATGGTAAAATTAAACAATGCAGATATGAATGAAATAATAGACTAATGTTACATCAAACCTTAAAAATAAACTCATTATCAAATTAAAATTTTAATTATAACAAATATATAATTTTCATTACTGTTGAGACCGAATGTTCTTGGTGGAATTCCATGTTTAAAGATAATAAAACACTTTTACTTTCTTTTTTTTTGTAATATCCACTTTTTATTAGTCTAGCCGACCAATGGTTTCGCCCGCTACGAATTAACGAGGCTGTATTACAGACTGAAGAAAAATGAAAAAAAAAACAGAAAACCTTAATAACGAGATGGTGGGAGTTAGGATACAATGAATGGAAGGTTGGGAAAATACCCGGCCTGGGCAATGACCATAGGAACAATACAGAATTGTTCTAGGTACAGAAAACATTTAAAGGTTTTACTAAGGGAGAATTATACAAATCTAACTGGTCATTTAAAACTAAATTAGGATTATTAGTATTATCTTATTCTTTTTACTTCTAAGCTCTCCAAAGCATAAAATTTCCTACCTTTATTATCAAAATGTAATATTTTAAAATCTACACTCGAATTAAAATCAGACACTTGATGTATTCTTAAATGATTTGAAAAACTGGAATCCTGTAAAAATGTAAAAGTAACTGTAATCCTAATTTTTGAAGGCGAAAACTTTGCACTCATCGTCATATAATATGTCAACTCACAGGTTATTTATTTTGTTTCTTTTTTTTTGCAGTTTTTCACAAAGTATAATGTATGCATTCAATTTTTCAGACTCCTAATCTTCTTGTAGTTACTTTTAATCTACTTTTTCGTGTTGGTTGTGTGAAAATTCACATATCTATGGTTGTAATACTTCTTAGAAAATTGATATAGAAATAAATAAATAAACTGTTTTTAAAACGGAACTATTACTTAGCAAATATATCATACAACAAATATAAGTTTCATATTTCTCCCCTTAGTAAATTGTTAGTCAAAAAATAACATGTTCACATAATTAAACTAACTATTTAGCTAATTAAAATCTAAACAATAGTTACAAACAAAAGGTAGCAATGAACAAATATTGAACTCACAAATATAAATTTATATTTATTTTCAAAACTGAAATACACATTTTATATAGTTTCCAATAAGTTTGTTTCGTTTGTCCCAATACTCCAGTATCCATGGGAACAACAGACCCATGGGAAGGCTTTATGTATCTCGGGGTTTTAAAATACTCCAATTTCAAACAGTAAAATATTGTTGGTTTTAGGTGAATAAATTATTCAATAAACAGGTGAAACTTTTGTTCCAATATGAAACCGAACCCATGTTAAAAACTGTAACTTTGTTGAGAGAATATATACAATGAAAATGTAAATTAATATGTATATAATTTATACATATTAGCACACACATATTTATACAAACCACCACATTCATATATATTTGTATTTATATTTAAAGTCATTATTGAGTACTAGGCACTTTACAATAACTGATACTTAATTCAAATACTTTCAGTAGTATTTCATTTCGTTTTATTTCATAAAAACACGGAGACTCCTATAAAATAGTTATTATTAAGCAATAAATTTTGTACAATATTATATTGTTCACTTATAAACACAAACACAACTGTACGGTTGAATATGTAATCAGTTTTAGGTATTTTCTGTTATGTGCTTTGATTTGCATTATTAATATTTATTACTCTTACCAAGATTTAAATAATCCGGAAGACACTATTAAGAACTCTTCCTTATAAAATCAGGGCTATTGGTATATTTTAAATTGTACCTGTACCTATCAATCCAGTAATTACAACGATTTTGTGAGGATCTCGTGACATTTTGCATAAGATTGTTTTAAATAAGACCCATTTGGCGTATAATTTTGGACATAATCACTGGATCAGATTATGAGAAAGCAATAACAATGGTATATAGAAGACAAATATTTTCGGATATTCGTTGTTTGGACTCAGGTGTGCTCAAAATATAAAATATATCTACATCTTGTGGTCACGAATATTTTAAAATCAATTCTTTTTCGAAGTTAAGATAGTAAAGAAACACTACTGAATGTGGAACACAATCAGTGTTCCACATGTTCCGTTGTCTAAACAAACAGTGTTCCGTTGCTCTGTGTTCCAAACAGTGTTCCGTTGTCTAAAATTACTTAAAACAAACCTTAAATTCAAACACACTGTTTAAAACTAAGAAAAAGAGTTTGGTAAATTTTATTTTCAAGGTTGTTTGATAGTTATAAAATTTTGAGAATGATAAACAGAAGTAAAATTTTATATTGGATATTACAAATACAAAAGTAACATGATTCTCATCAAAATATCAAATTTAATACGAAATAGAGCTTAATACTTATTTTCACCTCTTCTACTTAAAGTAATTTTGATCACAACATACCGTTTATTGGGGTTCATGCCCTGAACAAAAAGGGATATTTTTGAGTAATTTGGATTATCTGTTCTGGAGGTAATGAATGATTAAACCTTTCCATCTTAATCCTGTTTCCATCACTGGATGGTATATCCACAAAATATTTTCGGGGTGGAATAACGTTTGCAGATTTTAAGAATAGAGATGATTGCAAAATGGTAAATTTTTATATTTCAGTTCAACTTTTAGCGTTGTAAATACGTGTTTTAAGACGATCCTCGACTACTGAACTACATAAATTAAAAATGATTGTGCTGGAATAAGGAGTACGCCAAATTGTGTTTCATTATAATATTGTATTAAGTGTTATTTGTATTTTTTTTTTTAATACTTGTTTTATCATCATAAAATTTATTAGGGTCAAATATTTTATACTTTATCGTGACTGGTCTTGTAACACAGAGTAATTTTACAGCTGAGTTACGACTGATCCCTGTTAGGATGTAGGGATATTAAACGAAACTCTTTCCCACCGTCTGTTATCTGTTATCTGTCCAAATGCTTTCCTTTCTTATGTTTAACTTATGTATTATCTGTTCTTTCTACAACGAGTCAAAGAACTGATGTGGGAATGCAGAAATAAATTTCAAAATCAGAAAAATTTCGATATAATTGATTATATTCACGAAACTTACATTGAAAGCCTTTAATCTTTATCCAACAGACAGAGTGATAATGATTAAAGCTATCTTCTGGTTCAACAGTATGATGCTAGCACAACTGTTTATTTAAATATTAAAATCAAACGCAGCATCTGTAAATAACTTATTGGAACTTATTAATCTGCCTTATTTCATGTGAGAAACTGCCTTATAACTACTAGTGAAACTGTTTTTCTTAGAAATATAAGAAAATTAAGAAATTGCTGTTCAACTTTTTTTTTATAAGCCATTATACCATCAAATTACTTCTATTATTTATCGTTGTACAAGGAACTCGGTTGTTTTCCTATTTTTAGAGAGACTAATTTTTAATTTTCTAATAAATTTATATATTATGTAATAAAATTTTAAAAATTTAAATAACTATTTTTATTCTGATTACCTTCTTATCCCATGTGCTTCTATATTCATTGAAACAATTTATGACATGTTCCGGATATAAAAATCGGAGTAAACATTTTAATTCGTTGATAGCACAGTTTGTCATCTGTAGTCTTAACGAAAAATTACGACATTAAGGTAACATCGCGGTTGCAAGTAACAGTACGTCCTTGTAAAGGCTTCAGAAGTAGGTCTCTATCAAACCATAACACTTAAAATTTTATTTTTCCAAATTTATAAAGAATTGTTTTTCTCATTATTTAGCTTCCAATTCTCGGAACAATACTGAATTTTAAAATCACTTAAGCGTGGATAACACAGATAATGGGACTTCTTTGAATATGTACAAAAACAACGATTGGTCTAGGTATGGATAAAATAAATTGTTTCTCTACTTCGTCAGATATAAAATGTTACAAACATGTGGTGACGCGAAAAAAGCGCACAGCGAAAAAAACGTACTGTGAAGAAAGCGCACAGTTAACCCTATTGGACTTACAAAAGGAATCCAGCCCCTATCTTCTTAGAAATATTGAATGTTACACAGAAAATAAAGTTGAATTAATTAGTTTCTGATTCCCATCACACTGTACCCAGGCTTTGGAATGGCTAAAAAGATAAAATACATAATAGTTTTTAATCATTTAGGCGTATTTAAAATCAGCATGAGTATAGCTTCGTCAATGTTAACTGTTTTAATATATTTACAGTATTATCAGTATAATTAGGCTTATTCAAAATCAGCAAAGGTGTAGCTTTGTCAATGGTAACTTTTTACATATATTTACAGTTTTAAAGTATACTTAGGTTAGGTTAGGTTAGGTTGGGTTACATAGGAATGTACCTGAGCTATTTTGTATTACGGAATGACACACCTGAAGGGGTGAACTGTGGTAAATGGTCAGGAGAAATGTATAGTAAAGCCGTCTATCTGTGCGTGCGAACCCTTCGCTACTATCTTGGCAGAAAACATACTGATGGAGAGCCTATGGGCATTGTTTGCTCCTTTCCGCCAGACCCGACACTAATTTTGTGCTGTGTTATTATGTCATACTAAAAGGGATGTTTATAAAGGCAATGTAAATATGTATCAGACTATGTTTTACACATTTACAGTATTATGAAATATTAAATGTACCAAATCATATTAGCATGTCTTTCATTATGATAAATATAAATACAAATTATAATTATAAAATATTTAAATGGATATGTACTATCAAAAAAAAATTGTATGTGTGACAACAACCTAAATTAAAACGACACACGTTATTCAAGAATTAAATGTATTTGTAAATAAATGTAAGTTATGTTAATAGACTTTGTTTTTAACAATTAAAATAAACATACATTTAAATAAGAAATATTCAGGTGTGGCTACAACAACCTAAATTAAAACGTAACACGTTAGTCAAGAATTAACCCTAGATTACTACTCTTAGTTCATTGTTACGTGATCACTATTCATTCGTAAATTTTACTACTTTCTGTTTTTATTTTTATTGTTTTTTTTTAAACTTTACTTTAGTGTTACTATTTTTTTATATTAAATCCTTTATTGTTTTTAAGTGTTTTTAAATTTTTTTAAAAATAAACTCCTACATATTTCAACTGTAAATATATGTCTTTTAATACCACTACAAGTACGTTTTAAAAAAATAATAATTCTTGGAAAAAAATCGAAAAAAAATATAAATATTATTTTATTGGAAAAATTAATCGGATATTTATAATATACATCATTTATAAGTGTTTAATTTATATAAAAATAGAAAAATGATTTACAATAAGTTCATTAGGTAGAATGCCAAAAATGCCAAAATTAGAGTCATGTCTTCACTGAGAATCACATTCCTTGCAGTGAATAATATACAATTAGTAGCTAAATCAAACACTTTGAACTCTAAAATCACTATTTACACAATAAAGTATTTACAACACTAAAAACTAACAATATAAAAACAATATAGTCAAGAATTAAATATATTTATAAATAAATGTAAGTTATGTTAATAGACTTTGTTTTAACAATTAAAATAAACATTAGATTCCAATATGAAAAATGCATGTGTGGCTACAACAATATAAATTAAAACGAAACACGTTAGTCAAGAATTAAATATATGTGTTATGATAAACTTACTCTTATTACAATTACTACAGAAAGTAGTAAAATTTATGAATGAATAGTGATCACGTAACAATGAACTAAGAGTAGTAATCTAGGGTTAAGATGTAACAAAACAAAATGGGTCAGGTAGCCCAGCAGATGGACGGTGAAAGTGAGGGTCTATAAATCTATCACCGGCAACGAAGGTTTCGACTGAAAACCCTATGTTTTTAGAAAAGAGCCCCCGCACCCCCTCTCGCCTTTCAACCCAACCACCAGCCTGCGCGCACAGATAGACGGCTTTACTACACCTGAGATATTGTATTGCATGATAACTCACCTCCAATCCGCTCCAATTATTCATTTCCTGGTAACGTAACCTCTACCCTAAACTGTCACATTTGCCCTTGTGCGCTTTCTTCGCACATATCTATATGTGCGCTTCATTCGCTGTGCGCTTTTTCGCATAATCACAAACATGTATGTTTGCGTGAATGAATTGAATCCGATATGTTTTAACAGACAAACACGGTCGGAACAGAAAATATGACCTTCAATTAATAAAATGCCATAACAACCTTCAAATCTAGAGTAAAATAAATACGAATAAATCCAAAAATCACGTTATGAATCCAAATTTTATTTCTATGATGCTTAAAGATTACGGGGTTAGATTAATCCGTGTAAACATATGTCCGGTCCGTGAGTATATCTTGTTCTTAGATATCAGAAGGAGCCGGACGTTTACGTTTTCAACCGCTACAGTCACGAACGGAATGTTCAAGTGAATATATGGGGGAATTGAATATATTATGTGACAACCAACAGAACCAGTTTGACCCAACTATGCTGGAGGGATATCCAACAGACACAATTACAGGAAAGATATTGATGCAGAAGGAACAACCAACGGACACCAAGGTGACCGAACTGTCCTGGAGGGACAACCATGACCACAGTTAGGGAGTAAAGGTAGATAAATAAAGAAAGACAATGATCGAGGATTAAGGAGACAAAGTAATGCAAGTGTCGGTGCGAGAGCTGGCAGAACTCTGGGGACTGAATGTGCTTCTATTTGTAGTACATCGTGTGGGAAGGGATGTCACTCCACTACTATGTCATGGAGGAGTGAGTCCTTTCTGCTGGTGGAAGGTGAAAGTGTTTGCATTTACCTTGCCTCTGGCGTTTTATTTAAAATTTATACTTTTGTCATACAAAACATTTAAAAGATTCAATAATAATTCATGCCTCAATTTAGGGTGTAACACATGCATTAAGTCTAACTGTTCACGAATACAGTAAAAAACTCGTTTGTTTTTCACTGAAACATTAAACAAAGCTTATACACTTTATAGTCAGTTTGAAATAAGTCGCAGGTAAATTAAGCTGAACCCGTTTATTGACAAACAAGTCATGTACACAGAGCACGTAGCCAGCATTCATAGGGACTTGGAAGGAAAATGATTACCTTACAAATGCTCAATCGTAAAAGCAATAAAAAAAAATGCTTAACTCAAACGAAGATTAAAATTATCGAGCTATTGTTGTTTATGCTACTACGATCACAAATCATACCAAGAATAAATAATCATGTTTTATGTTTCTGAACCAAGTTAATGCCAACTATACTTTATTTCAATTTGTCTCATGATTTCATTTAAACCTTTAGCTAACCTAACTTTGTATTTCTTAGGTGCAAAACAAAATCACTTTGAACCAGAATATGACGATTCATTAAAATCAATGATGTTTAAATAAATTATATCTGATCAATCAATTTAAAACTGATTATGACCTATTTCGAAAATGGTTTTCTTACAAAATTCTAAAAAACTAATGTTGTTTTATAATTTCATGTTTTATATTTGTAATAAATCACCAACGATTGGCATATGTTTAATATAAAAGACAATACTGTAGTTTTTATTTTGTTCGGCTACATTAAAACCACGTCATTATTATTTTTTATTAAAAGCTAGTATCAAACAGATTCATTGAAAATCCACAAAAGTTAGTAAACTATCCACGTAAGACGTTTAAGCCTTTTTAACACTTCCTTATTGTAATGGTTAAATATTGGTTTAATAACTGTTCTAATGTAATTAGATGTCTCATATGTTTAATGTTTCTTATTTGTGTTATGCTCTATTTGTTTCATTAGTATACATACAAATTTAGAATATTAAGTAATGTTCTTGGTAAATCGGTTAATTTATACTTCGTCTTTTACTTGAATAATCGTATTTACTACAAATGTAATTCAAATAAATTTTGCTATCTTTAAATATTTTATACTTTACAAGATGGATAAATATTAGTAAACCTAAATAAAATCAAACATACTCTTTGATCTTCTAAATTACCTCTAAAGTTTCAAATTTAATTACTTACAGCAGTATGTGTGGTGCGACACGATTCCCCAGCTGTAGTTGAAGCCTAGTTACCCCTCGCAAACCTTTTTTCCATACCTACAATGTTGACAAATTAATACTAAATTTAATTTCCAAATTCAGGAACTTAGTTATTCAAGTCGGTAACGTTGTAAGATAGTTTCAAATAGAAAATGTCTTAAGAAACAATTAATTGAAGGTAGATAACAAAATGATAATCAAAATCTAAATATGTTTGTAGCTACCTTACACATCTAAAATTCATTTCTTATTAAAAATATACGGGGTGATTAAAAAAATGGTGCAAAACTAAACACTTGGTACTTCTATTTGTATGAATTAAAACCGCTGATTGTTCAACAATGGAAAGAGCATGGTTATAAGTTTATTTTGATAAGGTTATGTTTTGTCTTGGTTGCTTGGTTTAACAACGCTAAACTAAACAGTTGGTACTTCTTTTTCCATCAAATAAAATAGCTGATTATTGCATCTATAGAAAGGGCATGTTTATAAGTGTTTTTTTAAATTTTTTTTTTTATAAGGTGATGTTTTGTCTTGACTAACGCTAAACCATTTATTAAATGGCTACCACAAAGCAAGAAAAAGCGTTTTGTGTTTTAGACGCTGTGGAGAGAATTGAAGCTTAGTATGTACGTAGTTCTAAAACATCAACTCGCAAAACTAGTAGGAACTTCAGATATCACAGTCTATAGTATGGGGTGTCTTGCGCAAGCGGATGAGACTTAAACCGTACAAACTGCAACTGTTTTAAGAACATAATATATACAATTTTGTATTCAAGAGTACTTTTCTTTTTCTGATAAAAATAATGGAAACATACAAGATATTTGGCCATAGAATTCATTGAAAAAATATATAAAAATAATCTAATAATTTCGTTATGCCCTTAAACTGTCAGAATCAAAATAATTAATTTTCACTTTAGTAACCAGCAATTAAATGCGTAATAAAAAAATTGAAGTATTTATTGTATGTATTACAAATGAATCACATCTGTAATGTGTTATGTACTTGAAGGATCGTAACAAAGTGGTTGTTAAGACTTTCATAACCTAAAGATATTATTTCTGATTATGTACTTAATTTATTAAATGGTCGAAGATATAAAACATAACGACTGAAATATTTTTCATAATTTAATCAACGTAGAGGGAGTTTATACATTAACACTTTGCAACTCTTTAGTTCGCAAGGTAATTAACAGCGTTACCAAGTTGTGTTCAAAAGGAATTAATTGATTAAGATAAATAATAAATCATATTTCTTATATAAGATATAAAGTTCACAAAATAATTCAATAAAATTAGGAACAGTAAAGCTAACGGATTTTATTGGTAATTATAAAAAACCACGTAATTGCTACAACAAACTGAATTGTTTCAAAATTGAACTTGACATCAAATTTATAAAGAGTTGATACTTTTTAACTTTAACTTGATACTCATAATCAAGTTACTTAGGTAATATTGAAGTTCTCAACTTTATTTTAAACGACTTAATCTGTTTAAACTTCATAAAGCCACTGAACATCGAAGTTATATTTGTTTTGAAATTGAACAGGGATGTAAAATACAATTTATATGATCAATAATATTTATTGATAATTTTAATAGAAGTATTTTTTGTAGGATTGTTATGAATTATCGTAACAATTATTATTCTTATACTATGAAACAAACTCTCTCATTCAATAGTGTCTTATGGTACATGGTTAGCCAAATTATTTATTTATTTCTACAAATCACAGTAAAGCAGCAAATGCCAATATGTTTGTACACTAATTTCCATAGTCGAATTACAGTCATCAATGCTGTCGTCTAAGTGATAAGTAGCCTTGTTACGATAAAATGTGCGCCAATTATTATCCATTTAACATAGTTTAATTGCCGTCCACATTTACATAAAAAATATATACAGTAGCATCTTTTCAAAAATAAATACAATACAATGTTTATTATATACACATTGACATTTGCAATACGTCAAACGTATTTTTCAAAACGTAACCTAAAATCCTATAGTTTATTTTAATCAATTACAGAGATTTTACAAATCTTTAAAAAAATAATCTGTGTGTATGTACTCTGAACGAGTAAAATTTTAAAGAACAGATGATTTATTGATACAACAGACTAAAATGGATGAGGTTTTAATAGAATATAGCTCGTAAATAAAACTAAACGAGAAACAATACAAACTTATATAAATATGTAACAGTGCGTAACGTCAACGTTATGACCTATTCTTGATATTTAAAACAAAAAATTAAATTTGTCTTACATTAATTTTTGTAGTAAATAAGTAATTATCCTACACAAATAGGTTGTACTACCTTCTAATGGTGCCAAATGCACATTGTATAAACGTTACAATAGTAAAGATAAAGTCACCAGTTGGGGAAACAATTGAATCAATTACAGAGGTGTTAGGACAAGACTTTATTATAATCAGACTGATTCAACTTTAAGTTCATATCCAATTATGTTAAAAAAACCCTAAAGTGGATTGTTTGCAATAAGTTGCAAGTTTGTAACGCTTTGCCATCAACACTATTTATTTTTCTTTACTGCAGTCGAGAAATATAATTAAAAGAAATAATAACAGCTATAGGCTATAGTTATGGTTTTCGATTGGTTTTCACGAAGTTTCTATTTAGTGACACTAAAGTCTGTACAATTAACTTAACGTTATTTCTAGATATTAGATGATCATGTTGAATCTAATAGATATAAAAACGACAAAAATATGAAATTAGGTAATTGCATAGCAAACAATCCAACGAATGGCTTTGTAATATGTTACCATGATTGAATGCCACACCCTACGATGTAAATTTAATTACATTTGTTAAGTTCTACGTGGTATTGGGTTATCAAATTTTTTGCTTCTGAATAAATTCATTGTTGAAAAATACACAAACTTTGATTTGTTTATACAAAATTTAAACGGCTTAGTGTATATCAATAGTCATCCAGATGGTAATTCTTTTTGAAGTATTTCGCCAGAAATTTTTGTGTAAAATGATAGGTAAATTTTTCAGTCTGCACGAACTTTACGCTGGTGGCATTCAATCATGGTATCATACATCTAATATGCAATTATTGTAAAATTTGGAAGGCGTTAAAAATCTGTAAAAATAAATATTTAAAAATAGGAAACTCCTGACGCCAAGGCAAGATCCAGTTAATAAGTAACAAACATGGGTTTTAGTACAGTTCCATTCACTTTTCAAGTCAATTAGTAAATTTATCACGTGAATCTGACATTTAATATTTATGATGATTTAGATTAACCTGCAACAGTTATTTAGTGATTATTATTGTAAAATAGATATTATTATTAATATAACTGAAACTCCTTTTTGTAAAACTTAATTTTTCAACAATATAATTAATTTTACGCCCACACTCATCTATTTTGAGGAAAAACCCGAAATATATCTTATCACGGTCAGTAAAATAAATGAAATGTTACCATTTAGATTACATAATCGAAAAAGAATTTATGGAAATTAAATATATATATATATATACTATTTCATATCAATTCAATATATCGAGATCATTTTTGTGTTAAAAATAGAAAATTCCAAAAGATTTTCTGACACTTAGAGGTTAGTAGAGTAAATTGAATGTTTGCACGTTATATATTTATTTGATAGTATTTAGAATATAGCAATTGACACATATTATGAGCAAATCTCAACCGTCCGGTAAAACTAAGTCGGTATTTGGAACTTCACTGTATTAATTAATTACTAAACACTGTATTCAATCGGAATCGAATATTTTCTTAAGTATCGATTAGTCTGAGGAAGAATTTAGTTTTATTCACTTTAGTCATTACATATATTTATCATAATTATTATTATATATAATATTATTTATTTGTTTTACTTGTCTTGACTCTTGTTAGTGGTGGTGATGGTGATGGTGGTGGTGAGGGAGGGGGTGGTGAGGGAGGGGGTGGTTAAACCCATTTAAACTTATCCCCTCTCCCTTGTCTGCGTATGGGGAAAGTAACATTGATCATTGATAAGACCCAACTTTGTCGTACTATTTACCACATCTCTAACAATATGTTTCATTTACACAGCTATGATTATAACGTTTAGGAGATACATGAATAATTTTGAGAGAAACACCGAAAGTATAGATCATAACATTATTATACAACATTTCACCTTTGGCCATATTTTTAGTTATAAATTTAAAACTGATTACAAGTTGACATATTATTTCAACTGGCGAAATAAAAGTGTAAAATGAAATAAAATAAGTGATATATGTCAACAAAATATTCAAGATTTCGCAAAGAAGTGTTTTATTGGCTTTATTGAATTATATGATTTTAGTGAAAATAATTAGAAAATAAATTGGATTCCATCATTCCACAAAGTTATGCACTAACATTTAAATAATTAATCAGTACAAATATTTTGTTTCATATTTAAATATTAAAAGTTATTTTCTCATTCCTTGATGGAAAAAAGGTGTAACAACACAATTAAGACAATCATATATGGATATTTTTCTTCTTGATTTTCCTTTCCATTTCTAATAGTCCACATGAAAATATAATCCATATATACACTGGACTCATCTAAAGGCATTGTATTTTCAGGGACAAGTGATTAATATTCGCTAGACAGCTGTCTTATAATATGATGTAGTTACGAAGGTTTGGTTACAGTCTAACGAGCGACATGGATTTTTCCTTGTCATGAATTTTGGAAAACACAAAACATCAGCGCAAAATGTGGTCTTAGATCAAGCAAGATAAAGAACGTTTGTATTATGTTACTTGAAATTGAAAACATCATTCATTTCTGAAATTTTAAGTCTGTGTTTGTATTGAAAAATTATTAATTTCCATTAAGTTTGTTTACAATAGTTTCTTGCTTATAACGACAGTAATTTACTTATTTTATTTCATGACTCGTAACATTGAATGCATAAACCTGATCTGGAATTTTAATTAATCAAAGATTATAAAAAGAAGAAAAATCACCTTATGTCATACAGATCAGATGATTTCCATTCAGAATTATGTATATGCCCTTGCTTATTTTTCTGGCGACTGTTCAATTCAAAAAATATGTGTCGCAGACAGAAGGCAAAATACACACATGTAGGCTCGCTATAACTGAGAACTGTTACATTATGAGGATTGCAACAATAGATAATATTTTTTTTCAGTGAATGGTTTAAGCCTGCCTGATAGTAATTCAGGTTTATTGGTTCATCTGGTTGCTATCGTTGTAGTTTTAGCCATTGCAACTCGAATTATTTACCATTTACTCCTCACTGTACCTCATGATGTTAAGTTAACGTTGGAAATGTTTTATTCTTCAAGAAACCTGTTAGTTAGTTACTAGATAAGCTATGGTCTCATTGAGACAGACTATAGTTAACTTTTCTAAATTAGTTTTCCGCCCTTAACAGCACCTGTACTATCAGTTTGTAGAATATGTGACGATCAAAGATTAACCTAAATAAATAGAATAGTTCTAGACTTGAGGTACACATAATAAATTAAAGATGTAATTCTAGTAAATTTTAAAATAATAATAAATGAAGTAATAACGTTACTAATAACAATAACAAAAACAACAATTGTTTAATAAACGTATGATAGGTAGTACAAGACGGTTAAAAAATATAAACTAATGGTTTCTTCATCGTATATAAAAATTATGAGATAAATATTATTAAATAAGTATTTTTACACTTTGCCGAAGGTAGAATCATCCTTACAATGCCATCTCCTGTTATCACCTTTCCAAAGGCATTTAATTAACCTCTCCTAAAATATTTGTTATACCAAACCTGTAACTTCTGCCTTACAGGAACAAAAGGGAACTACTGTTTTATTTCCCTGTCTTTTGTAATGACAAGGGGACACGGACGTCAAAAATTTTATTTTTATATATTTTTTTGTTATTGTTGTTTTGGATTCTATGACTATTTCTGAACAATTTGATATATAACAGTTTAAGATTTTTATTGATTTGAAAAATTGTTGTATACGGACAAATAGAGGTTCTCGCCAGAGGATTATATACACATGCTCACTTGAATATATTGGTTATTTAGTTATGTCATGTTGGCTAGCCTGTGATCTGGTCGATGGGGATTCTAAGGGATTTGACCAGGTAGTGGCATCTAAGCCATATGGAGATTGCCTTCAAATTAAAAAATTAGAATTTGTAGGCCTCGTTCAGAAAAGAATAGGTGGTAGGTTGCGTAAGTTGAGGAAAGACTTTAAAAAGAAAAATAATGCGAGACGGTAAGGGGATTGGAGGTTCAAAAGGACTGATGAGGCCATTAATAATCTGCAAAATTACTAATTACAATTATCTGCTTGGCTATTAGAAGGAATAAAAATGATCTAAACAAAATGAAAGAGGATGTTTGGGTCACATTTTTTCATAGGGCATCTAGTAATGAAAAACCACAGCCCAACTTGTGTGTGATATATCGTGGTGTAAATACATACAAGCTCAAAGGGATGGTACTGATTATGACCACAAAAACACTTTAGATGATGTTGTAATAGAGGTAATAAAACCCACTTACCAAGACTTAGCTAAGCCAGATCTTCTCAGTAAATGCCTTCACGGCAGAACTCAAAATGTTTTATGGTTTAGGACACCTAAAATTAATTTTGTAAGACTCAGAACTCTCCAGTTTGGTACATTTGGTTCCATAATTACGTATCATGAAGCGAATAAAGATAGAATAAAAGTTCTACACCGATTAGGCCTAAAACCAGGACCTAACTGCACCAATATTTTGTCGCATATCGATTTTGTGCGAGTGATGCAAGCGGAGAGATCCTGCCAAGAAGATGTAAAGAAATGAAGGAAACTTTCAAGAACACTCAAAAAGAGGAAGAGGGATGTTAGGAACAAGAAAAACCTGAATATGCAGTAGGAATGTTTTGAAATATGAGTAAATACAATCTTCTACACCATTTGGCCTTATTTATTTAGTATTTCTTAAATTCCCGAAAATTGATAATTTTTAAAAGAAATCTTTGTTTTCTCAAAAACTATTTCCCTAAACTCTTGAAATTTTTACCACATGTGCAAAACAACCTACCCTACAGCCCCTACCACTATGGCCATCAACAATAATGTATGTAGTTAATTAAAAAATATGTATGTTACCATAAAAAAATGTAAAAAAACTTAATGTAGAAAGAAAATTCTAACTTTTTTATTTTCAAAGGTAACATTTTTAAAGTGGTAGGGGCTTTTGAGAAGGGTATTAGACAAATGTGGTAAAACTTTCAAGAATGCAACTTAAATAGTTTTTTTAGAAAACACAATATCCCTGAGAGCAAATTAACATGGCAGGGATACAGACGTCCGTGTCCCCAATAATAAGTTCAGAAATAATTAAATCACAGTAAATTATCTTTATTTTTCAAATTAGACTAAACTTAACGCAACCAAATTAAAATTAAACGTATGGTAGTTTTATTATATTTTAAACTAACCCTCAAACTCCATCAACAAAGCTACAATGCAATCAGTTTTTTTAGCATTATGCCGTACCTAAACCACATTTTTTGTTAATTTCTGTTCCTCATCAGGGACCATTCAATTTCTAACATTGTCAATGTTAGAAAATACATCATATTTAAATAAATAATTGTACATTGTATGTTGAATGAATATAATTTATTAAATTACATAAATAATAAATACCACAAACGCGCAATAAAGCAAGAAATACGAAGCAATCACTGTTTTAAATTGATTATAATTCGTTTTTGAAAGCTCATTCAGTCCTACAATATAAACATAATATTTAGCTCCCTTTACTATTTTAAACTTTAGTATGTTTTATAAAAAAAGAGATAATAAGTACTAAATAAAATAAAAGTACCTTTCCCTCAACTTTTAATTAAAAAATAAATGGAATGTATATGAAACCAATAACAAACAACTTTAACAATAAGGAACGAGGTTATGTTAAGTTTATTTAATTGGAACTCATTTAAAACTTTCATTATTCCAACAATAATTTTTATTTTACACATTTTTAACACCTCGTATTATAATTGTTTGACTTTTGAGTAACCCAAGGTTAGGGTAATTGGAAATTTATGATATGTTTTGTTTCACCAATAATTGATGGCTTCGTGTCATTTTTAGGACAGAAAGAACAACTTTCTTTTGGTAAATTCATCGAAATTATTTGATATGAATCAATCAAAATATGCCTTTTGTACCTCATTATATTACTCAAGGATTGTAAGGTTTGGTCTACAACTTCATTTATAATATATTTAAGCTTTGTACACAAAACAAACTATTGTACTTCAAATACAGTCTATTTAAACATTAGCTTCACTCCAAGCAAGATAAATATGAATGAAGTATAAAATGTAAAATAAAATTGTTGTACTTCAAATACAGTCCAAGTAAACACTAGCTTCACTAGAACGCAAAATAAATATTAATGAAGTATAAGATGTAAAACAAAACTATTGTACAAATACAGTCGAAGTAAACACTAGCTTCACACTAATGCAAGAAAAATATGAATCAAGTATAAGATATAAAATAAAATTGTTGTACTTCAAATACAGTACAAGTAAACACTAGCTTCACTCCAATGCAAGAATAATATTAATAAAGTATAAGATGTAAAATAAAATTGTTGTACTTCAAATACAGTCCAAGTAAACACTAGCTTCACTAGAACGCAAAATAAATATTAATGAAGTATAAGATGTAAAACAAACTATTGTACAAATACAGTCGAAGTAAACACTAGTTTCACACCAATGCAAGAAAAATATGAATGAAGTATAAGATGTAAAACAAAAATGTTGTAAATATTATTTTAAAACATAATAGTATTCGTCAATAATTTAAAAAAGAGACATTAAGTATAGAAACGTAATGCAGACATTTTTTTATTAGTTCGGCTAACTACTAGATATTGTTATCACCTAATATATTGTTAAAGGAATATTTATGCCATAAAATAACTTAGACGGATTAAATTATTAAATTAAAAAGATGTATGTTCTAAAATTATATATCCTGAAAATAGTCCTTAATTTTTGTAACTAGCATGTTCCATTGTTACAAGGTTAATTGTTAATTGTTGCATGTGAATTTCAACACAAAAAGCAACAAGCATACAATCGCAGTAACAGTGGGAAGAAAAAGGGAAGAATTGACAGGTAATTAGTAAGACTGCTTTGACACAAATTGTAATCTACTGATATCTAGGAGGGGAAATTATTACATCACTAACTACTGCGATTAGGCAAACGTAAATCAAGGTAAATCAGTTTTATATTATTAATTACTATTATTGATTTCAACCCTATAATGGATCTACTCCAAGAAGTAATTATAGTACGTTGGTCTGACATTTCAATTTGGTGTTAAGGTGGTAGAAAAAAGTAATTAGTGTTGTGTAAAACATGACACATTACAATGTTTCCTGCTGTCTATCATTAACTTTATAATACCCAGTCCTTTTTTCTAACTCATGTTTAATTCGCTTAATCTCTTTAGTTGACGCTAGTGCATGTGGTGTGGTGTAACGACTTATTGAACCAATCTCAAATAAAGGACGTAATATTACCATAAATAATTGATTCACGGCAGTACCAAAAATAAAAATAATAATGTGCTACTGTTTTGAACATTTCATGACGACGACATCGATCCTGAATCTGGTGTTACGAATGAGCCGGAGGTGATCGCGTCTTATAACTACACTAAGAGTGCCGTTGATGTTGTTGATAATCAGAAGAGTACCTACTCCATTTCTCGAATATGCTACATATGGACACTTAAGATATTATTGTATTGAATATCGTTGGAATAAACAATGTTTCGCAACAACATTGATCACGTAATCTATAGTTAACTATCTGAAAATGCTTGAAATAAGTTTGAAAAGAAAAATACATAAAGAAGTTCGATTCCTACGAGAAGCAAAACACCACGTTCAGAAGAAAACATAACCCGATGAAAGTGTTCATACCGTCCAAGAATAAAGAACAGAAAAACAATGGTTCATTGTGTGCAATATAATGGGGAAATTTATAAATAATATAGAGCAACTATTTGTGAAAATTGTAATCATGACTATATCTGAGTCAATGACAGTGATGACTGAATTAATTTGAATTGTAATATTTATTTGTTGGTGGAGTTGGAATGTATTTTTTGTTTACCATTATAATATTTTACGTTACCTTTTGTATATATTTATTTTAACACTAGAATAATAATTTTGAATTTTACAAATTTTAAGTATTAAAAACGACAAAAATATTTTCAATTTTTACATTTTGTAGCCTCCTCATGTTTAAAAATGCATTAATTTTGATTAAATGTGTATGAAACAGTAAAAAGATATAAAGAAATTAGTTTTTCTGAACACGGTACTTTATTTCTAAGTTTTAAATGTAGGTGATAACAGCTGTCACTAGCAAGTAACGGCTAGTTAACTAAGAAATTTAATATTAACTACGAAGTTATTTTATATACAGTTAGTTGTTTTTCCCATTTAGGATTGAGGTAATTTAAAACGTTAGTGGCAAATGTATTAATATTAAAGTAGGAAAAGCTTTTAGCGGACTTTTATAAGTATGTATGGAGGTAAAATCTGGAAATAAGTATGTTGTTGGAAAAGTAACTTCATAATTAACAGATTCTAACATGGCATATGATGAACTGCAAAGGATACATTACGTATTTTATTTAATAACAATTTATTTTATTTACAATTTAAATGACGTAACCTAATAGATACAAAAAACTAAACTACTACAGTACCCTATGAATAGTAATATAAGTTCATTTCATAGATAATTTATTTGTATCTTATAAACTGTATTTTAACATACCATACTTGTATAAGCATAGAATTAATTAGAATAATATGAAATCAAAAACCATGCAGTTATATCTAAAATAGTTAACATAAATTAAAATAGTTATCTTACAGGTAATTTGTATTTAAATCCGAATTCATAATTCTCTGTTTAGCCACAGGACAGAAGAATATATCGCATTCTTATCATATATTTATTTGAACGATTTATTGTTGTTTATGTAAAAGAGACATCAGTATAAAAGAATAAATAACTAGTGCAACATGTTTTATGAAACTTCGTGTAATAGTTTCAGAAGTTGAAAAAGACAAAGTTAAAGACAGATACTGTATATAGATAAATGCAAATGAATGAATTTAAAATAACAAGTATTCAATTAATTGTCATTCAAGAAAACAAAACAACTAAATCTGAAATTTAAATCAATACTGAGAAACTTAAGTTTATCATATACAGAAACATGTTTAAATCTGTTTACATGTGAATTTTGTTTATAAGATGTGGTAAAATTGTCTCAGATAAACAGAGCACCTTCAACTTCCCGTAAATTTTATTACATCTCATTAAGTCTTGTCCTACAACTTTAAGGTTTAGGTACAACCAACCACATTAAAGACAATATGCGCAAGCGCTCTACAAAATTTGCTTATTGGTCCCAATGGTTCATGAGTTTCATGACGCACGACCTTCCGCATACTTATTTGAGGTTATCTCCTGAAAGAAGATTAATATGTTGTATGTTGCTCCACTAATATTACTTTTGCTGAAGATGCAGTTGTAGGCATATATCAGTTTCGATTACATAGAAAAATGTGCATGATCCCTTAATAATCTCACTAAAAATGTTTGCGGTAGAGCGTATGCTAATGTCTGTATATCACTGGAGAATAATGAAGCTTTAATACTTCAATGGTAGTTTTTCGTACATAAACCTTAACCCCTAACCTCCGATATTTAATTTACCACATAATGTCAATTTGTAATCGATCTCAGTGTGACTTGTTCTATACCGTCTACTAGATATATAACTCTTACTTCTATTTCGCATCAAAATCTTGTACAATACTCCATTTCGTCTTCTAAAACGCACGCACTATACTCGAATATCCTTTATAATGATTTATTAATTTCGTAATCGTACAGATTAAATATGTGTAGCTTTTGCTTCAAAGATTTTATTTACATTCTGAAATAAGTTATAGACATCTTTTTCAGTCAGATGAAAATACATATTTCTTTAAGTTTAGCATAATACCTACTGTGATTTAAGTTTAGAATATGTACCCATTGAAATGAAAATATTATATTTAAATAAGGCTATAAGAATATCTAAGCTTAAGGAACACATATTATAGTCACTTTATCTGATATAAAAACAATATTCACAGAAAATACTGATCCTTAATAATATTTCACAATCTATTCAAAGATTACAAAACTCTTTAACGTACAAGAGATATATCAAAATTAAAACTATCGTTCTCTTGATCTTATATAATAGAAGTTAGATTGTTGTTTCTACAGAAGTTTAGTACAGATTTCAGTCATAATTATTACAATCACCCTTTAATGCCAGTTCATGTTTTCACCTTGACTAAGACATTAAATTACTCCTTTGTGTTTCATATTTAACCAGAACATGTAACTCTTGAATTTCTCGAGACACAGGAAATTAATGTTCTATTTCTCTTACATTTAATAATGGTTCCTTTGTAATAACATGAAATCAGATGTTGTCAAGTTCCAGAGGTAATTAAATTGAAGTGATTAATCTTCACTTTTTGAAGTGTAACACAAATGAACATAAACTAAGTTAAACCAATTCAACTTCAAACTGAAATCACTTTTTCAAATTGTTAACAAATTTGCAAACTCCATTTTCAAAGCTATAACGATAATCAGTTGTGTCAGCTTTATCCCATACTGAAGTGGAGATTATTCTCGGTTAGTTGTCATTTGATAACATAGACCACTCAGTTTGTAACAATGCGCATGTTAAACTATAAATCACACCACAACAAATATTAGTCAGTTGTTTACCATTCTTTGTGTAGGGCAGTCCTTTGTCTTATAGTTTTTTTTCTGATCACGTTTATATTTCGTCTTATTTATGACTGTCCATAAATTATTTGTCGGCCTAAGTTCCTTTCCTTTTTAATTTCCAATATGGTCCAAATGTTTTATGTGTTAAAGTAAGTTGATTTATAGTTTCGAAACGTCTTGTATTAGTTTGTATATACACTATCTTAGCTATATACACTATTTTATAATATTGTTAAAAGATTTAACAATATTATGCTAATAATGACAAATAGCTTTTTTCAAGCATCGTTTTCATTATCTGACAAACACGGTTTTCTTCACAATAAATAAATAATAAAGTCTATCCCTAATATATCGTTCCATATTTCGCAGGATAACTGTATTAATTGAAGGTTATCACAAGTAGAAGAATTGAAGGATTTAATCATAAAGAAATTATATTATTATATTAGTAATCATTATATTTTTTCAATATATTTACTGACAAAGTAGAAGATGTTTCTATTATTAAAGATTAGGTTGTTATTTTCAAAATCAATTTTGTTTACAATCAAAATTTTACAATATAACTCCTACACTTGAATACTTTATATTAATACATTTGAATGACCAATTATTTCTATTTCTTTCAGTATGTAAAACTAATATTACTAGAAGATATATAAAGCTTGTTATTTTCTAAGTTATTGTCTTTAAATATTTAAAATTAAATGATTTCTTAAACTTTGTACTTAGAAACTGAAATTGGATAACAAAACGTTCATGTTATAATTTTTGAAGAGTACAGAATCATTTTAATAGATGTAAACAAATATATGTTTGTAGATTTTGAAACCGGTGGTATTATATCTTTATACATCTGTTGTATATATTAAGTTTAAATTGTTTAGATAACGTTTAGAATACACCAATTTAAATATATTAAATATATTTACAACTGTTTATAGATATTCGAACAATAAGTTTTAATTTTCAATAATATTTATATATATTATTTTAAAATTATATTACGTTAAGTAAAAATCAAATTTCAAAAATATATAGAAAATTAAATAGTCTAAGCATTTAAAATATCGACAAATGGTAGTTTGACGTGTAGTTTTAACAAAAGAACATTCCTATATAATACATCCCCCGTTTTCAAAGTTAATGAACCATATTAACATTCCAAAACATAATTCAATTCCGCCTCATTGATTCGAGCTCATTACTACTCTCTCTCTCTGTGGAAGAGGTAATGCAGTCGAACATCTCCCCCTTCCCTCCTGGAATTTCCTAAACTTCTAATTCTGTCTCCATTCTGGGCAAACAATAAAGAAGTTTGAAGTTTGAGATTACTTGTAGACACCTATGTAGTTAGGATATTTCGATGGGATATAGGAATATTTTATAACTCGTCTTGTATATGTTATCATCTGCTACGACGTTATATATTGACTTTGAAAACAATTTGTTTTATACATTTCAATAAAAAAACAATAGCATTTGTAAAACTCTAATGTGTACATTAAGCGTAATCTAATAATAATTCATATCATAATGTTAAACGTTCGTTGTTCATCACTTACAAGATATCAAGTACTAGTTAGTAAATGGTCCAAACAGGTTGGACTGACTGAAATGAAAGGTTTTTTGCAGTTAGGTTGGTTTGACCTTAAAAAGGATCAAATGCCATTTTAAGTGCGTCGGTAAAAGAAATTGTAGGCAAGTTCAATATTTTTTACGATGGGATTGAGTTGGAGTGGGTACACTATACACTGTGGGTACACTGATGAGAAAATGTTCTGAAAGCAACTCCTTAGAGAAAGAGAAACAGTGTCAGATTTCTCATTGAACTAAATTAAAAGTACCATTTTGATATTTTTTATTTAGTTTTGTGTTTTGTAACATATTTTAATATTGATTTCACTGTAATTTTAAAACCAAATAAAAATCAATTTTTAAAAATGACGTTTTTCTCTTCCAAGTTGAAAGACAATATATATAATAAGATTAATGCCTCCCTCAAGCCCTTCCGTAACAAATATTTGACCCTTCATTAAAATAAGGTTGAAGGCAACTCCTTAGACGCTTCTAATTATATGGATTGTTCAGAGAACAACCACAGACAAAGATATTTGAAGTAGACAAGCAAGGTGCTGCGTGGCGTAATTCCTTAGAAGTCTTCATTCCAACAAGTCTGGTTAGAATCAACTCGATGGAATTCGTTGTGACACGACCATACTATGTTTATTTTAGATGAAATGTTGTTAAGAACCAGGGATTTCAACAAAATAAATAGTCAACATAAACTGGGCCGGGTAAAACCACCTATTCACTCAAATCTCTAATTGGGAGAAATTTGTGGATCAAGAATAAATCTTAAATATAAGTACAACTATTTCACATTGTTAGACCCATATGCATTATAATTATACTTACTGTATTTAATCTTATTTATCCGCTAAATTAATATGTTTTAAAACCAAATGCAATTATTTTCATTTGATCTTGAATTATTGCAGAACCTAAGTGTAAACATCATGTAACATACCATAACTAAAATTAAAGAAATATAATATGCAACCTTATGAACGGCGAAATACAAATTGTATTACCTTTTCCGACACTCGGAAGGTGGTGGTGTGCACTTAAACGGTTTAAACAAATGTGTAAAATATGCTTACTTTGTTGTTGCTAATTTAATTTTACAATATCTGTAGAACGGCGTCTACTAGTAGTAAGAGAGTATGGTATTAAGTAGGGCAAGGATGATAATATCTTGGTAGCATTTCTTATAACAAATTATGAAACGTGATGAATCACTAAATCTAAGCACGAAACTTTATATTGAATTTTCGTTTCAAACATCGTAAACCTAGTTGTGAATGAATCTGAGATTTTCTGACAGATTATTTCATATATACCTTCCCCATTTAATAATATTTAAATAACACTTTAATCTATAATCGAGATCATTATATTACTTTAAATATGCCAAATATACCTTTACGATCGTAACATTTTTATACGATTCTCGAAAAGTTAAATTTGTTTTTGTGAATAACGAAAATTAACCTTAATTAGAGACGAGATTTTCCCGGAGAATTTCCTTGGATACTGAGTTCTATACCATGAGTTAGTTATGTTTGTTCTTTTATATAACTCTACGTTTCACCAGGATTCTTTCTGCATGGATAGATCAAATCTATTAACATTTCACAGTCAACGGCCAAAGTTCAAACTTACTTAGTGATTAACGAATTTAAATTTGTGACCTATTATGGTTAATATAGGCCTAATTAGTTGGGTTAGGTTTTGTGTGGAGCTGTATGATAAAGTTTCTGCTGTTGTTTCCAATGGCAAAATAATTTAACTCACGCTATTATTGTTAATGATTCCCTATATATTCCAGGATATGTATAAAGCAATTCGTTCAAAGATTTTGTACATATTGCTTGGTATATTATGTTTGTTTCTAAGTGTTTCTTATTGTAAATATATAAAAAACAATTTATATTTCTTTATTTTTTCACGAGATTATATATTACCCATACGGAAACACCGACAACTGAAATTGCAAATATCAAATGTTCACCGATCATTCCGTTTAATTAGAGCCATGCTAATTGTGGTTCACAGTTCATACTTATGTGAGTTTATATATATATATATATATATATATATATATATATATATATATATATATATATATATATATATATATATATATATATATATATATATATATATATATGTGTGTGTGTGTGTGTGTGTGTGTGTGTGTGTGTGTGTGAGAGAGAGAGAGAGAGAGAGAGGGGTATGTATGTATTTAAATATAAATTCAATCTTCTCAGATTCTAATTTATGCACCACTAGCAGCGAAACTTGTTTCAAGCAAAACTATTTTTCCAGATCAATTCTGTGTCGAGTAAATAATTTTCCTAATATTGTAAAACATCTTTCTTTTTATTTACAAATTTCTAATTTAAAATATCGCTATTCTTTTGACTTTATTTTTTGATGATTTGATTGGAGATCTCTTTTCTTGATTCGTTTGCTAAGTATTGTATTTGTACTATATTAAAAATGATTTTTTTTTTAAATGATATGAAATGAATTGGAAATTATATTTTTCTGTTTCCATAATGTTTAATTTTTATTTATAATTAAAATAAACAGTGATATTAAATTATTTGTAATATTCTATAGTTAATACCTAATGATATCAGATGACTTTACTAACAAGATATAAAATATTTGAAACCACAGTGAGAAATATACCGATTATTTTTTTTTGATATTTATTACGTTTTTTATTAAAATATAGAAGTTACTTGTCCAATATTTCAAATTATTTTTAATTTGAAGTTTAACTCCTGTCAAACTATGTTAGTCTTGCTGAGCTGGGTAAACTCCAGATGATGGTTATCCTTGGAACCAAACTGTTGCTTATTCTTCTGGTATAGGAATCATCGCTTATAGACTACTAAGTGAAACTCTCTTCAAGATTCTTTTGCAGTAGGATTTCATCGCTTACCATCTCCCTGAGTAGAACAAGATTATTATTAAGTGTTTTAAAGTTTTGAATGATTCTTTCCCAGGCGAGTCCTCTAAGTGTACACAAAATCTTCAATAAAGATAAAACATTTACATTTAGAATAAATGGCATGAATTTTGTACCGTACTATATTCCAGGGTTGTGTCACAATCGCGTCGTGATGATGTTAAACAAGTAACAATTTGTTTTTACCACAGCTCTCTGTGTCACAGTATCGAATTAAGTACTTCCAAAATGCTGTCACTACGACATTGGCGGTGTCCAGTCATGTAATCGTAGTATGTATCATATAAAAAAGGCATACGACTTATTCCATTATCAAATAAATTTTCTCAATTTGAGGTAACGTTAGGTTTAGAGTTAAAAGATAAAATCTGTGCCTTAGGTCACGATATGAAGTCTGGGTATAGGAGCATGCCCTCAGTTACTTGGCACCACTACCACTTGGTATTAAACCACATACACACGCGCGCGCACACACAAGCGCACAGGCACACACACACACACACACACACACAGTTAACTCCAAGAATATTAGGCTAACCAATCACAGTAGTAATCAGCCTCGTCAATTCTCACCTTGTGCTGTATGTCTACACAACTCCACTTATCATCGCTTCCATCCCTTGTGGTGATGTGTTTACAGCGATTTTACTGTTAGATTTCCATAGTGCATTCTCTTTAGACAATGGGCGGGGTACTCTTGTCAACTCTATATATATATATATATATATATCTAAGAGAGTTGCGATTTGTCTACATTTTCGGAAGTCAATACAATAATAAAAAGATAGACGTTTTCACTATTATTGTTATTTGTGTCCTACAATCCGGCAGGGATAAAACGCTAGTGAGTTCTGGTAGCCAACAATCAATCGATTGTGGTTTAGAAGATATCAGTCTGCTGTGCCACAAGTATATAGTTGCTAATTAAATTATAACAGTACTAGTCGGCTTTGAAATTATGGATTTAAAAGAATTTATGAGAAGATCTAATACACTACTTAACACAATGAAGAGATGAGACGAATAAATCACTAAATGACAGCGAGAGGCGATTGTAAAAACTTTAAACTCACGAAATATAGTTATATAAACATTTATTGCACTTTAATTTTTATTGTAATCTACTACAATATGACTAACTGAAAGAGTGAGTAGAAGAAAAAGAAATCACAAGCATAAGGCGAATGTCATGAATTTAAACTCAACAATACCTGCTATACAACCTTTGCTATTTATCCTTATTAAACTTGGCATTGCACAGTAGTTCAGTAAAAAAAATT
Organism: Aphrophora alni; assembly: GCA_963513935.1. Taxonomy (NCBI): domain Eukaryota; kingdom Metazoa; phylum Arthropoda; class Insecta; order Hemiptera; family Aphrophoridae; genus Aphrophora; species Aphrophora alni. The sequence goes on along the minus strand of OY740772.1, from coordinate 33,342,107 downwards.
CTTTCTCTCTTTATTGACAAAATAATATTTCAAGCTTGTGACGTCAGCTGCGGGAACACTGCGGCAACAAGATAAAGACGGATGCGTGGGATGTAAAAAACCTGGAAATGGGTTAGTGAAGATGTGGACATAATAGTTCACTAATGATAGACCTTATTTTTTAAATCATCTTTAGCTGTCGTATTTTTAAATAAACCTTAAACTAATTACAACAACAAGTAACCAGACCTACATAAATTGCATAAAAGGACGTCTTTAATTTCCCCTATATTTGTACATAATTTAAACATATTATATAAATTAAATTAAGACTGGGTTTAAAGCATACTAATACTATGTGATATAAACCGAAGTGACATTCCAGAGTAACAGAAAACCATCCTAAACAATCTCAAATTCTCTCAGTTCTAAGTAAACGTTTACAAGTAAAGAGAAAAAAACAAATCCTAATGATTGAGTACTACTACACACCTCAATAAAATATTTGGTACCATCTGTTTCCGGTTTTATTTATAGTGGATAAAATATATTTTACTATATTTAAATATTTATACTACTTTATATTACGTTGTTTGCAAGTAGTAATGGACAATTTTGTTGGGCTAATTTTATATTTTGTGTATTTTAGTATGACGAACAATACCAATATAAGAAACAATAAAATAAATATGTCATTATAAAAATTTGAAAAAAAAATGTGTTTTATAATATTTTAATGTCATACTGCAATACATATGCAAAATTAATTATACAATAAATACCTTGACACAATTGTTATTTACTATTTTCGACAGAATTTTTGAATTACGAATACATATTTATTTATTTCTTATTAATTTTGAACATTGCTCTGTATATTTTCTTCTAATCTTTAATGAGCCGTTAACTTATGTGAAGTATACAAGACGCACCGAAGGTCCTGAGTAATGGTTCTCACCAATACTTTCACATTTTTTTTCATTTACTTTCATATTTTTTTGTTAGAGACAAATATCTTTCAAAAAACATTTACCTAGTAATTGCAAAAAGACCTTGTACGTTATTATAGGCTACTATAAAATAATGCGGTAAATAACCAGATTAATGGTAATATTGATTAAAAAAATCGTACTACAAATTATCGTAACTATTTAAAAAAAATTAACAACATATATATTTTTGAAAAACAAAATTGTTTCGACTTAAATCCCGTAATTGTTTACCCTATGTTAAAACGATCCACGTACATACGCTCGCTATACAGTCTACACGGTTTATGTACAAATGCAAATGAATATACTCATTTACCTGTTATGTATACATCCCTTAGTAAATGTAAAGACTACGCGTTGACACAAGCTTCTGAAGTGGAATGTCAATATTGGATTACCAATTGTAAATATTTATGTTAGAGAGAAATGAATTTATTGACAAACTGAAATGGCAAACACGGTATTCGTTTAAAAGTTTCAGACCAATAATCTTTACGTAGGAACAAAGCGATTCGTTTTGTACATTTATAAAACACTGATAAATATCTAAACAAAATGTAGTGTCAGAATTTGTCGCCTAACAAATATTGACGACTTCACAGAAATTTGTATATCTTGTAGTTGGTTCCATCATTTCTATAAAACTTTGGTTAATCTCAGAAATCTGTATAGTGTGTGGTCTTAAAATTGTAACAGAAATTTTTTAAAAAACTATTTACATATTTATACTATTTGCTGTGAATAAGTTATCATATTAAATAACAAATACCATTCAATACAGTAGTTATTGAACCATCAGATATTCTATAAGTCTTTTGCGTGAGTTTAATAATTATTCATTAGTCAGAACTCTTTTAATGTTCTCACGAAGAGAATGAAGGCTACGTGGAATGGGGTTAAAACATTCTTCTTTTACCAATCTCCACAAAAAAGTAATCACAACAAAGGTGAGAACTTAGTTCAGATTATAAAAGTTCTGTAACTATATAAATCAATAATACTGCAGATGACTGTGTTACCATTATATGTTGCAGTTCCCTCATGTTTAAAAGATTTTTCACAAAATGTTGCCAAATCTCTCTGAATTCGTACAATAGCTTCGCCCTCTGAAATGGTCCTGGTCTCACGTTTATCTTACACAATAAATACCTATGATGGCATGTATGTATGTATACTCTTACATGATCTGAATGTAATGAACTTCTTTTTTTCTGACTTGGGTAATGATAATTCTGTTTACTGACTTGTCCACTCAGTAGTATATCAGACTTAGACAAATTTTTAATAAAATCATGAACTTTATAAACATATTCACAATAAACCAGGCGTGTCTTGCAGCCCCTTACTTTCAGTTCATCTTTGACCGGAATTTAATATTAGCGCGCTGTTAGGATTTAGAAAAAGAAAATATTTATTAAATTTTAGAATATATTAATAGTCAAATGTTAGCCCCAGGTAAATCTTCAATATCAGACGTGTAGTAGTTATTGGGAAATCGTAGAAAAAGTGTCGCACCTACTTAAATTGCAGGTCATTAGCATGACGTGGATAGTGGATCTCTGTATAAACTGCTAGTGACCTAATAAGGGTGGAGTGACATCCGAGACGTCGGCAGGGACGATAGACGCTACTGGTCAGCTGGGAGACCAGCCCAGGGAGGGTCTGGCATCCAAGACGTCGGCAGGGACGTAGTGACGCTACTGGTCAGCTGAGAGACCAGCCCTGGGGAGAAGTGGCATCCAAGACGTCGGCAGGGACGATAGACGCTACTGGTCAGCTGAGAGACCAGCCCAGGGAGGGTCTGGCATCCAAGACGTCGGCAGGGACGTAGTGACGCTACTGGTCAGCAGAGAGACCAGCCCAGGGAGGGTGTGTCATCCAAGACGACGGCAGGGACGTGGAGACGCTGCTGGTCACCAGAGAGACCACCACTGGGGAGGAGTGACATCCAAGACGTCGGCGGGGACGTGGAGAAGTTCTGGTCACCAGAGAGACGTGGTCCACGAAAGTACTTACAAAAGGAGTTCACTGGCAGTTTATAGAGATTCACGGCCTAGGTGAAAAGGTGAGCAGATTCATGTGCTTAGAAAACAAGAGTTGTTAAATTCAATAATTTGCCATTTCTTTGGATTGAAGGTTTAAAAGTCTGATTAGGACAGATTATGTTTTAAAATATATTTTATATGATTAAATATGAGATAGGAATAAGAATATTCCTGATAAATTGGAACAACTATAAGGGAACAAGGAATAAATTATTATTAATAATCTGAGCCAGTAAATATGTTATTTGCTTGGAACCCGTAGAATATGAATATAGGAGAAAACCCAGCATTCATAAATGCGCCCCAATATTTACAAGCAAACGCTGAGCAGTAAATCGAACTTTTTAAGTTCTAGTGTTATGTGACGTTAAGTTATTTTAAAATGCATCGACGTTTTGGAGGACAATTCCAGTAATTCTGTTGCCATTTATTCTGTTGATTCTCTTTCCAAAGCGGTTCCACTGGTTAATTTTTTTTTCTTCTGTGATGATAGCTTATAAAATCTCTTTTCAAAGCCATACCTCATAATTTTCATTCATTATTCATTATTATTTTCAGTACCATATGAATATATTCACGGTCTTTTATATTGTATTGTGGCATTATTAAAGGATTACATAAACAATAATGCAGTCGATATGTTTAAGAACATCCAGTTAAATTAGTAAAATACTTCAAAAAATTACTTCAATTACTACAGGGAACTGAAATCTCAACATCTGCGAAAATAAAATTAGCTGTTACAAATCAAATCAATTGAATACAGTGGTGATTCAACTAACATATTGTTACACTACAACTGGTATTAACTGCAATAGTTATAATAAATATTTATACTTAAAAGTTAAAATTTAACCGTTCTCTCATTAGACAATTTAAATCAATAATAATTTTTTTTTTTTTTTTTTTTACAAAAATGAAAGAGGACTTTTATATCATCAATAATTTATTTTTTTAAACAAAACATAATAATAATTATTATTATGTTGCATAAATACACATCAATATAAACATCGACATATACACATACACATAACAAAATTTATATAAAGTTATTACTTAACCATTAGTAAAAAATAACGAATTATTTAAATAAAACAATAAATACATAAAAAAAACGGCTAAGCAATGAAATAAATAATACTTTGAGCAAGCATGTTTCAAGGTTTTCACCTTATCTAAGAACAAAAGAATATAAACAATTCTGGAAGCCGCTAAATGCAAGATTTTACTAAATTTGTCTTCATTTATTTTGTTTTTAACTAGCGTAGTTTAATTTCAAATTAATTATACTTAATGGTAGTATTCTCCAAGTTCGTCAAAGCCTTTGGCAGTAGTATTTAAATTACATTTCTCCAATAACAACTTTCTAATAACAATATCTCTAATATTTCTAATAGAAAATCTTATCAACCCATTACAATGCTCACGATAATGTCCAAATTGTTCAAGAAATTCCTCCATAAACGATTGAAGCACAATTATCAAAGAGTACTGATTCAAAAACACACACACATATATATATATATATATATATATATATATATATATATATATATATATATATATTATACATTTCACGAACTTTTTATAATATTTTACGAATTAAAACCTTGTTTGGATTAACAAAAAATAGTAATAGCCTACCGTGCCTTATCAACCAAACTGATAATACTGTGTAGGAGAAGAAGGGATTATTATAACATCATATATAATCAGAATTCCCTCAGCTTCTAATGTAAACAAGATCCTAGGCATAATTTCACTTTTATGATACTATAAACTTTAATATTGTACTTCTCGCTTGTGTAACTTAGAGGAGACAGGAAAAGGGATGAGGAGTTTTGGAAATGTAATATTAAGAAATTTCTATCTCCCTGGTGAAGACAGTAACTACTTCAATATCATCCATCTGCATAATTGACGTGTTTTTATAGTTCTGGTTCAACTGTATTAATAGTTCTAAAGGAAATAAAAATTACATCTAAGAATAAATAAGAAGTATTCTGTTGCTCAATTCATGAGTGAAAAACATTATTCGTTATTCTAAATTATACTACACAATTAAATATACAATTATAAAGTTGGAAAAAGTTAATTTAACAGCTTTTCTGTTTGCACTAATACTATGATTAAGTACATTCACTTTTGACCTTATCTCATTTATATTAATAGATGTTCTTTATGTAGATAAGAAGAACGAAAACAAAAGTTATTGACTAATATTAAAAAATATCGATGAAATATGAATCAAAGATGTCAGCATTAGAGTTATATGTCTTAAAACAGATATCGATTTACTCTGAAACATCAAAACAGCATTTAGTACTAGTAAGATATTAATAAACGTGAATAAATTCTATGGATCTTTTAAATCTTTTATACTAATACTTCTAATAAATTTAAATTTATAAATTTAAATCTAATACTTCTGTCAGATAAACAAATGAAAATGCGGCTGTTTTTATCGGGTTTATAGGAAAAATTGATAAATATGTGCTATATGTATCAAGATTGTGTAGTAGCTTAGACAACAACTAGAATCTTTATGAATTTAGGAAACAAATTTATGAATTTCCTATGATCTGTTTATAGAAACCAAGCTCTGTTCATGCATAAGAAGCAAAAAGACGTGGCTCCATTTTATAGCAGAAGAAATGGATATCACTATTTTTTGCCTAAATATTTTTTCAAGATCTCAAAAAATTTCAAAACGTAAAGATAAAAAAAAAACATAACTAATATACGAGTTCTCGATTCGACACACCATTATGTTAATTATTTTTTTTAAATAAATAGTACTTGAAGAAAATTTAATAACTGACTTTTTTATCGCCACCAGTATAACAAAAAACCTGTAACCATTGACAGAAATAAACATTTGACAGGTGTTGAATATTTCAACAGCTTATAATGATTGTCAACGCTTGCTAATAAAGTTATATTGGCAATTTGTTTGTTCGATGTGTAAACTGTTCTTCCGTTCCCAAACGGCAGGACAGCTTTTGTTTTTAATCCTTAAATAACGAAGTTAATCCCTGAACACAATTTGCAAGCTTAAAAAAGAATGATAAAACTGGAAAATCTGTATAGATATACATTGTGTTAAATAAATGGTATATTTTAAAATGCTAAACAGAATACTGGATTATTTACAATTCAGGTGAAACTGTTGAATATTTGAAATAATAATTTATAACAAACTTTGTATAACATATTCTACTTAAAATATTAGACATTCATAAACATATGTATAAAAATGAAGAAAAGAGGAATTTTGTTAGGTAAAATTTCACCGTTTTTAAATTTGAATAACTGTCCTATAAGTCCAAAATGTAGTTTATACAAAATGGTTGTACATATACATATGCAACATGTAGCACACGTTCGTTATTTCTATGTTATTGGAGGGAAAAATAGTTGTTAATTGACTGACAAAATAATCTGGCTTATAAAAATTACAAACGAATGGCTTGTCATTTCAGTTTTCAAATGACGGTCTTTTAAGTATTTTACAAAAATAAACTTCCATAACTCCAAATAAAAAAAAAAAAACACGTCTATTGTGATTCTAAAAACATGTTTGGTACTAACTATTTTGTTTGTTTCCATTTATACTGGATTAAAGATCCATGACACTACTTTAAGAAGTTTGCAAATAGTACTAGAAATATTATGACCTAATTTAAATTTTGTTTCATGAAAGCATTATGACCAATCAATACTTATTAATACAAGGTTTGTTTGCATAATAAGTTGCTATTATATAAGCAAGCAATTAAACCTGTCTGGTCATATGGAATACAACTGTGGGGTTGTACCAAGAAAACAAATATCAAGTTGATACTTATTAATACAAGATAAGTTTTCATTTAACAACTGCAGATGATTTGTTAGTAATTGAAATTTTATTATGTTAAAAAATAGAGGGCTTATTGTTGAATATTGTGAGTTAGTTCTTTGGTATTTCACTTTTCCAAAAGTGTGGCTCATTTCAAGTGAATCAAGTGAATCAGTTTTGTCAAGTTCGCTGTGAAATAATGCATTTTATATTATTTAATATACAAGATATAGTTTGAAATCTTGTCGACACTATGTTTGTTTAATACTCAACCTCTGAGGATGGTAAGTATTTTACTGAAATGTAGGCCTACATCAGGAAATAAAAGTTTGTTTTATTAAATTGTGGAATTTGGTTTGATTTCAATCTTTAGGTTCGCTACAGTTAGGTCGTAATTGTATTATTATACAAGATATAGTATAATAAATATTTTATATTTATAAAATTGTTAAAATGGTACATATTATGAAATTCCTATGAATTTTAGTGTCAAATTGCAATATTTATTTTATTTATTATAAATTAAGTATAGAATAATTTGACACATTGGTTCATTATAGTTACTTGACATGATTTATTTTCTATTTGCATTTGTTAATTTTACTCATTGTACAGTCTGTTTCTTCAACTGTTAAATTAATGTTTCAATTATATACAGTATTTAAGGCTGACCAAAACACATCATGATCATCATATGAGTCGTAATGTTTGTATATAGGTTATCAAAAGAAGCATATCAAGTAATTGCAAAAAGCTTCATTGCACTTATCCTAACATGGAAATAAAAAAGGAAATTGGGAAAGACCTAATCATTTAGAGTATTACACATTTGGGGAGGGGGAATTACCAAACAAAATACCTACGTTTTATTGAGAGTAATAATTATCATTTCAGATTTTGTTATTGTCCTTTCAACAAAAATATAGTTAAAAACTCGTTCTAACATTACTAACCTAAACTTGTACTCAATTTCCCCAAATTTTAAATGGGACATGATGATCTGTAGAACTTAGATTATAGCGTATATTATGTAGGTAATAATATGTAGCGTTATAAAAAGGTAATGCGATATTACAGGATGTAACACTAACATGAATACTTCAAAATCGTTTTAAAGAATCAGCAGTCCCCAGATATACTGTAGTATCATACACGTAATATACCATTCAAAACTCTTTTAACCTCAATGTTGTGCTTCTTGGTTGTACACATTAGACAAAACAGGATGAGAAATTTTTATCATTTATTATAAAAAAGAACTTTCTAACGTATCTTTGAATACAGTAACTGCAGCTTTTATGCTAACAATGAACACAAAAACATTCTTATGGATAGTTCGGTTATTTTTCAGGTAATACCTTTCTGATATTACAGTAAAGTGAATTTTTAAAGACAAATAGGAAAGGTAATATACATAGTTTGTAATAAATATGTATTATTCTGTATCTCTATTCATTTTTAAATATGTCACTCGTTGCTCTATTACATAAAATAACAAAATTAAATGAAGTTGACCTACTGAGCTGGTACTGTTAAAGGTGGACCATTTAACGTTTTTTTCTGCGTTTGCTTCCACCAATATTTATGGAATTTATAAATAAAGTTCTTTATATCTAGTCCGAAAACTAGTTCCTAGGGATGGATGAGGGTGTTCCAACTAGAAATTCATTGTGACCTTTAAAATATTTAATACAATATTGTGACGAGGCTTATCAAGGAGTTCAGAGAAAAACTTTAAATAAAAAAATAATTTTAAAACGCTCCAAAATCGTTTTGTTCATAATTTTATTTTACCTTTGAAAATTCTTCATAAAAACGTAAATAAAAGTAAATACATGTTGTTAGATATTATTTTTCTCATAACAGACTCTAGAAGCCTAGTAGATTACTTCTAAAGGCGATTATTGAAAAAAAAAATAATGTTTACATAATTTTCGAGCGTACCTAATATACCAAAATTTCAAAATTAAATGAAAATTAAAATATAAAAATTGTGTCAAATTTAAACAAACTCCAAAAATGTGTAGTTTTGTTGGTTAAAAGTCAATTTCAAATGAAGACAGGCCTCTCAATAATGCCCATGATACATTCTATACACTAAGTACATGAAAACTTATTATTTTTGTGTCTTTTACAATCTCAATATTTACTAAACGTGGTAAACATTTTGTGGTGAATTTTCAAATTCCCCTCCTCATTTCCTTGTGCGTGGATTCAATCCCAAATCTTTCATTTATCAAGAGCACTGGTAGAACATTCCAAAAGGATTTAGTTTTTTGACCCACCACTTATGACCTAAGAGTCTCCACACAGTGTACGGAGTGTGTCGAAGTCTACTTCGACCAAAAGAGTCGTGCAGCGTTGCGGGGCCCAATTCTCTTTTAGTTGATTAATTAATTACGAACGGCTAATTGTAATGAGACGTATAGCTAACTCTCCGATCAGATTAATCACACGCCTACGTAATAACTAAAATATCTAAGTAATTTGTGCCTTTCGATTCGTGGCCACCATTTTGTTTTCAGCTCGTGTTAATTTTAAGTTTGACTTATTTAGGGGAATTGTCTCAGTGTTAAAAATATATATTGATTAATCAACAGTGATAACCAATTAGTTTAAGATTGGAGCAATAGTTTCAAGTATACCCAATTTGCGAACGTGATCGCCCTCTGGATGACGACACATGACTGTACCAACACACAGAACGCTTCCCATAATAGCAAATTAGTTATGACATTGCATTAGTAGTCAATTGCAACCAGCTTTCAACTTCCAAACAAAAATTCAAAAATAAGAATATTGGACCCATACATTTTGCTACAATATTATTCTGGTTGTTAAAATACAATTGTTGTTGTTAACTTACTTTTAGTTATCATTCATCAACAACAACACATTTTACAATTAATAATAGTTAAAACTCTGCTGTAATGATTGAAATTTTAATAAGATAAAAATAATTATGTACGGATTTAGATGGCGTAATAGTTAAGATAAATACTACTACAATGTTTATGAAACTTCAGTTCCCAATGTTCTGTTTATAAAACGACACATTTAATATACATACTTCTATAACAGATAGAAGAGAAATATTACTGATATTGCTAAATTTGTTAACCAGAAATAAAATAAAACAAGACAGTTGATGACAAAGGATTCATTGCTCGTTGTTATAATACTCACATAAATATAGAGATGTATCAAAATGATTTTAAACAAATTGAGATATACAATATGTAATTATTATCTGTATTTGTAGAGTTATACCTTCCAACATATTGAGAACATTTGAAAGTTTTTATAGTTTGAGCATGTGGAGGCTTGAGCATTGCCTTTAGCCGATGGGATGATGATTTTTTATATTGTATCAGTAAAAAAAGAGTTAATACAGTGTGTTTTAAGACTCAACTAGACCACTCAAGGTATGCATTATTGAAAATGGCATAACATTACTGTTCAGTAGTTTAGGCTGCGGACAAGATATATTCCAACATCCAAAAATTTGTTTATGGATTAGGGAGTATAAAATTATAAAATAAAGTTATACGTCAATTTTAACTTAAAAATGCGATAACGTAAGAACGGGAACTTTGTCACCTACATTTCTGTTTTGGAAATCTTAAAACACAAATAAATGTGAATCTTATATATATATATATATATATATATATATATATATATGTATATATATATATATATATATGTGTGTGTGTGTGTGTGTGTGTGTGTGTGTGTGTGTTTATTTTTTTCAATGATTAGTTTACTTTTTGCAAAGTCTTTAAGTGGGGTAAGTTAATATGTTTAGTGTAGTAGAAAAACAGTTTCAAGTCTGTAGAGAGTCGACAGATGGTTGTTGGAGTGTTGAAAGGAATGGTGTCGAACTGATCTGATTTCTGGGATTACAGTATTAACATATAATTTCGAAAATTTAAGACATAATTTTTAAATATCCACTATGGAAACGGTTATTGTATTCCGTAATAAAATAAATATTTAAACAGAATTTAACCTCAGTACGCAGAAGTCTGAAAGTTTTATTTTATTTTATCCATTTATTTCTACTAAAACTAATTATGGTAAAATTAAGTTAGTGTCAAAATCTCTGCATTGTTTAAACTAATTTGTAGTAAAAAAAATTATTACACTAAAGAAATATTACACATTAAATCTTTGATGGATTTAAACAAATTCTTTCACTTTTTAATGGCATAAAAACAAATACTCACTCTCATATTAGTGAAACGTTAAAATTGTCATACAATTAAATGAAACAAGAGACAATTACAGTTAGTAAGTTTAATAAACCCTTATGTAAATTTCGGTAACGTAACTACCTACCAACCTCAGAAGGATATAAACCAATACTCTGAGGATGGTAGATGGCAATGTTAACGAAATGTACTTAAGGGTTTATTAAACTTTCTAATGTTACTTGTCTTAGTGTCTTATTTGTGGTATTTGGATTACTTCTATTTTATTGTTATTAATCAAATTTCTCATTGGATGTTTGTATATTAATATCTGTTTAATTATTTAAGTTTGACAGTAAAATTTAAGTTTATATCCTAACACAAATAAATAATGAGACCTTAAGGCATTTAAGTTTGAATTTATCGTGATGTTTACTATCTCGAACAAATCTGTAAAGTTAAAGTAAAAGGTTAAGACACAAAAGTAGAGATTGGGTCGGTTGAGAACAAAAACGGTGGGGGTACCCCCACCCCTCCCCCTCCCCCTTTGCCCCCACCCCTCCCCCTCCCCCTTTGCCCCTCCCCCTTTGCCCCTCCCCTTTAGGCCCCTTCCCTTCCCCCATTGGTCCCCCCACCCCTCCCCCTGCCCCTCCCCCTTTGCCCCTCCCCCTTTGCCCCTCCCCCTTTGCCCCTCCCCTTTAGGCCCCTTCCCTTCCCCCATTGGTCCCCCCACCCCTCCCCCAGCCCCTTCCCTGTAGGCCCCTCCCCTTTAGGCCCCTTCCCTTCCCCATTGGCCCCCCCACCTCCTCCCACCCCTCCCCCTGCCCCTCCCCTGTAGGCCCCTTCCCTTCCCCCATTGGTCCCCCCACCAGTGACGTATTGTTGTCGAGACACACACACACACACATGACGTCATACTCACACGACGTCATACACTTAACTTTTTTAATACCGGTGGGATTCGAACCTGTGAAGTTTGGATTTGAAGGCGGACACGCTACCGACTGAGCTATCGTGCATAGTATTACAAGTCGGATATTTAACGCAGTATATAAGCCGCCATGTTGTAACCGCAATAATGTGTTATATAATTATATAATGTGTTAAGATATCCTACTTTTGCCCATCCACAGCCTATCAGCTGTTACAATAATGTGTTATATAATTATATAATGTGTTAAGATAGTTAACCTAAAGTTTCCCACCTTTGCCCATCCACAGCCAATCAGCTGTTACAATAATGTGTTATATATATATATATATATATATATATATAATGTGTTATATATTTATATAATGTGTTAAGATAGTTAACCTAACCCCATAGTATTACAAGTCGGATAAAATTAACGCAGTATATAAGCCGCCATGTTGTAACCGAACGCCAGAACATTTCGTAGAAGTTCGGACACGAACCCCTTACCGTAAGACTTACCGAGTTTTTCGCGACCGCGAAAAACTCGCGTACGTCTTACGGTATGGGTTCTGAGTCGTACCTCTAGGTTACTCTGACAACAAATAGTAGTGTCCAAATTTAATGTGCTTGTGGTAACCTAACCTATAAGTTTCCTACTTTTGCCTATCACAGCCTATCAGCTGTTACAATAATGTGTTATATATATATAATGTGTTATATATTTATATAATATGTTAAGATAGTTAACCTAACCTATAAGTGTCCTACTTTTACCCATCCACAGCCTAACAGCTGTTACAATAATGTGTTATTATATAATGTGTTAAGATAGTTAACCTAAAGTTTCCTACCTTTGCCCATCCACAGCCAATCAGCTGGTACAATTAATGTGTTATATATATATAATGTGTTATATATTTATATAATGCGTTATATAATGTGTTAAGATAGTTAACCTAACCTATAAGTTTCCTACTTTTACCCATCCACAACAGCCAATCAGCTGTTACAATAATGTGTTATATATATATATATATATAATGTGTTATACATTTATATAATGTGTTGAGATAGTTAACCTAACCTATAAGTTTCCTACTTTTGCCTATGTTCACCACAGCCTACTTGAATCAGCTGGTACAATTAATGTGTTATATATTTATATAATGTGTTAAATATGTATATAATGTGTTAAGATAGTTAACCTAACCTATAAGTTTCCCACTTTTGCCTATGTTCACCACAGCCTACTTGTAACAGCTGGTACAATAATGTGTTATATATATATATGTAATGTGTTATATATTTATATAATGTGTTATATATGTATATAATGTGTTAAGATAGTTAATCTAACCTATGTATGAAAAGTTTTTACCTATGTTCACCACAGCCTACTTGTAACAGTTGGTACAATTAATGTGTTATATATTTATATAATGTGTTATATATGTATATAATGTGTTAAGATAGTTAACCTAACCTATAAGTTTCCTACTATTGCCTATGTTCACCACAGCCTACTTGTAACAGCTGGAACAATTATGGTTTTATATATTTATATAATGTGTTATATATGTATATAATATGTTAAGATAGTTAATCCAACCTATGTATGAAAAGTTTTTACCTATGTTCACCACAGCCTACTTGTAACAGTTGGTACAATCAATGTGTATTTATATAATGTGTTATATAATGTGTTGAGATAGTTAACCTAACCTATAAGTTTCCTACTTTTGCCTATGTTCACCACAGCCTACTTGAATCAGCTGGTACAATTAATGTGTTATATATTTATATAATGTGTTATATATGTATATAATGTGTTAAGATAGTTAACCTAACCTATAAGTTTCCCACTTTTGCCTATGTTCACCACAGCCTACTTGTAACAGCTGGTACAATAATGTGTTATATATATGTAATGTGTTATATATTTATATAATGTGTTATATAGTTATATAATGTGTTAAGATAGTTAACCTAATGTGTTATATAATGTGTTAAGATAGTTAACCTAACCTATTAGAGTTTCCTACTTTTGCCCACCACGGCCTAGGTACATTTAATGTGTATAATGTGTTAAACGTAGTTTCCTCCGTTGCCTACCAGGGTGTAGCACATGTGTTTATGTATCGTGTTAAAATATTGTTAACCTAGACTTAATTCCTACTTTTGCCTATTAACCTAACCTATAAGTGTCCTACTTTTACCCATCCACAGCCAATCAGCTGTTACAATAATGTGTTATATAATTATATAATGTGTTAAGATAGTTAACCTAAAGTTTCCTACCTTTGAGCATCCACAGCCAATCAGCTGGTACAATTAATGTGTTATATATATATATATATATATATATATATATATATATATATATATATATATAATGTGTTATATATTTATATAATGTGTTAAGATAGTTAACCTAACCTATAAGTGTCCTACTTTTACCCATCCACAGCCAATCAGCTGTTACAATAATGTGTTATATATATATAATGTGTTATATATTTATATAATGTGTTAAGATAGTTAACCTATAAGTGTCCTACTTTTACCCATCCACAGCCAATCAGCTGGTACAATTAATGTGTTATATATATATAATGTGTTATATATTTATATAATGTGTTATATAATGTGTTAAGATAGTTAACCTAACCTATAAGTTTCCTACTTTTACCCATCCACAGCCAACCAGCTGTTACAATAATGTGTTATATATATATATATATATAATGTGTTATATATTTATATAATGTGTTAAGATAGTTAACCTAACCTATAAGTGTCCTACTTTTACCCATCCACAGCCAATCAGCTGTTACAATAATGTGTTAAGATAGTTAACCTATAAGTGTCCTACTTTTATCCATCCACAGCCTATCAGCTGTTACAATAATGTGTTATATAATTATATAATGTGTTAAGATAGTTAACCTAACCTATAAGTTTCCTACCTTTGCCCATCCACAGCCAATCAGCTGGTACAATTAATGTGTTATATATATATATAATGTGTTATATATTTATATAATGTGTTATATAATGTGTTAAGATAGTTAACCTAACCTATAAGTTTCCTACTTTTACCCATCCACAGCCAATCAGCTGTTACAATAATGTGTTATATATATATATAATGTGTTATATATTTATATAATGTGTTAAGATAGTTAACCTAACCTATAAGTGTCCTACTTTTACCCATCCACAGCCAATCAGCTGTTACAATAATGTGTTATATATATATAATGTGTTATATATTTATATAATGTGTTAAGATAGTTAACCTATAAGTGTCCTACTTTTACCCATCCACAGCCAATCAGCTGGTACAATTAATGTGTTATATATATATAATGTGTTATATATTTATATAATGTGTTATATAATGTGTTAAGATAGTTAACCTAACCTATAAGTTTCCTACTTTTACCCATCCACAGCCAACCAGCTGTTACAATAATGTGTTATATATATATATATATATAATGTGTTATATATTTATATAATGTGTTAAGATAGTTAACCTAACCTATAAGTGTCCTACTTTTACCCATCCACAGCCAATCAGCTGTTACAATAATGTGTTAAGATAGTTAACCTATAAGTGTCCTACTTTTATCCATCCACAGCCTATCAGCTGTTACAATAATGTGTTATATAATTATATAATGTGTTAAGATAGTTAACCTAACCTATAAGTTTCCTACCTTTGCCCATCCACAGCCAATCAGCTGGTACAATTAATGTGTTATATATATATATAATGTGTTATATATTTATATAATGTGTTATATAATGTGTTAAGATAGTTAACCTAACCTATAAGTTTCCTACTTTTACCCATCCACAGCCAATCAGCTGTTACAATAATGTGTTATATATATATATAATGTGTTATATATTTATATAATGTGTTAAGATAGTTAACCTAACCTATAAGTGTCCTACTTTTACTCGTCCACAGCCAATCAGCTGTTACAATAATGTGTTATATAATGTGTTAAGATAGTTAACCTAACCTATAAGTGTCCTACTTTTACCCATCCACAGCCTATCAGCTGTTACAATAATGTGTTATATAATTATATAATGTGTTAAGATAGTTAACCTAACCTATAAGTTTCCTACTTTTGCCCATCCACAGCCAATCAGCTGGTACAATTAATGTGTTATATATTTTATATAATGTGTTAAGATATAATGTGTTAAGATAGTTAACCTAACCTATAAGTTTCCTACATTTGCCCATCCACAGCCTATCAGCTGGTACAATTAATGTGTTATATATAATGTGTTAAGATATAATGTGTTAAGATAGTTAACCTAACCTATAAGTTTCCTACTTTTGCCCATCCACAGCCAATCAGCTGTTACAATAATGTGTTATATATATATATATATATATATATATATATATATATATATATAATGTGTTATATATTTATATAATGTGTTATATAATGTGTTAAGATAGTTAACCTAGCCTATTAGAGTTTCCTACTTTTTCCCACCACGGCCTAGGTACATTTAATGTGTATAATCTGTTAAACGTAGTTTCCTCCGTTGTCTACCAGGGTGTAGCACATGTTTTTATGTATCGTGTTAAAATATTGTTAACCTAGACTTAATTCCTACTTTTGCCTAAACCTATGCTTACCACAGTCCAAACGGGTGTTAGTCTGGCCACTATTTAACCGTACCGAAATTACCAACCGATTTACCAACCGATTTACCAACCAAATCCAACCGATTTACCAACCAAAACCAACCGATTTACCAACCAAAACCAACCGATTTACTGTCTGGAGTTAATATAAAACCACTAACTCCGCTTACAAAACCATTCCGCGACAACATAATGCTTGTTAAAATAACCGACAGTTCGGATTGCGAACAAGGGAAGAGCCTCGTAAAGAAGAATATCTGTGGAGTATTTAACAGTTATCTTCGTGGGAAATTTACGGATTTTGTTTCCGCAAGACACGGCGTAAAAGTAAAATTACCATTCCCTTTGAATGGAAAGAGACCTATGGCGAAACGTGTATGCAATATTATTGGAGCAGATGGGATGCAAGCCATTGCAAAGAAATTTAAAAATCCCATTGCAATCCCCTACAAGGTAGAGTTAGCGGATGTTGAGTTGGCTACTCTACAGGAAAAAATGCCCGAAATACTATTGGCTTCTACCTTATGGATTTGGACATTACACAAGATTTTGTGGGGATCTTTAACAAGCGAGAGATGTGTGAGCATTTAGTACGTCATTAAAAATAAATAAATAAATGTTTTAAAATAATATTCTTTGTAATTTGTTACCTCCATTCCACCAAAACTCTTTTTAGTAGAGAGATAGATATTTGATGTGACCTTGGAATTGTAGCCGAAAACGACACGACCCCCCCAACCCCCATTTTTCCTTTTTAAATATATACGCGTCGTAACGTTTGTTAGGAACCGATTTACCAAACCGTAGATAAAATTACCAAGATTTGGTTGGTAAATTGGTTGCAAAAAGTATATTTTGGTTGGTAAATCGGTTGGTATTGGTTAGGTTAGGTTAGGTTAGGTCTGGTTAGGATAGGTTAGGATAGGTTAGGTTAGGTTAGGTCTGGTTAGGATAGGTTAGGATAGGTTAGGTTATGTTAGGTTAGGTTAGGATAGGATAGGTTAGGTTAGGTTAGGATAGGTTAGGTTAGGTTAGGATAGGTTATGTTAGGTGAGGTTAGGTTAGGTTAGGATAGGTTAGGTTAGGTTAGGTTTTTAGGAGAATGGTTGTTAGGTTAAGTTAGGATAGGATAGGTTAGGTTAGGTTAGGTTAGGTTAGGATAGGTTAGGTTAGGTTAGGTCTGGTTAGGATAGGTTAGGATAGGTTAGGTTATGTTAGGTGAGGTTAGGTTAGGTTAGGATAGGTTAGGTTAGGTTAGGTTAGGTTTTTAGGAGAATGGTTGTTAGGTTAGGTTAGGATAGGATAGGATAGGTTAGGTTAGGTTAGGTTAGGATAGGTTAGGTTAGGATAGGTTATGTTAGGTTAGGTTAGGTTAGGTTAGGATAGGTTAGGTTAGGTTAGGTTAGGTTAGGTTAGGATAGGTTAGGTTAGGTTAGGTTAGGTTAGGTTAGGATAGGTTATGTTAGGTTAGGTTAGGTTAGGTTAGGATAGGTTAGGTTAGGTTAGGTTAGGTTAGGTTAGGATAGGTTAGGTTAGGTTAGGTTAGGTTAGGTTAGGATAGGTTAGGTTAGGTTAGGTTAGGTTTTTAGGAGAATGGTTGCCACACGCCCGGGAGATGGTAGGGATGTTGTGGAGGTTGGTAGGCGTGTGGCAACCATTCTCCTAAAAACCTAACCTAACCTAACCTAACCTATCCTAACCTAACCTAACCTAACCTAACTTAACCTATCCTATCCTAACCTAACCTAACCTAACCTAACCTATCCTAACCTAACCTAACCTAACCTAACATAACCTATCCTAACCTAACCTAACCTAACCTAACCTAACCTATCCTAACCTAACCTAACCTAACCTAACCTAACCTATCCTAACCTAACCTAACCTAACCTAACATAACCTATCCTAACCTAACCTAACCTAACCTAACCTAACCTAACCTATCCTATCCTATCCTAACCTAACCTAACAACCATTCTCCTAAAAACCTAACCTAACCTAACCTAACCTATCCTAACCTAACCTAACCTCACCTAACATAACCTAACCTATCCTAACCTATCCTAACCAGACCTAACCTAACCTAACCTATCCTAACCTAACCTAACCTAACCTAACCTATCCTATCCTAACTTAACCTAACAACCATTCTCCTAAAAACCTAACCTAACCTAACCTATCCTAACCTAACCTAACCTCACCTAACATAACCTATCCTAACCTAACCTAACCTATCCTAACCTAACCTAACCTATCCTATCCTAACCTAACCTAACATAACCTAACCTATCCTAACCTATCCTAACCAGACCTAACCTAACCTAACCTATCCTAACCTATCCTAACCAGACCTAACCTAACCTAACCTAACCAATACCAACCGATTTACCAACCAAAATATACTTTTTGCAACCAATTTACCAACCAAATCTTGGTAATTTTATCTACGGTTTGGTAAATCGGTTCCTAACAAACGTTACGACGCGTATATATTTAAAAAGGAAAAATGGGGGTTGGGGGGGTCGTGTCGTTTTCGGCTACAATTCCAAGGTCACATCAAATATCTATCTCTCTACTAAAAAGAGTTTTGGTGGAATGGAGGTAACAAATTACAAAGAATATTATTTTAAAACATTTATTTATTTATTTTTAATGACGTACTAAATGCTCACACATCTCTCGCTTGTTAAAGATCCCCACAAAATCTTGTGTAATGTCCAAATCCATAAGGTAGAAGCCAATAGTATTTCGGGCATTTTTTCCTGTAGAGTAGCCAACTCAACATCCGCTAACTCTACCTTGTAGGGGATTGCAATGGGATTTTTAAATTTCTTTGCAATGGCTTGCATCCCATCTGCTCCAATAATATTGCATACACGTTTCGCCATAGGTCTCTTTCCATTCAAAGGGAATGGTAATTTTACTTTTACGCCGTGTCTTGCGGAAACAAAATCCGTAAATTTCCCACGAAGATAACTGTTAAATACTCCACAGATATTCTTCTTTACGAGGCTCTTCCCTTGTTCGCAATCCGAACTGTCGGTTATTTTAACAAGCATTATGTTGTCGCGGAATGGTTTTGTAAGCGGAGTTAGTGGTTTTATATTAACTCCAGACAGTAAATCGGTTGGTTTTGGTTGGTAAATCGGTTGGTTTTGGTTGGTAAATCGGTTGGATTTGGTTGGTAAATCGGTTGGTAAATCGGTTGGTAATTTCGGTACGGTTAAATAGTGGCCAGACTAACACCCGTTTGGACTGTGGTACGCATAGGTTTAGGCAAAAGTAGGAATTAAGTCTAGGTTAACAATATTTTAACACGATACATAAAAACATGTGCTACACCCTGGTAGACAACGGAGGAAACTACGTTTAACAGATTATACACATTAAATGTACCTAGGCCGTGGTGGGAAAAAGTAGGAAACTCTAATAGGCTAGGTTAACTATCTTAACACATTATATAACACATTATATAAATATATAACACATTATATATATATATATATATATATAACACATTATTGTAACAGCTGATTGGCTGTGGATGGGCAAAAGTAGGAAACTTATAGGTTAGGTTAACTATCTTAACACATTATATCTTAACACATTATATATAACACATTAATTGTACCAGCTGATAGGCTGTGGATGGGCAAATGTAGGAAACTTATAGGTTAGGTTAACTATCTTAACACATTATATCTTAACACATTATATAAAATATATAACACATTAATTGTACCAGCTGATTGGCTGTGGATGGGCAAAAGTAGGAAACTTATAGGTTAGGTTAACTATCTTAACACATTATATAATTATATAACACATTATTGTAACAGCTGATAGGCTGTGGATGGGTAAAAGTAGGACACTTATAGGTTAGGTTAACTATCTTAACACATTATATAACACATTATTGTAACAGCTGATTGGCTGTGGACGAGTAAAAGTAGGACACTTATAGGTTAGGTTAACTATCTTAACACATTATATAAATATATAACACATTATATATATATATAACACATTATTGTAACAGCTGATTGGCTGTGGATGGGTAAAAGTAGGAAACTTATAGGTTAGGTTAACTATCTTAACACATTATATAACACATTATATAAATATATAACACATTATATATATATATAACACATTAATTGTACCAGCTGATTGGCTGTGGATGGGCAAAGGTAGGAAACTTATAGGTTAGGTTAACTATCTTAACACATTATATAATTACTAGCTGTACCCGGCCACGCATTGCTGTGGCTCATATGGTTAAATGGAAAATAAATAAAAGACATAAATAAAGACATAAATTAAAATATGTTTATTTAAACAATGCTTGTGGGTACACAATATTTTTTGTAGTTCCATTGTTTGTGTATATATACAGATTATCTGGTTAACGTAGCAATCCGTTTCTAGATCTAAGCCACACAATTCTAAATTTTGGCCCTGAGCTTTGTTAATGGTAATTGCAAATGCCAATCGAATTGGGAACTGCAATCTCTTAAATTTAAATGGCATGTCTGTTGGAATTAAAGGAATGCGAGGAATGAGGACATCATCATTTTTGTAAGGTCCTGTCAAGATTGTTGCTTCTATGACGTTGTTTATTAATTGTTTCACTGCAAGTCTTGTGCCGTTGCAAAGCTTTGGCTGGTTGATATTTCGCAACATGATTATCGGCACACCGATTTTCAATTGCATTAAGTGTGGTGGCATCCCTAGTAGATAGAGTGAATTTAAAAATTTTGTTGGGTAATTATTTGCTTCATTTGCTTCTACAACAGTGTCGACGGACTTGTATGTGACTACCTCACTTTGAATTTTAGTCTGAATAATATTATTTAGTTCGTAGACGTCTTTGTTCTTGGAGGCAAGAATAGCTCGTTCACTCAGCCAATCGTAATTCTTATAATTGGTTTGAATATTGGGAAATACTTGAACATTTTTATGTTGGAAATATGGGACCAATTGAAACATTTTTTTAAATAAAAAGCTACACTATCCCAGAGTAACATAGAGTAGAATTCATTTTGATAAAAACATTTTTTATATTCCATATTATTTGTAAATTTATTTTGAAAATCGTAAAAAAATCTTTGGGCATTAAACCCAGTGTCTAGCAGCTGTAGTATCAATAAATAAACAACATTATGAAAAACTAAAAAATTACTATTGAAAGATGAAATTTATAAATATCAATAGAAACGTACTATGCCAAAGATATGCACAACAACATAAATTATGTGTGTATGTTGCCATTAAGGTAGGTAAAATAAATTAAATATAATTTTAGGTTAGGCCTAGAAAGATGAACCAATACATATTTCTTGAATGTACCTATTGGCATTCATTACCATAGCAGCCAATTTAATAAAATAACTGATGAAACAGTTGATTCGGATGTCCAGCTAGTACAAATAATATTTTTAAGTTAGGCCTAGATTGAACCAACATAATTATATTTCAACACACACAAACCAATAAAAGCTTGCGTTAAGATAATAATATTTAAAATTAAGAAAACAATATGTTACAATCTAATTTAAAAAAAAAAAGACATTAGAATTTAATAGTAGGCTAGGGCTATTTATAATATGGTAAATGATATATTTTATAAATTGAAAATTGCCTCTTTTATTTATAACAATACAAAATCTCTGTCCTAATTAATATTCCCGAGAAAATAACATTGTGTACAATAACCTGTTTTAAAAAAGTTATTATTTATGTAACATTTAGATAAGTTTTTATTTAAATTGTAGGCCTAACTGTTACAATTTTATGTTTTGTATTTATAAAGATTCTTTAATTTTAAAATAAAGATATAAATATTGTCTTTTAAGTGTTTTTTATTTCATATTGATATATTAATTATCTTAGAAGTAATTAATTATATAGTTATGTTATTATAAAATTTGGAAGTGTAATACAGTTTAGATTATAAAATAAATGGGTTTTTTGAATTGTAGGCCTAGTTGTTACAATTTTATGTTTTGTATTTATTAAGATTTTTTAATTTTAAAAGAAAGATAAAAATATGACCTTTTAGGCCTAATTATTTTTAATTTTATATTGATAAATCAAATGGTTTAATATAGTTATTAATATTATAATGATGAAAATAGGTTATGACAAAAAATGTTATTTGAGTTATTGTAATTTTTTTATTTAATCTGGTTTAACCAAATGAAAGACGGTGAAAAAATACAAAAAATTATTTATACTCACGAAATTAATGCTATAGTAAATGTTATTGTACTAACGGAATGTCTTACAAAATAATTGATTTAAACATTTGTTAATTACAACAATACGTTTGGAAACATTGAAAATATTTAATATAGTGTTTCGTTTTTACTTCAACAGATGTCGTTGTTCACAAAAACCTATCTTAAAAGATAGAAATCCAATTACATACAGTTGTTTGAAGTTTGAAATCAGCTGATAATGGAAATATAGGAAACAGTTGACTACAGCTGTTATTATTGTAGTCCTTAAACATATGTAATGGCGCTTGCATTTTTGTAAAATATTGAGCATATATTTTGTTGTTTTTATGTTCATTAGATGCTACAGTTTTTCAAAAAGTATATAAAAACACTCGTGGATTCGAATGGAATACTGTGTCCAAATTTCAAAGCAATCGGTGAAGAACTTTCTGAGATTATCGATTTTGAACAAACGCACATTTACATTTTTATTTATATAGATAGATAGATAGATTAAGTATTAGAGCCTTAATTTAAAATCTTTTGATGTTCTATTTAATAAATTTTAATACTATTATTTAGGAAAACTGAACAGTCCAAAAAGCATCCATATAGTCTTAATGGCTTCTAAATATACACTGACAAAATTATTCAATTGTTTTTCTTTTTCAACAAAGTCATACAGAGAGATTGTTTTTATAAGTTCATTGTTCTTATGCAATCTTGTTTATTTTTTGGGGGAAAGATGAAATGTAATTATGATCCTACTTATTAAAGAAACTGTTAATAGTTTATAATATTTAAATATGATTTTATATTATTCAATTAAAATTTAGAATGTTGAAAAGGGTTAAATAAATTCTCTCAAAGGATAAAGAAAATTATCTTATATTGATATATGTATAATTTCTATTTGTATCAGCAAAGAAAGTCCCGCGATATTCTTCTCCAATCACAAACTTCTGTGGGCGTGTATTTTATAACTAACGTCTTGCTTCTAATGGTCGCCATCTTAATTCCAGATTTTCGTTCATATTTCGACAGATTATGTCTTTGTTATTAAATATTTATATGAACTCAGGTGATGTTTTATATTTAGAAATATCTACTTCGTATTTCTGTATATCTCATTTTGTCTCTAGGTCTTCTGTATTTTTATAATCGGCGAAAGATCGGAGTTATATTTTCAATTCGGTTATTTTCCAAGTTGACCTTTCACGTCTAGATAAAAACAAATTATTT
The DNA here is from genome assembly GCA_963513935.1 of Aphrophora alni. Taxonomy (NCBI): domain Eukaryota; kingdom Metazoa; phylum Arthropoda; class Insecta; order Hemiptera; family Aphrophoridae; genus Aphrophora; species Aphrophora alni. The sequence continues at coordinate 33,317,997 of OY740772.1, read as the reverse complement.
AAGTTTTCTTGTCTTTAACTGTGTGTTGTTATTTTTTATGGATTAATCAAATTCTTAGGCGCAATTTTAATATAGGTTTTGATTTGTTTTAGATTGACAATTTTCTGGATTAGTTATAATTGGGTCGGAAAATATTAGATTTAGAATTTGTTTTGATTCGAGTCTTATCTTTTTGCCGCTAGGCGCGTGTATGTTGACGTTTAAAATTAAATGAATGAAATTGACTTTTTTATTTTTTGTATTTAATACCCTTTAAAATTAAAATTTCGCAAAATCCTTTCTTAGTGAGCGTCTATGACCTCATACAAATATGCCTTTAAATTTTGGTATCAATATCTTTGTTGGTTTTTGCTCTACGTTGATTCTCTGTCAGTCATTCAGTCAGTCAGTCAGGACAAAGCCGTTTATATATATAGTGATATAACACATTATTGTAACAGCTGATAGGCTGTGGATGGATAAAAGTAGGACACTTATAGGTTAACTATCTTAACACATTATTGTAACAGCTGATTGGCTGTGGATGGGTAAAAGTAGGACACTTATAGGTTAGGTTAACTATCTTAACACATTATATAAATATATAACACATTATATATATATATATATATATATATATATATATAACACATTATTGTAACAGCTGGTTGGCTGTGGATGGGTAAAAGTAGGAAACTTATAGGTTAGGTTAACTATCTTAACACATTATATAACACATTATATAAATATATAACACATTATATATATATAACACATTAATTGTACCAGCTGATTGGCTGTGGATGGGTAAAAGTAGGACACTTATAGGTTAACTATCTTAACACATTATATAAATATATAACACATTATATATATATAACACATTATTGTAACAGCTGATTGGCTGTGGATGGGTAAAAGTAGGACACTTATAGGTTAGGTTAACTATCTTAACACATTATATAAATATATAACACATTATATATATATATATATATATATATATATATATATATAACACATTAATTGTACCAGCTGATTGGCTGTGGATGCTCAAAGGTAGGAAACTTTAGGTTAACTATCTTAACACATTATATAATTATATAACACATTATTGTAACAGCTGATTGGCTGTGGATGGGTAAAAGTAGGACACTTATAGGTTAGGTTAATAGGCAAAAGTAGGAATTAAGTCTAGGTTAACAATATTTTAACACGATACATAAACACATGTGCTACACCCTGGTAGGCAACGGAGGAAACTACGTTTAACACATTATACACATTAAATGTACCTAGGCCGTGGTGGGCAAAAGTAGGAAACTCTAATAGGTTAGGTTAACTATCTTAACACATTATATAACACATTAGGTTAACTATCTTAACACATTATATAACTATATAACACATTATATAAATATATAACACATTACATATATATAACACATTATTGTACCAGCTGTTACAAGTAGGCTGTGGTGAACATAGGCAAAAGTGGGAAACTTATAGGTTAGGTTAACTATCTTAACACATAATATACATATATAACACATTATATAAATATATAACACATTAATTGTACCAGCTGATTCAAGTAGGCTGTGGTGAACATAGGCAAAAGTAGGAAACTTATAGGTTAGGTTAACTATCTCAACACATTATATAAATACACATTGATTGTACCAACTGTTACAAGTAGGCTGTGGTGAACATAGGTAAAAACTTTTCATACATAGGTTGGATTAACTATCTTAACACATTATATACATATATAACACATTATATAAATATATAAAACCATAATTGTTCCAGCTGTTACAAGTAGGCTGTGGTGAACATAGGCAATAGTAGGAAACTTATAGGTTAGGTTAACTATCTTAACACATTATATACATATATAACACATTATATAAATATATAACACATTAATTGTACCAACTGTTACAAGTAGGCTGTGGTGAACATAGGTAAAAACTTTTCATACATAGGTTAGATTAACTATCTTAACACATTATATACATATATAACACATTATATAAATATATAACACATTACATATATATATAACACATTATTGTACCAGCTGTTACAAGTAGGCTGTGGTGAACATAGGCAAAAGTGGGAAACTTATAGGTTAGGTTAACTATCTTAACACATTATATACATATTTAACACATTATATAAATATATAACACATTAATTGTACCAGCTGATTCAAGTAGGCTGTGGTGAACATAGGCAAAAGTAGGAAACTTATAGGTTAGGTTAACTATCTCAACACATTATATAAATGTATAACACATTATATATATATATATATAACACATTATTGTAACAGCTGATTGGCTGTTGTGGATGGGTAAAAGTAGGAAACTTATAGGTTAGGTTAACTATCTTAACACATTATATAACGCATTATATAAATATATAACACATTATATATATATAACACATTAATTGTACCAGCTGATTGGCTGTGGATGGGCAAAGGTAGGAAACTTTAGGTTAACTATCTTAACACATTATATAATAACACATTATTGTAACAGCTGTTAGGCTGTGGATGGGTAAAAGTAGGACACTTATAGGTTAGGTTAACTATCTTAACATATTATATAAATATATAACACATTATATATATATATAACACATTATTGTAACAGCTGATAGGCTGTGATAGGCAAAAGTAGGAAACTTATAGGTTAGGTTACCACAAGCACATTAAATTTGGACACTACTATTTGTTGTCAGAGTAACCTAGAGGTACGACTCAGAACCCATACCGTAAGACGTACGCGAGTTTTTCGCGGTCGCGAAAAACTCGGTAAGTCTTACGGTAAGGGATTCGTGTCCGAACTTCTACGAAATGTTCTGGCGTTCGGTTACAACATGGCGGCTTATATACTGCGTTAATTATCCGACTTGTAATACTATGGGGTTAGGTTAACTATCTTAACACATTATATAAATATATAACACATTATATATATATATATATATAACACATTATTGTAACAGCTGATTGGCTGTGGATGGGCAAAGGTGGGAAACTTTAGGTTAACTATCTTAACACATTATATAATTATATAACACATTATTGTAACAGCTGATAGGCTGTGGATGGGCAAAAGTAGGATATCTTAACACATTATATAATTATATAACACATTATTGCGGTTACAACATGGCGGCTTATATACTGCGTTAAATATCCGACTTGTAATACTATGCACGATAGCTCAGTCGGTAGCGTGTCCGCCTTCAAATCCAAACTTCACAGGTTCGAATCCCACCGGTATTAAAAAAGTTAAGTGTATGACGTCGTGTGAGTATGACGTCATGTGTGTGTGTGTGTGTCTCGACAACAATACGTCACTGGTGGGGGGACCAATGGGGGAAGGGAAGGGGCCTACAGGGGAGGGGCAGGGGGAGGGGTGGGAGGAGGTGGGGGGGCCAATGGGGGAAGGGAAGGGGCCTAAAGGGGAGGGGCCTACAGGGAAGGGGCTGGGGGAGGGGTGGGGGGACCAATGGGGGAAGGGAAGGGGCCTAAAGGGGAGGGGCAAAGGGGGAGGGGCAAAGGGGGAGGGGCAGGGGAGGGGTGGGGGAGGGGTGGGGGGACCAATGGGGGAAGGGAAGGGGCCTAAAGGGAAGGGGCAAAGGGGGAGGGGCAAGGGGGGAGGGGGAGGGGTGGGGGCAAAGGGGGAGGGGCCAAGGGGGGAGGGGGAGGGGTGGGGGTACCCCCACCGTTTTTGTTCTCAACCGACCCAATCTCTACTCACAAACAACAAGAAATTATGCAGAAGAATCTTATAGTCATTACTGTTGACATAAAGCCGTAGTTACTTTCTTCAACAGGGAGTTAGAAGGTCGTAAAGTTCTCCCTTATACATTTCCAAACCTTCTCGTCACTAAACCTATTTTCTCTCAGCTGCACAACCAAACATTTCTTCTTCTTATTATCATTATAATCGTCTGTAAACATAGTTTATTTATATATTTTCAAAATAACTTTTGAACTATAATATTATATTTAGATAGCTACGTACATCTGCTAGAAAAGTGTATTAAAGAGTAAAAATAAAGTTTAATTTTTAATTTTAGTTTTTTTAGTTAATATACAAGTTATGACGAAATTCAATTTCATAACGTATAGTGTATTTTCAATTCGCCCAACATTTCAGCGAAATGAATTTGACTAATAATATAACTTCATCTGTTCGCATGAAAGGAAAGTTTTGAGACAGAAGGCAGGTTCCGAAGAAAAGGCTTTGAAAACGCCGAACTTGTACAGCTATAAATCTAGAAAGGAATAGGAAACGAGTTTCAATAGTATTAAAATCATTTTGTTTTATTATTATATAACTTTATAAGTAATAAGTAAATGTGGGGAGGTTATAATACTAAGAAATATTTTTAAGAAATGTTTCTTACTTTAAGTTGTAGTATACAAGGAATTTTTTTTGTAATGTTTTTTTTTTTTTCAATTATAGGCATTAACATATTACATATTTTCAATTTAAATAAAGTAATAGAAACTAGAGTCTCGTTTATTCACAAATGAGTGATATTTGTTTCTTGACTAAAATTGCAGTGAATGCAGATGTTTTACAGATCTAATTAAAAGATACCAATGCAATTAGAAGACCTGCATGCTATCTAACAGATATAGTATGGAGATAAAAAGAGTTGCTGATGTATAAATCTGTTTTTATTTTTTTTTGTTATTATACTTTTGCACTTAATACAAGGTGTTTATAAACGTTAGACACATAGGGATATCAGATATTAACAATGAAATCAGCTGAAGTTTTTGATACGATTTTTTATATTGTTTTACACATGTTGAATTACTTAAGTTATACAAATAATGTTACTGATAATAAATGAGCACGTGAATTTGATTTTTCTCAGTGGACGCAAAGGTTAGTCATGTCAGCAAGTGAAAGTTAATTTTAATATAATTCCCGCTGGCAGAGATCCATAGATTTTAGTACCGTGGCAAAGATTGTCAGAAAATTGCAGTGTGGCTGATAAACCTCGTTCTGAGAATCCTTCAGTATCTGATGAAGCCAACATGACGAAACACAATGGAAGTGGGAGTACCTCATCCAATATTTTTTAAATCGTAAATGGAGAATGTTTCCATACTTATATGTTGTAATTGTTACATTGACTTCATGAAGATGATCTTGAGCGACGCATGGAAATGTGTGAATAGTTTTCCGAACAATTGGATACCAATCTTAATTTTACACAAAATTGGGTCTTATTTAGAGATGAAGATCCGATTTACATAAATGATGAAGTGAATACACAAAATGTTCGATACTGTTCAAAAACCAATCCCTACTGGTTTTATCCATCCAAAGATCAGGAAGCAGCTAAATTGATGGGATGGTTTTAAATGTTCAGTAAACATTATTAATATTTGTCCATTTTTAAAGGTAGATGACTTGTGATTCATATTATTTGTCTTTATAAGGCTATCAGTTAATGCCTGAAATGGACTTAATACAGAAAGAATGTAAGAAACGGTTTCAATAAGAAGGGGTGCTGCCCCATTAAGTATTGTTAGTAAAGGGCGGGTTGGATTGAACGTCATGGCCGTGTGACATTGGCTCCTCGGTCTTCTGATTTGAATCCATTAGATTTGTATTTTGGGGGGAGGTCAAAGGAAAGGTGTTTTTGATGTGGAAAGAAACAAACGCGAATTATCTCAAGCAAAGAACCACAGAGAATTACGTGCAGATTTGAAACGTTGCAACATGATTTGATCGCGTTCACAATAAATTTGCTTTCCTCAACAAGCAATGCATTGAAGCGTTCATAAATTTCCACCCCTTCTAAAACTGATAAATGTTGCTCTTTCAACTTCCAAGGTTAGCATCTGCATAGGAAATAAAATGAACATGATTATTATTTCTTAGTATCGCTCTAAAATTCCAGGAGAATGCTTTTCCTGCTTGACTAACCCAACTTTTGGGAGGATGTTAATCCTTTTTTCAACAATATATATAAAAATAACAATTAAAAATAATTCATAATAAGTCTTTAGAAGTTAATTGAAATTAGTTTAAATTTTGAAAACCTTAAAAAGAAATGTAGTTAATAAAAGTTTTAAGAAATGAGCATGTACAAAAAACTTGTGTAAGACAACTTGTTGAAGCTTGTAATTTCCTATTCAGACAATTCATTGAGCACATGTCCAACTCCAAAAAAAAATAATCAGTAAAATTTTTATTTGTTCGTTTATATTTCAATTCACTGTTTCATTGATCATTTTTAGTTATTAATTTTAATGGATAGTTTAATGGTTTATTCATTGGAAATAACTAAAGGGAAGAAAATAAATAATAATAACCATTGATTTAGTTTGGGGGGGGGGAGGAATAAATGTCTTTAACGAAATTATAAAATCTGTTTTCAATTGCATATCACTTATTTAAAAATATTAAAAAATATAAATAAATAAAAACATCAGTTTGACTGATCGACCTATCTGACGTATATTAGTAAATTTAATGTATATATAATATTAAAAATTGTAATCAAAAACAAAAATTTATTTTTTTCCTTTTTTTAAAGAAAAACTTGGGTGGTGTAATAACCACTAGATAAGTGTATACTTAGTTGTAATTTTGAATTAAATAATGAAAAGTAATAAAATAATTAATTTAAAAATTAACAGATTACTTTCTCTCTATGAGAATGTATTGCTGAGTCGTAGCAGATTTTGTATGTTTATGTTTTTTCAGTTCACTAGTAAACCAAATCTATTGTTACAACACTTACAAAAAATTATGTAAAATGTTATTTAATATTTAAAAATTATACTATGCAAAATGTTGAGTTAAAATTACATTGAAAGCTATCGATACAAAAATTCCTCTCAAGTTCTAATCCTTAACCATAGTTAATTTCAAACAAGAGATTATAACACATTTTAAAATATTTCTGAAGTCTATTATTATTTCATGCTCATTCTTTAAACAATTTTGACAAATATAACTTTCCTTGAAATACACAAATCGTAGTAAACTTCTAAATCTGTTCCTCGTTGCTCAATTGAATGCGTCACAACGAATTTTTTACCATAACAATTTATTGTTATGACTTTGTTGTAGCAGTTTTAGTTTGTACCATTCAATCTAACTAGATGAATTATCAACAATTTAACGACAACCTCAGTGATTACTTAAATCTTCAAGACAATGTTAGAAGCTACTAGCTCAGCGGAAACATTCTGTAATTTAATCTAAAATGTCCCTTTATATCCTCCCTTTCTCGGTGAACCTGAGTCAGTAAGTTTTATTCTACTTAGACCACCTTGTGTAATCACTTTAAGTGGAGTTCCATTAGAAAAATAGAAATAACAATTTTATTGTATCTCTAATAGAATATACTGGGGCTATGTACAACGTAAAATCCAACGTTAAATTAGAAGTGTTAGCAAATAAGTTAATATTAAAAGTTTCATTAATATCGGATACTAAATAAAGACTTTAATAAGTTTTCTCATATATTCATATATAGTATGATAGTTTTCTTGGTAGAAAAATAAGGAGCAGGATATGCAATTTGATTACTCCGTTACATTGAAAAAGTTATTATCATTTAGTCCTATGATGTTTAAATAGTCGTTTCTATGATTAAGGATGGACTCACTGAAATATAAAATATGTATTTTTATTTTTAATGTTTAGTTTGACAACGATTTGTAGGCCTCTGCGACCAAATTTATTTGTTTTTATTTGATATATCTACGTAAATTATGAAACCATTTTAATGAAACTCAAAAAACGTGAATCAATGGAAATATTTGATTTAGGGGCGGAAGAATTAGTTTTAAATCGTTTAAATTTTTTTAACATTAGGATATTACCTATATATCATATTTTCTAAGTTCTTTGTCGTTGATCTAGATTTCTGAATGCAAAATTGTAAAAAGTCATTTCGTAGAATTGATAACCCCTAACTCACTTCCAAATTTAAAGTATTCTGTGCTTTGCGTGATGTAAAACAATGATTTTATAAAACTGTTGAATTTTGTTTGATCGGTATGTTAAAGTACAATAACCATCGAGATATAATGTTGTTAGGCACCGTGATAGCAGAAAGGAGTGCAGTGTATGTTGGCAACAGTAATGATTGAGGGTTAAAACACAGGTTTTCCCTAACATTTCCCTGGGTTATGGTGATTTTCATGTCTAATTAGTCAAATTAGTGATTAATGGTTTTTTAATAATCAGACTTTATTTTGTACGTTAATTGTTAATTTTAGAATTGTTTTCTGATAGATTAAGCTACAAGTAATTAACCAAACAAACAAATAACCGACCAAATGGGGTCGTGTTTTTTTTTTTTTTTTTTTTTTTTTAGAAGTAATTCTTTTGATCTCAGACAAAATGGAACAAGCATGGCGGTAAATAAATGCTTGAATGCCCAATCCACAAATTAAAGCTATTCCAGAGTGGGGAAACGCTATTATATTCTAAATTTGTACATTAGGTTAACGAACGACCTATAAGTCGTTATAAGGGAAGTGTGCAATATTGTAAAATATTTTTTTAGAAATTACCTGATTCAGAAGGCACTTTACTCGGTGGAAGAGTAAATTTTATTGTAAATCGGTTGAATGGTCTTTGTATGTTTATTTGGATTGTGATATATTATGTTCGCTTTATTTTCACTCTGTTCTACTTTGTATAATAAGTGAAATTTTTACTCAGTATTGCTGCTATTTTCATACCGAATAAGACTAAATATGTTGTTATTAATTTATGATTTTACTAAAAATTAAAAGACATGATACAACTTTATTATAAAAGAACATTATTCTGTTTCACTTTCTTTAAGGAATAAAAAGTTGGAAAGGAAACATTTGTTACTATAAATACCTTATATAGGTTATCTTCAGCCCGTATTTGCGTATATACTTACAACGCTGTTTCGCCAATCACTGTCGGCTTCATCAGGCTTGTATCAACACTTACACATATAACCCAAAACTTCACAATATCTTCCTTAGATAATAAATTAATTATTATTCGGAAAAGTTTGTGGCCACATTATAACTGCGTTCCTACTTTATTGTTGTACTTTTAATGTGGCCACAAACTTTCCCAAATAAAAATTTATTATCTAAGGAAGAGTTACACTCGGATATTGTGGAGTGTTGTGTTATGTGTAAGTGTTGGTACAAGCCTGACGAAGCTGACAGTGATCGGCGAAACAGCGCTGTAAGCATATACACAAATACGGGCTGAAGATAACCTATTTAAGGTATTAATAGTGTTATTCTTAACAGTTCCATGGCAATACAATATAATTTCAAAATGAACATTTCTTATTTTATAGATGGGCTTGATTCTAGATCTTAGCTCATCATTGGTAGTAAAATCAATTTAAAAGCAGTACAAATTTTATATTTTCTGACTACGCGTCTAACTTTTTCTGATAATCCCGGCACATAAGGGATTGCCATGTACGCTAACGGTTTATTTTTATCTTTACACTCTTTATTTTTATTATTTTTCGCTCTTTTACATTTGGAAATAATGGATAGAGGATATACGTTAGAACTTAAATCCTTCTCGATACGTGTTAGTTCCAAAAATAAGTGTTATGTGTGGCTTACCAAAAATAGACAAATCTAACATCCCTCTAAGACCTATTGTTAGTTCCCGTAGTTCCCCATGCAGGGCACTATTCAAATACAATTTGCGCATAATTAATCCACTTGTAGGAAAAAATGACGCGTTTGTAAAAAACTCTAAACAATAATGGAATTATATAAAAATATAAAACTAAATGAGGAAGATAGATTAGTTAGTTTTGATGTAGAAAGTCTTATCACTAATGTACCCGTACAAGAAACCCTTAACATAATTGAGCATAATTAGGCTTTTAAAAGACAACAGCCTAAAAGAACGAACTAACCTTCCCGTTGGTGCCATAATGGAACTCCTTAAACTTTGTACGGAAGGCAATTATTTCCAAGTTAATAATAAAATATATCTCCAGGATGACGGTATGGCAATGGGTAGTCCAGTTAGTCCTGTTTTTGCCAATATTTTTATTGTGGAATCCGAAAAGAAAGTTATTGATTCTTCAGAATTTAAACCGAAAATATGGCTCAGATATGTTGACGTTACATTTGTTATATGGCCTCATGGTAGTATTTAATTAGATTTTTTTTACTCTAATGAACAACGCTTCTGATTCCATATCCTTAAGCATGGAAAATGAAGTATATAATAAACTACCTTTTCTAGATGTGTGTGTTGAGAGAGTAAGAGGATCCTAAATACTTCAGTTTCTAGAAAAAGACAAACACCGGTCGTTATTTAAATTACAATTCTAACCATCCTAAGTAAGTCAAAGAAGGAATTGTTCATTCCTTACTTGACAGAGCTTATAATATTTGTTCTGATAAAAACAGTCTAAAGTTGGAATTAAGACGTATCGAGCAGGATTTAAGTTCTAACGGATATCCTCTATCCATTATTTCCAAATGTAAAAGAGCGAAAAATAATAAAAATAAAGAGTCTAAAGATGAAAATAAACCACTATCGTACATGACAATCCCCTTATGTGCCGGGATTATCGGAAAAAGTTAGACGCGTAGCCAGAAAAGATAAAATTTGTACCGCTTTTAAAACACTAAACACCATTAGGCAACATCTCGTCCAAACTAAACCTAAAAATGGCACGCAGGATACTAAAAACTGTATTTATTGTATCAAATGTGGGTGTGATAGACAATATATTGGCGAGACAAAAAGACCATTAAACATTAGATTAAAAGAACATAAAAACAATGTGCGGTTAGGCCTAGTCGATAAATCGAAAATTGCAGAACATATATGGTCCGAAAATCACAAATTTAATTGGCAAAAGAACAAGCAAAAATCATACATCGGGAAAGTACACTATACAAACGTAAAATAATTGAAGCATCGTATATAAAACTAATGGACAATCCTATCTGCCAATCAAGTAAAGGAGTAAGGCCATTATGGCTCCCAATATTAAAAAAAGAACTAAAATTTGATTATAATATCCCTATTACTAATAAACAAGTTGAAATTTTACCTGTTAAATCGCCACAAGGGGTTGTAACCCGTTCTCGTGCTAGGAAGCTTAATACAACTAACAATAGACCCTCCCCTAACAGTTTGTCACGCCTTCTGGACCACGTCACTTGTTGCTGTATCTTTGATGCAACAACACGTACTTGCCGTTAGTTGTGTGTTTACCGTGATTGTGTTTTTTGACTTCTGTTTCAGCTCTAAGATGCATGCTTAGATATTAAGGTTGGTGGTATTCTTATTTAATATTACTTCTCACATAAGCTTAGTTTCTAGTTTCATGTTTCTTTAGTTTTTAGTCACTTGATAACGGGAATTGATTCTTATTCCCGAAACGTCGTGTTTTGAATTTTTAACACACAAGTGATGGCAAATGTCCGAAAAATGTACAATAATAAAACTCATTTACTCCACAGAATTCTATTATTTGCTTTAAATTTAATATTTAAATGATAAATAAAGCTTTTTTGTTATCAAATAAAGGATTTTTAATGATCCAATTTTTTTCATTCTTTGTAAATTAAATATGCAAGTATCGTCTATATAACAACAGAAATTTTGTATCATGAATTTTTATTCCACTGAAAGTTTATAAATACATAAAATTACAAACACTATAGATTAAATGTAAATAAACTTGTTTCTTCATTTCGAATATTGATTTTATAAAAAATATCAATGTATTACATATAACATTCCATTATGTGTATGTGTGATTGATTTTCATTATTCATTACCTTATTTTGATTTCCATATTTAATAGAATTCATATTACGTGTATTTTCATATTGTGATATATATATATTATTCATCGTATTCTGTATTTATAGTTAGTTATAGATAATTTCCAGTTTACAGAATTCTTATAAAAGCAACAATTATACGTAAAATTGTAATTAATTGGATCATTAATTTACACAAATATTTGTATTAAGTGTATTTTCAACTTTTTTATAGTCATTTGACTTCTTATAGAAAAATCACGTTTAGTAAAATTCCTAACCAAAATTAAATCAAATTTAATTGATAGACACCATAATGGTTTCTACCCATCTCGATCATGCAATGTAACACAAGCAGATCACATAAATAAAAAATAATGTGATCAGTTGCTTTCTTGGGCCTTGTAGAAAATGTTAAAATAATTATTGGTGTTTTAAAAGTTTGTTTATAACGGTTGTTAAACAGGTTTCCAAACCAATTTTGGTATGTCACTACTTTCTTGACGCCCTAACCCTCGAAGCTGGATGTATGTAAAGAAGCCTCCAATCGCTACGGTAGGATCTGGTAATTATACTAATATCAACATTTTGATTTGTCAGGGTTAGAAGTTACAATTATAACAATAACTTCCCTATGTGCTACTGTACAAATGTTGGATTGTCACCTTTACTTGCAGAATTGAAATTTAATATAGTGTATCACAAGTCGAACACTAAATCGACTAAATATGAAGTAAAACCCGTTTAAAATGGCCGCCCTTTTAACATTTTCCTTTCAATCCTATTCTGAATTTAAACGAAAACAAGAAATTCTACATGATCACACTATAGTTTTATATATCAAATTTCATGTATCTATTTTTAGTTTAGGTCCGAATCATGCTTAAGAGAATAACATCGATGTCAACCATTACAACTACGACGGAAAGACAGTTGTCTAAATTGGCTTCTTAGGTTTCCTGAACCCATGAAACGTAAAGACTAGTCGAAAAAAGGAGGTTCTTTTTTTACGGTTACCAAACATAGCCTATACTTCATATATTATATTACAAACAAAACTAAATACCAAAACATTATAATATATCAAATTAATTAATAAATATTATATGATAAATATAACAATCGATCTAACGATGTATGACATTTGATATTTACTGTAAACTGTACACTATGTTACCACTCCTGATGATCTACATTGGAACCATTACTATTACATATATTTAAAACTCTACATATAAAGTGCTATTTTTCCTGATCTTTATTTATCCCTCACTACCAATTAAGTTGTAACCTCCCTGTTGTATCAATGAATTACATACGTAAAGATGTAAATGTTTTCCCTAATACATTTAAAACAAACCATTTTCCCCACTTTTGTTGTTTGACAAAAACATTTTTTCTCTCCAAAATACATTTTAAAAAATTGATATTCCAATATTGACAAAACAATTCTGAAACTTGTGTCAACGCGTGGTCTCAAAACTTGTTAAATTTAACTAGAGAGGGATTTTTACATGACGTTTGCAATAAATTTATTAGAAGTGAGTGAATGTAAATGTTTTTCTTTATATGGTGCCTGGATAAAACATTTTACCACCTGGCAAGATAAACGTTATTTAAGAGTTGGTTGGAGATCATAATTCTTAAAAATATACTTCAATTTTTACCCACATGGGGCTTTTAAGGGAGATAAGTTGATTTTTCAAATACAAAGATTAGTAAATTTTCAATTAATCTGTTTGATATAAATAATATTTTCTGTTAATTTTTTTTTAATAAACTTAAGACGTCTCAACTAATATCAATTGTCAAAATTTTAAAGTACTGTGCAGATAAAATAAATAATACAAACTTTTCAAAAAGTTTTGTTTTTGTCAGTTCCATTAAAAAACATAAATAATTCCTTCCTTTAAAACGTTTAATAGCATTGGTAAGATTTATTTTACAGTTTTATGACGGTTTTAGTCATTCAACATTTTTAAATAAAATATTTGTTTTTTACTCTAAATGTAATCTTTTTAAGAACCCCTTTATCTTACAATATTGCATGTAGGAAAAACAGATGAAAGGAATACAATGGTTTTAAATTTTGTTTTTATATAACTAAAATAACAGACATATTTTAATTTATATTTGGCATTTTCGACTTTAGAGAGTAACTATGTTGAGGTATTAAGGTATTTGTTAACATCAGCCTTAATAGTAGACAATTGTAGGGATAATTTAAGAGATATTTCCAACGTCCATGAATTATGAAATAAAATACCCACATTTTGATATAAGGGTGGGGCTTATATCCGAGCGCAATTTCGGTAGTATGTATTTAAATTTAACCTCAATCAAGCATATAAGCCTGTAAGGTTAGGTTAGGTTAGGTCCCGTAGTGTAACATGTAAAATAATTTCAATATTATTTGGGCGCTCGGGGCAATTTCAGCATTTCTAGTCTTGCGACCCTTACTAATCCTCTTTAATGAGCGGGGCAGTTTCACTACGCCCATTAAGACAACCTTTTTACAATATTAGTGGGCCCGCTTTTAGATATTAACAACATGCAGAAGATGAACAACAATGTGATTGTAATGTATTGACAGTACACAAATAATGCTATCGAGGTGGTATTCCCAAACGTCAAGTTTAGTACTCTGTGCATTTACTACTAGATTGAAATTATACACACACCTTGACGCTCTCGGATAAGAGATTCTTTACTACGACACAATGTGTAATTTACTTAGATAGTGATGATCAACACCGAGTGGAAACAGATTGTACTATGAACAATGTTCTTACAATACCAAGTTTGTTTCCGGAGATACAAAGACCTACAGATAGAAGGTAATATCTAAAACCACTGACCGTTTGTAAAGTAAAAGGATTGAAGTTAAACCCCCACACTACCAAAGTGTGAAGTTAAGCCACAAATAACCACACTCTCCTATAGCTAACATCAGCGTTTCGTTAATAGTACACATTCTTTCATCCATTTCAAGACGCCTTGTACTTAGTTTTAACTTACAGCCCAATAAGAAAATATATTGTAGATTTGGCCTAAGCAGTGAGTTCACAGCAATATTAATTCAGAATATTGTAGATGTTATAATATGATTTTATAGTAAAATAATAATCATTTTCTCTAAAAGTCATAATGGAGACAGAAAGTAATTTGTTTATCAATCCATCAAAACTCGGTTTTCCCTTGTCTAAAAACTCCCAGGAGCAAATCTAATTTATAAAAACAGCATTCAAAAAGAGTGTAAATGTTTCATAGAAAGAAAATAAAATGTCTATTTTATTAAATCTCTATTCATAATTTTGTTCAGCGTTGTTTTGAATTCCAATATAAAAACCAGATGTAAGATTTATACATCAAACGACAAGTATCGTTATTTTATTTGGTAATTTTTATTGGATTATATAAATTTACAACAAAACTAAATTAAATAGAACTACAACAATAATATATATTTGAAAAAAGTAAATCCGAAAAACTACGAGATCTTCAAATCGTCATAAAAGAAGAAATATACGTCGTATCGCTTCGAATGAAGATGGAAAATCATCAGGAAGAAAGGGGCTTCAAAATGAAATCACCAAAAAGACAAACGAACGAAGCAAACGGAAGATATGAAGAAATGAAGAAATCGACAGTCAAAACTCAAGATTTTCAGGAACAGACATGTGTTCGAGGTCGCGCGCATGAGACCCTCGCCGCAAGGAAGGGGTAGATTACCAACCCGAGCCAAATTTAACAACAAACAATTAAACTAAAATAACTAATAATAATAGAAAATAAATAATTAATCTAAAATAGTGAAAATAGCCAAATAATGTAAGCATAAGCCAAGAAGAGTTCATAAGTAGTTAAAATAAAACATAGAAACTTAAATAAATCGCGAAATAAAAAAGGAACAAAAATCAGAAAAGTTGGCTATACTGTATAGCTCAAACCTCGACGAGTTGACTTTCAACAAGTTAATTCATCAGTCTCGTACCAGCTCCAGGAAGGATCATCCACTTTTACTTAAGTCTGAAGAGGAAATCGTCGTAAAAATAATTTGTCAGTGTTCAGTACTTCTCTGGGTTAATAACGATACCAACAGACAGGATCGGCCTTGAAGAAGACAGCGCTACATCCTACAACAGCTTATTAGAAGAGATCTTCACTACGGACTCCGGCAAATATCCTACAAGAAATTGTCGTCATCAGCTGATTCATACGGAAACAGGACTTCGGGAGATTCTAGAACAGGAGACAACTCTAGGAACAACCTTCAGGATCCACAACCATCCTCAGAGTCAGGACGAGCGGGCGTGTGCAATACACAAAAACAAGGTACTGCATAAATCAAGCTTTTTTAATAAATAAATTTTATTTTTTAATAAACTTGAGGAAAGTCCAAAATTCATAAAATTAACAAAGTTAAATAATAACGTTTTAAAATCAAAGTAGAGTCAGAAATAAAGTCAATTTTAAATTCAATAAAGTAAAGAGAAATCAAATAAGATAAATTCGAGTCAAATTTTCAATAAAACCAAGTAACAGATTGGAACATATAAATAAAAGAGTTAATAAAAAAATGTGTTAGATTAAGAATATATTTTGTTACATTTAGTTAATATTAGAATTATTTAGAATAGAGAATTTTCAAGTTGTTTGAAAGAGAAACGTTTAATATAAATTGAAGGAAAAGGCGACATAATCTGTTGTAAGAGATTTTAATAAATCCATTGTTTCTTGAAATAAAAATTAAATTGTGCCAATTTCAATAAATTTGTTAAATTTCATTGTCTGATATTTAGATTGAAACTATCCTATGCAAATAAACTCTTAAAGTCAAAAAGAAGAAGAAGTAAGTGCTCACCAGTAAAAAGTTAAATTCAAAAAAGAGCAAATTTTGGTTTAATGAATTGATTAGCTCCAAAGGGCACACCCTTTGAGAAAGAGTCTGAAGTTTCAAAAAAGATAAGATAGATTATAAGAAATGAATTATAAAATATATTAAATTTTTTCATGTGTTAGCATAAGTTTGATAAAATTAAATTGATCTTGTGTGTAACATAAAATTAAGAGCCTTATCAGGGACTTCAAAAAGGTAGGCATTTAGGAGAAGCATTTTCTACCTTGTCGAAAGTAAAGAGGGTGTAAATTAGTTGAGAGTCACTGGTAGGGTCTTGCAAGTGTCCCCGTCTGTAGGAGGTAAACGCCTGCGCGTTTGCGGGGGGGGTGCGTTGCAACACACATACACACACACACACACACACGCACGCACGCTCAATACACTCACCCACACGCGCGCGATCTTGATTATTTTTCTTAATTTAGTAAAGGAACAAAATTTAACACGCAAAACTTTCCAACAATACTTTAGGTCCAACAATTAGTTATTGGTTTCTAAGTGAAACCATAGAAACAATAAATATTAATTAATATAACTTACAACTGAACAACACACTTTATTTAAATTCTCGCTTTCAAATCTATCAAGATTATTTTGACCAATTTTTCTTTAACCGTTACCGACTCTATTAAGAGTGTTCAAGGACTGGGGGTCTTTATTTTATACATTCAGATATTTCGTGTGATAACGATGCCTAGCTTACCGAATGGAATATATACTGAAGAAACAGGACCATAGTTGGGACTCTATGTTTATCTGGATTTGAGATCTATATTCGGAAACTAGCTCGACATAAAATAACAAGATGAACTTCAGATAAAAATCAAGCCTAAGCTAAAAAAACATTCACTGGAAATAGCAGAAAAATACAATATTTCATTGAAAGGAAGTTTTAAAATATTGTATTACAATTTAAAACCGCTTTCTTATTGGATTAATGACAATGTAACACGTGGAAGAAACGTCCCCGGAGCTTGTAGCATTATAATCATAACCTAAATTTTGTTGGGACCCGAAGATCATCTGGATTCCAAGGAAATAGGAAGAAAATAATTAATGACAAAGCGTTTACTCATGTAGTGTGTGTGTGTGTGTGTGTGTGTTTGATCATCTGTATATGTGGTTTAGTTGTGATTGGAACATCACTCAAATTAATATAATAAAATGAGCTTTTAAATTGTTACATGTCGGAAAATAAAAATAATACTGCTAATACTGAACTTATCAGAGTGCCCATGATCCACAGTTTGGCATTATAAAAAATTAATAATTTTTTTTTTAATATAGTCTAAAATTATGCAAAATTAAAGAAAATGTTGAAAATCCCTTTAATATTTAACTTTAAATGTTTGTTAACTTTTAAATAATTTTTGAAATTATTTAAAATTGTATTTTATTGAGGTAAAATTACGTACAAATTATGGACCCTGCTTTACTGATACACTGCATCTTTACTTACTTATATATATATATTTGAATTTCATATAAACCTTCAATCCAACAAAATTTAATTTTTGTGTTATTCTTATTTGTTTCAGAACATCTGCAGATCATCTCAACACACATAATATTCCACCACTACTATGGTTTTAATTCTCTAATCTTATTCTTATTTTAATAAATTAAATCATATATATATATATATATACAATTATTATTTTATAAAATCAAATTCATTAGCATAATTAAAAGTATGATAAAAAAACAAAACAAAAAACATAACGAAACAAAAACAAACATTAATTCAACTATATTATTACAATTATTTTGCAACAAACAAAATTTAAAATTAATTCAATTATATTATATAAATTACTTATTATACAGTTTAATGTTTACAGTAGTGGAAGTAAGTCCAGGGCGTAAGAAATGAATGAATGACAAAGCGTTTATTCATGTAGTGTGTGTGTGTGTGTGTGTGTGTGTGTGTGTGTGTGTGTGTGTGTGTGTGTGTGTGTGTGTGTGTGTGTGTGTGTGTGTGTGTGTGTGTGTGTGTGTGTGTGTGTGTGTTTGTGTGTGTGTGAGTGTGTGAGTGTGTGAGTGTGTGTGTGTGTGTGTGTGTGTGTGTGTGTGTGTGTGTGTGTGTGTGTGTGTGTGTGTGTGTGTGTGTGTGTGTGTGTGTGTGTGTGTGTGTGTGTGTGTGAGGCCTTTTTGGAAGTACCTGCCCTGTAGAAACAAAATTTTATTTAATTCAACTATATTATTACAATTATTTTACAACAAACAATATTCAAAATTCATTCAATTATATTATACAAATTAGTTATTATAAAGTTTAGTTTTTACAGTAGTGGAAGTAAGTCCAGGGCAGAGGAAGTTGGTTCCCCACTGTTAGCAGTAGAGCGGCGGCCTTTTTGGAAGTACCTGCCCTGTTGAAACAAAATTTAATTCAATTATATTATTACAATTATTTTACAACAAACAAAAATTCAAAATTCATTCAATTATATAATATAAATTAGTTATTATAAAGTTTAATTTTTACAGTAGTGGAAGTAAGTCCAGGGCGGAGGAAGTTGGTTCCCCACTGTTAACAGTAGAGCGGCGGCATTTTTGGAAGTACCTGCCCTTTAGAAACATAGGTAATTATGTCATTTTATATTTAAACAATATCATAAGTAAAGATGCAGTTTCAATCACTCTGTAAGATTCAGTATGTAAATGTATTGTTTTATTCTGTTAACTATATAGTTTAAATTGTTTGAAAACTTGTTTTATATTTTAATGTTTGTGAATAATAAATGTTTTATGTTGTATTTTTGTTGTCTTTATTACAAGTCTACTTTGACTAGAACTAAGTTATAAGAGAAGCAAGGTCTGGTAAATTTTAAAATTAATTAACAAGAAATTAAGTGAGGCATTTCTTTAGTGGTCTATTGAAAATAAATTATAGCTTCAAACAATATATGTTATATCTCTATCAACCAACTTTGAAACAATCTTGGTGTCCTTGGAATTTATATTAGAATTATAAATTTAATATTAGATTTATTTAAAATGTTACCAAGTTTTCTGTCTATAAATTTTAATGTTTACAAATTTAAAAGCTACAACATCAGATACTATATGTGTTGCACACATGCTTCAACTAAGAATTATAAATTATTATTTGGGTTGGTAACTATGACGTAGGTTGGGTTGTTGTGTGTTGGAAAGTATAGTCAGTGAGAGGACTTCCGTCTTGTGTCCGGCGAGTTGGAGTTGTCGTAGGGTGAATGGTGGTGATGTATACACTGAAGTCAAGGATCGCTGGTCGCCGAGATTTACCCCGATTTAAATTATCTGATGGAAGACGGTTTATAGGGCTAGTCACTGGGGTTTACCACGATTTATGTTTCATTCCGGAGGGTGACTTGAAGGTTGAGTTAGGCTAGGTTAGGTTAGGTTAGGTCTTACTCGATTTGAATTCCTTGGTGAGGAGCGTGTTGATGAACTGCAGGTTAAAGGAAAAACGGCTGTCTTAAAAGGCTAAATAAATACTTTTTTCACAAAGCAAAAAACTATTTTCAACGATTTTTATCAAATGTAGCCTCTAAGGACACAACAAAGACTGTTAGCTGTCCTCTCTCCAGAAATATTGATTTGGCAGTTATTAGTAAAAAGTCAAAAAGACGTTCTTTTGTTACAAGAGACATAATTTCTCAAAATAGACTATATCGATTTCGTTTAAATATTAGTTAATTGTAAATAATAATGTACCGAACGGTTAAGAAAATTCAAAGATAAAATTTTTGACTACTCCATATCTTGCCTATTGGAGTGTATTTTGAGAAATTATGTCTCCTATAACAAAAAACGTCTTTTTGACTTTTTACTAATAACTCCCAAATCAATATTTTTGATGAGAGGATAACTAACAGTCTTTGTTGTGTCCTTAGAGACGAAATTTGATAAAAATCGTTGAAAATTGTTTTTTTGCTTTGTGAAAATAGTATTTATTTTGCGTTTTATGACAGCCGTTTTTCCTTTAACCTGCAGTTCACCAACACGCTCCTCATCAAGGAATTCAAATCGAGTAAGACCTAGCCTAACCTAAAATTCAAGTCACCCTCCGGAAGAAGGCCCTTATTTAACCCAGGGTACAAAATTCTGGGAGTAACTTTCTGGGAAAAATCTTTCGGTAGCCGTAACTCGCTAACGTAGCATTTCCGGACCTGTGTTTATATTACTTTGTTTCTTTACTTTTAATTGTAGAATGAGCTCCCGAAGTTTCTGCATATCTTCGTGAATCACTCTGTATAATGAACGCTCTACTAAAAAGGTCTAATCTCGATATCGATTCAAACGATTTCTACTCAATTTTCAAGTAATTCCCAAGTTTATAGTTCAAACGACTTTGTCAAACTGAACTAAGTAAAAAGTAACGTTCTAATTAAAAATGATTATAATATCACGAACTATGATTTCAGTATTTTCAATCTATGCCTACGTAGAGTTTGTTACATTGATTCAAGTCTTAAGTCTTTACATTTCATCATAAATCAAATACTATTGGTACGTATATAATGAGATATTTTACTTTAATCAAATCTTCCATGTTTTATTTTATCTTCAAACTGATAACTCACGGAATTAAAAAATTTGGGAGAGATAATGACGAATATGTTTTATGTATATTGGTGTTTATTTTGTGTATAGATGGTGAGGAAATTTGTGGACAGATTATTAAATTGTTGGTGAAGTAATTGAATTTACAGTTGTCAAGTGTAAATGTAAGTAGTATTCAATATTGTATAAATGAGTAAATAATATAATGATTTTTCACAAGGTTGAGTGTATTAAATGTTGTTAATTATCACTTATTCTACAAGATCGAAAGGGTATTATGAACTCATTTACCCAACTTGATTTCCTATAAAATTGATAAGTTGTGATGAGGATTTTGAAAATTATTAAAAACTGATGACATGAATGATATATAAAAAGTCAAATAATGTAACAGAGCGAATGTGATATTGAATGATTTATTGCGCCGTCTGCGGGAAGCAATACAACTTTCTTGGCGTGAACTCAACTAATTTCCTGGATAAATGTAGCGTGAAATCATTCATTGCGCCAACAAGATAGATTTGTGGGAAATCCTGCATTAAAATTCTTGAGGAAGAGATATAAATAATTTATTAGACAATGTTATAAATTTTAAAGTCACCCTGGAATCATGATACTATCATAGTGTTTTTATATTTTAAATGTAGCATTTAAAGATACAAAAATGAAAAATTGATTTTTCGTTTCACACTAAACTGAAGACTAAATCTAAAAGGAAAATCGATCCTTAGTAGCATCATTTTTTAAAAAGAACGACTGGGCAGACTCTCATTCAGTTTTACTTTCCATGGTCGGAGTGAATACTTCTATTTTAAGGTTATTATTTTTAATCGAAACACAACATAAATTTTATAAATGTTAATAAAGCAACAATGTATACTTACTTCTTACACATAAGAAACGAATTGCAGAAAATAATAAGTAAAATTAATTTGTTGTTTGTTATTAAATGCGATATTTTCATGATCTTAGAAATTATAAAAAACAAAATCGAACTTTTGTCGTTATTTCCATTTCTACTGCTAAATGTAGTGAAATCTTATGTTACCATTGAGTATTGTAACTCTGAAGATGATAGCAAAGCTATAGAAATGTACATAAAGTAATATAAACGTATTACACAGTTTTATGTAGTTGTGTTATTTTGAGGTTTGGGGTTTTTCCTTGTTCATATACAATCACCACAGTGCTCTAGTGATTTATTTATGTACAGATTAAATTTAAAAATAGTTTCTTTCAAGTATATTGACTGAGATATGGTTCCACAACGCATTACATATTAACATTTCGAAACACGTTCGATAAATATAAATGAAATTATTTGTAATGCAATAAACCTTTATAATTCACAAGATGGAAAAAAAATACAAGTATCAGAAATTAAAAGAAACACATATATTTGAGTTATACAAACAATAATAATAAATGTTTTGATAAATAAATTAAATCCTTCTGAGTGATATATCCTTTAGAAATTTAAAGGAAATTTTAATAAATAAAATCTTATATTTCACTTTAAAATTTAATTCAATCACGTTAAATATTTATTACATGTCTAGTATAATGGCGACTGCAGGTGTTTTAGAGATCTTGTTAAAAGATAGAATTGCCGTTGAAAAGGCTGCATGCAACTTTGGTAATAAATTTAGTTTTCCGGAGACAGGAAATGACACCAGCTAAAATCGAAACTTTAATATTTACTGTCAGAACTGCACTGATACTCTAAATAGATATTTTAAAATATAATCATCATTATTTGTTAAGTAAATAATATATTGCGGTAATATTGTTGTAGTTCTATTTATTTTGTTTTGCTTATAAATTTATAATCCACGTAAAATTACCAAATAAAATAACGATACTTGTCGTTTGATGTATAAATCTTACAGATACCTACATCTGGTTTTAATATTGGAATTCAAAACAACGCTCAAGAAAATTGAGAATAGAGATTTAAAAAAAATAGATATATTATTTTCTTTCTATCAAACATTTACACTCTTTTTGAATGCTGTTTTTATAAATTAGATTTGCTTCTGGGAGTTTTTAGACAAGGTAAAACCGAGTTTTGTTGGATTGATAAACAAATTACTTTCCGTCCCCATTATGACTTTTTAGAGAAAATGATTATTATTTTACTATAAAATCATATTATAACATCTGCAATATTCTGAATTATTATTGCTGTGAACTCTCTGCTTCGGCCAAATCAGCAACATGTTTTCTTAGTGGGCTTTAAGGCCCGATTTCCTAGCTGCCGAATATCGCTACGATTTTACGATGCGGTGTTCGGCACCGACTCAACACACATGACTGGGTACAGTCATTTTCCTAGCTCCCAGAGCAGTCCGTCCCGCACCACGCAGCGAGGTAGAAGTGTTGACAGGATAGTTTTTGTGACTGTTGTTCAGTGTCTGTTGGTATTGTGTTGGTGTTTGTAGTGATTTCCACACTATTTCCAATCAAGTTAAGTTTTCAACGTCAGAGGACGAACAATTGATTGAGCTAATTGCTGGACATGACTTTTTGTGGAATGTTAGCTCTACAGATTTTAAGAACTTCTTGAATAGAGATAGGATATGGAATATGGAATGTACTGATGAACAAAACAGGTAAGAGAAAAGTTATTAATTTTAATGATTAATGTGAAAAATGAAATGCTGCTATACAAATAGACTACGAAATACTTAGTAATTAATTAAAAATTAACTGCTTATTAGTCTAGCACTGTACATCACAAAACTGTTGCTGAGCGGGTTGTAGTCCAAGTACAGTCTTAGCGTCTAGCTGATTTATTTTTGAAGTACTCTACAAAACGGCTCCTGACTTTAAAACCCTCAGCTTTTGCGAAACCTCCTCTACCGGCAAGTGGTATCATGTTTTGTACTGGTAGATCATAAGTTATGTCCTGTGTATCTAAGGAATTGTTTTTAGTTATGAACTCATCCCTTAGCAAATTCTGCAGGCAGCAACTGACAACAGTAATAAGTTCAACAGTTTCTGGTTTTGCATTGATGGGTGAACATAACAGAACAGCACAAATCTTCCTTCTATTAAACTTGCTTAGGACAGGCATTGCAACTATGTACACCAACACGCTGAAGGTAACTGAACTGGCACATGGGCACCCTCTCCGCGCTTATCGCCGTTCTAGGAAAACGCTCATGCCGATAAACGCAGATGCCGAGAATATAGTGCGATATTCAAAAACCCGCAACTGAATTCGGCAGCGTATTTCGGTAGCTAGGAAATCGGGCCTTTATGTAAAAACTAAGTACAAGGCATCTTGAAACGAAATCGCTGATGTTAGCTATAGGAGAGTGTGGTTATTTGTGGCTTTGGTAGTGCGGGGGTTTAACTTCAATCATTTTACTTTACAAACGGTCAGTGGTTTTAGATATTACCTTCTATCTGTAGGTGTTTGTATCTCCGGAAACAAACTTGGTATTGTAAGGACATTGTTCATAGTACAATCAGTTTCCACTCGGTGTTGATCATCACTATCTAAGTAAATTACACATTGTGTCGTAGTAAAGAATCTGTTATCCGAGAGCGTCAAGGTGTGTGTATAATTTAAATCTAGTAGTAAATGCTCAGAGTACTAAACTTGACGTTTGGGAATACCACCTCTCGCTAGCATTATTTGTGTACTGTCAATACATTACAACCACATTGTTGTTCATCTTCTGAATGTTGTTAATATCTAAAAGCGGGCCCACTAATATTGTAAATAGATCAGTCGGTTGTCTTAATGGGCGTAGTGAAACTGCCCCGCTCATTAAAGAGGATTAGGAAGGGTCGCAAGACTAGAAATGCTGAAATTGCCCAGAGCGCCCAAATAATATTGAAATTATTTTACATGTTACACTACGGGACCTAACCTAACATAACATAACCTTACAGGCTTATATGCTTGATTGAGGTTAAATGCGCGGGGCAGTTTCATCGTTTCTATCGTACCTAAAATATCGGGGCAGTTTCATAGTCCCCGTCTTAATATATCTGTCCGTCTGGTTTTCTCTGCCTCCAAACTTCCCAAAATTGAGTTCAATATTATTTTAGTATGAGGCTTAAGATTTTTCTATTTCTTTATTTCTTTGAAGCAACGAGTTTAACACTTTCGTATATAAAGTAGTCTTCTATGTATTTGATATGTCTTCATCAGACTGACATCTTTACGAATACCTGATTCTTTCTGTTTAATTTACGAAATCGGCAAACAGAATGGAATTATACCATCTCGTATTCCCTCAGTTTAACATGACACATTCACCTTTTCTACGCACATTTGTATATCTTCCATAGTTCATGTTCTGATGCAGAACTTCTTATCGACATATGAGTGTACTCACTGTAAATTAAATATTCTATACAGTACAAACATTAGTTTCTAGTTCATCTTGGTAGGGAGCATTGAATGATGTAATTCTCAAGGAGACTGTATCATGCACTTAGGGAGTCCTTGAAGATATTTACGTCAATTCTCTGATGCCTACAATCTTTATTACTATACTACAGCCGCTGGTTCTTTGCACTTGGGTTTTTGGTGACGCACAGGATAGCCAGTGGAAATAGCAACGTCGTCGTCTCGCACTGCCCCTCTACGGCCGCATATCAGCATCCCACCCAAACTGCGGGCCTATTATTGGTCTGTATTCTAAAAACAATGAAAATGAAAATGAAAATTACACCAATTAAAAAATAATAACAATATACACAATGTAAAAATGTAAAAAAAAATATATATATAACACAAAAATAAAATTGTATTACCTAATAAATGCAACAAACTTATATTCATACACCCATTAACACGACAAATAAAAGCAGTAATGTTTTTAAATCACATCTCAAAGCAAAGATGCGTCTCCTGGTGTATGTTTTCATTTTATTTCCATTCTATAAGACCAAGATCAAAAGGAACTGAACTTTACTTCTTCTTTTTTTTCCTGTTCGTAGGTCTGTACTTTACTTTAGTAATTGTGTTTTTCAATAGGACTTTATAATCAAGGAGTAAAAGTGGTACATTATTCTTTTCATATCCTGACCCTCTTCAAAATGTTTAACTCATTCTTCTCGAGTACACTTTGAAAAATTAAATTTTACACAATTCCAGTTAACTGTAATTTAGGTGTAATATTATAAATTGTAGCGTTACAACTCTAGGATTGACAATGATTAATCGAATTTGTTCTCTTTAATTATAATTATAGGAAAATATTTGTGCTTAAATGTTGCAATCATATGAAACATAATATTTATGGAAAATATTAATGGTAAAATATCATTCATTTCTATTATTGTTAAAATAAATCTGTCTGCATTTAATATCAATTGATATTAAGCTTTTCTGCTAATATATTTTACTGGTATTAGAAAAAAACCAATTTCTTTATAGTGTGTTTATTCTAATTTTCTTATAAATGTACACGCCTGGGCTAGATAAACGTACTCCATAATAACTTTTAATATCAATACTAATATTAGCTCTTATTTATACCTATTTACATAGCACTACATATTTATAAAACATAACTCTTATATTAGTAACTAAACATCTATCCATCACAAATAAAATATAATAATTGTAATAATAAATTGTAATATTATTTCTCACTTGTTCAGAGTAAATTGGTATATATTATCTAGCTAGGGAACGTCTTCTATATCAACTTTGTACACGGTTTTATTTTACACACACACGCACACCAGCACGTACACTCACTCAACTCACATACGCGCTGCTGAACTGGTTTATTTTTCTTAATTTAGTAAACGTACAAAATTTAACACGCAACATTATCTAACAATACTTTAGGTTTAATAGTGAAACCATAGAAACAATAAATATTAATTAATATAACCCTCAATTGAACACCACACTTTATTAAATTTTCGCTTTCAAATCTATCAAGTTTCTCTTGACCAATTCTTCTTTAACCGTTACCGACTCTATTAAGAGTGTTCAAGGACTGGGGGTCTTTATTTTATACATTCAGATATTTCGTGTAATAACGATGCCTAGCTTACTGAATGGAATATATACTGAAGAAACATGACCATAGTTGGGACTCTATGTTTATCTGGATTTGAAATATATAATCTGAAACTAGCTCGACATAAAATAACAAGACGAACTACAGATAAAAATCAAGCCTAAGCTAAAAAAACATGCACTGGAAACAGCAGAAAAATACAATATTTTATTGAAAGGAAGTTTTAAAATATTGTATTACAATTATTTAAAACAGCTTTCTTATTGGATTAATGACAATGTAACACGTGGAAGAAACGTCCCCGGAGCTTGTAGCATTATAATCCTAACCTAAATTTTGTTGGGACCCGAAGATCATCTGGATTCCAAGGAAATAAGAAGAAAATAATTAATGACAAAGCGTGTACTGATGTAGTGTGTGTGTGTGTGTGTTTGATCATCTGTATATGTGGTTTAGTAGTGATTGGAACATCACTCAAATTGATATATTAAAATGAGCTTTTAAATTATTACATGTCGGAAAATAAAAATAATACTGAACTTATCAGAGTTCTCGTGATCCACAGTTTGGCATTTTAATAAAACATCAATTTCGTTTTTTAATATAGTCTAAAATTATGCAAAATTAAACAAAATGTTGAAAAGCCGTTTAATATTTAACTTTAAATGTTTGTTAACTTTTAAATAATTTTTGAAATTATTTAAAATTGTATTTTATTGAGGTAAAATTACGTACAAATTATGGACCCTGCTTTACTGATACACTGCATCTTTACTTACTTATATATATTATATATATAAACCTTCAATCCAACAAAATTTAATTTTTGTGTTATTTTTATTTGTTTCAGAACATCTGCAGATCATCTCAACACACATAAGATTCCACCACTACTATGGTTTTAACTCTCTAATCTTATTCTTATTTTAATAAATTAAATCATATAAATACAATTATTATTTTATAAAATCAAATTCAATAGCATAATTAAAATTATGATAAAGAAACAAAACAAAAAACATAACAAAACAAAAACAAACATTAAATCAACTAGGCTATATTATTACAATTATTTTGCAACAAACAAAATTTAAAATTCATTCAATTATATTATATAAATTAGTTATTATAAAGGTTAATTTTTATATATATTATAAGGTGTGTGTGTGTGTTTGTGTGTGTGTGTGTGTGTTTGTGTGTGTGTGTGTGTGTGTGTGTGTGTGTGTGTGTGTGTGTGTGTGTGTGTGTGTGTGTGTGTGTGTGTGTGTGTGTGTGTGTGTGTGTGTGTGTGTGTGTGTGTGTGTGTGTGTGTGTGTGTGTGTGTGTGTGTGTGTGAGAGGCCTTTTTGGAAGTACCTGCCCTGTTGAAACAAAATTTAATTCAATTATATTATTACAATTATTTTACAACAAACAAAAATTCAAAATTCATACAATTATATAATATAAATTAGTTATTATAAATTTTAATTTTTACAGTAGTGGAAGTAAGTCCAGGGCGGAGGAAGTTGGTTCCCCACTGTTAACAGTAGAGCGGCGGCATTTTTGGAAGTACCTGCCCTTTAAAAACATAGGTAATTATGTCATTTTAAATTTAAACAATATCATAAGTAAAGATGCATTTTCAATCACTCTGAAAGATTCAGTATGTCAACGTATTGTTTTATTCTGTTAGCTATATTATTTTAATTGTTTGAAAACTTGTTTTATATTTTAATGTTTGTGAATAATAAATATTTTATGTTGTATTTTTGTTGTCTTTATTACAACTCTACTTTAATAGAATTAAGTTATAAGAGAAGCAAGGTCTGGTAAATTTTAAAATTATAAAGAAATTAAATAAGGAATTTCTCTAAATGGTCTATTGAAAAGAAATTACAATAGTTAAAAACTACAAACAATATATGGGATATCTCTATCAACCAACTTTGAAACAATCTTGTTGTCCTTGTATTTATATAAGATTTATAAATTTAATATTAGATTTATTTAAAATGTTACCAAGTTTTCTGTCTAAAAATTTTAATGTTTACAAATTTAAAAGCTACATCATCAGATACTAAATTTGTTGCACACATGCTTCAACTAAGAATTATAAATTATCACTGGGGTTGGTAACTATGACGTAGGTTGGGTTGTTGTGTGTTGGAAAGTATAGTCAGTGAGAGGCCTTCCGTCTTGTGTCCGGCGATATGGAGTTGTCGTAGGGTGAATGGTGGTGATGTATACACTGAGGTCAAGGATCGCTGGTCGCCGAGATTTACCCCGATTTAAATTATCTGATGGAAGACGGTTTATAGGGCTAGTCACTGGGGTTTACCACGATTTAAGTTTCATTCCGGAGGGTGACTTGAAGGTTGAGTTAGGTTAGGTTAGGTTAGGTTAGGTTAGGTTAGGTCTTACTCGATTTGAATTCCTTGATGAGGAGCGTGTTGGTGAACTGCAGATTAAAGGAAAATTGGCTGTCATAAAACGCAAAATAATATTTTCACAAAGTAAAAACCTGTTTTCAACGATTTTTATCAAATTTAGCCTCTAAGGACACAACAAAGACTGTTAGTTGTCCTCTCTCCAAAAATATTGATTTGGCCGTTATTAGTAAAAAGTCAAAAAAACGTTCTTCTGTTATAAGGGACATAATTTCTCAAAATAGACTATATCGATTTCGTTCAAATATTATTGAATTGTAAATAATATGTACTGAACGTGTGGGAAAATTTTAAGAAAAAATATTTGACTACTCCATATCTTGCTTATTGGAGTGTATTTTTGTCTTTTGCAGTTTTGATTTTCTAAACGATATATGAAATTAAATTCGTATAAAGTTAAATTTATAAACTTCAGTCTACAAAAAGATTTTAATAATTAGTTATAATTGAAATATCAATATTTAAATTATGTTTCTAATAGAACTTGTTGTTTGCTGTCCTGTAAGAACATAGAACAGGTTGAAATGATAAACTACTTTGGCCTAACTACTTATCCATTCCAGAGTGTCTTAGAAACTATACCTAAGTAATTTTCAAGTAAAAAATCAGATTAAAGTTATGTCTTGTGAAATATATTACTCGTTAGTAAACAGCAAGCTTGAATGTGGGTTGTCATGTTGGGAAGTACTTACGTCACTGACTTCAAACTTATAATGATCATTAAAAAACTGAGGTGGAAAATAACCAAGAATTGTTTGACATAAATTATGAAAGTGGAAAATTAGGGTAGGGTAGCTTCAAAAACAGACATGGTGAGGTATAATTAATAACATACCTTTCTTTTTAAAGTGGTTTTTTTTCTGAGTTTGTTGTTTTAAAGCGGCATCTAATTAAAATTATAAAACGTATTTTTCATTTTTTACATAACTATTTTCCTTATATTTCTTTTGTTGCAGCATTTATCTTCTCTTTTAGTTAAATAAGAAAAACGTAATACACAAACCGCAAATAAAACACTAACAAAATTAAAGTTATAAAATTTATTAAACCCTTATGCACATTTCGGTAACATAGCTACCATCCTCAGAGGGATATAAACCAATACTAAACTAAGTGTAATAGTAAGACGACTCTACGTGGGAGTGCTTGACCTTTAGAAGTCGGCTCATTATTATACTAATGGTTTATATCCCTCTCAGGATAGTAGAAATGTTACCGACATGTATATTAGGGTTAATTAAACTTTCTTACTTTATGTGGGTTAGTGTTTTGTTTGTGGTTTGGGGATTACTTCTTTCAAATTGTTATTAAATACAAGGCTGGAGTAGTTATGTGTTGTACTATATTTTGTAAAAAACACAAAGAAAATAAATAAAGATTTAAAAAAATGAAAAGCTATAGAATATTACAGTACAGATCTGTATTGTGTTGAAACGGTTAAATCCGTTTCAAAGGTTGAGTCTAGTTTTGCTGGACAAAGAAATTAAATTTTCTTCTTACCAAGCCAACTTGTACTTTAGCCTAGTGAAAGTGGATCGTGACTGTCGTCAGATCTTTTGCAAATTGAATACAAAGACCAAGAACCCGTAAACAAGGGATTGGTTTTGTTGAAAAAATTTACATCACCTCCAAATTATTCTTTTAGTTTATTCTAAAATTAATTAAAAATTTGAAAATATGAATTTGAGGCTGAAATTGGTACATAGTGTAGTCCTAAAAGCGTGCATTCTTATAAATATCGAATCAGATCATATTTTGGATTTCTCACGTAGTTATTTAAGATTAAAGTTAATAAAAAATTCCAAAATTGATCAAAACTGGAAATTGTTAACATTTCTAGAAATAACAATGAAAAATAAATCAAATATCAAGAGAAAAAACTTTCGATAAAATCCATAACTAAAATGTTAGCGGCAAGTGTTATGTTCGATGCCTGGAAGGTGACAAAAATCCACTGACTTAACAAAATCAAACTGTACACTTTCGCTAACTTGATTAGAACAATCGGGAAAAATAATTACAATTAAAATTAAAATTAAATTCTGAAAACAAAAGAGGTTTTCAAAAATAAAGTCAAAGAAATGCAGTTAAATAATAAACGTAAAGAGATAATATGTGGTAAATTATAATAAAATTTAAAATTGTAAAAAGCTCAATTCAAAGAATTGTAAATTGTAAAGCCAAAGGAATGACATTTTGAGACTAGAATTTTTCAAGGTGGGAAAAAAACGCGAAAGAAATGACGGAGCGATTTTGTGCTGTGGGTATAAAACTTTTCGATAATGAGCAACATTTTCAAAAAGTTTCAATATGGCGGCTCAGAAACTCCCGAAGTTTTTAGACGTACCTTCGCGATTTTTCGAATGCCGTTTATATGAGAACCAAAGATCGTATGGATTTCATTCGAAGTCGTGGAGATAAAAGGGATCACGGGCTTCAAAATAACACCTTGGAAAATTCAATAACAGATCTGGAAGTGGAATTACGACGGTTTTGAATAAAGCAATAGCTAATAAGTATTCAAAAAGGGTGAAAGGAAGGGGCCAGCCGGCCGGAGACTATAAAAGAGAAACTTCGGGGAAGTCTCAGGACTGGTGTTTTCCGATTCGTCCAGAGAAGGTCTCTCTACATATCATCATAAATACTTGAGGAAATACAGGATATCCCGATACGACTACACTATGAAATGTACACCTTCTAAAAAAACAACTCAAAGCTTTTGATTGAGGAGCCCAAAATGAAATGCTACAATAAATTTTTATAATCTTTCTTTCATTCAAATTATAATAGGCCCAATGTGATATATGAAAAATATTTGAAGGTTAAGCTAGTTGATTAATAAAGAAAAAAATTGGTTACAATGATAACAATTGAAACTCTCTTTAATGACTAGGTATTTTATTAATACATAAATTAAATTTCAGAAATTAAACAACTCAATATGAATATTATATATGTCCTGCAAACTAATGACTCTTAAATCTCAGGGCTATAAGGTTGTCGCCGGCACAATCCAGATACCTCACGCTTTGAGCGAAACGCACACATATATACATTATCTACAATTATTTACATACATTTATATACATCCCAAAATTATGGTACATGGACATGAAATATCAATTATTGTTGGTTCAATACTCAAGTTTATAACGTTTAATTATTAATTGGAATTAGTTCTCAGAAATTATTACTAAACAAATGTTCACTTTACGTTTATAAAAAAAATAAAATTACAACAAGTTCAGGTCTAATTTCATATTAACCCTATGGTTAATTTCAAATTCAATATCTAGGCTAAGTCCTTTATTGTTAAAATATTTAAATCTTCGAATATTGTTTATAATTAATTGGTAATGTTTTCTTCTTCTATTTACGTAATTGTTTATTAAAAACTATATATGTTCAATTGATATTAATAACATTCACATCAAGCTAACTAAATGGAATTGTCTCACCCATATAAATATCTTCTGATTATAATAGGCTTGTCTTGATTTATACTAACATCCTTTTCTTTTACGATAATAATTGGTTGAATGGCTCTTCTTAAAATTTAGATCTGATGAAAAATACGTTTGTTGCGTTTGGAGTCTGAATCACAACCAACTAACAATTAGTTAGTTCTTTTACAATTTTGATCTACAATTGCAATTCCTAAGACCCCTCTAGGAACATCCCGTGGTGTCTAAATCGTTGCACTTTACACTTAATGGCACTGCACTTCTCAAGTATTTATAATAATATCTCAATTAGTGATTTTATTGCTAAACAATTTTTATCTAACTAATAACTATATAAATTTACATTGTTTTCACAGTTTACATTTTATATTTATCTAACTGGTATTTGGTTTCCCTTACCATATTAATTTATTTACTGGGATTTATTTAATTGCATAATTATTTTATTCGTGTCGGTCAAAGTTTGAAATTGCGACTGAGATGTATGACGTCAAAGGGGTGTGGCTTATCTATTTGTCGTATGCCTATAAATACCGGTCAATGGATTGTTCACTTGAAAACTTTAAGAAGCGATTATTAAATTATTAAGAGTTTATGTATTAAAACGAATGATGAATTTGAAAGGAGGTATATGGTAGAATCTATTGGTATTGATTAAATTTGGATATTAGGTCTTGTTAATTTATAACCTTGTCGTAGTAAGGTTATGTTAAACTATTTAGCGTTATGAATGGGATCGTATTTAGTTGGTCTTAAAATGCTGATAACTTTTGTTATATTTTGAGTTTTTCCTCGGGGTTTTGAAAATAAATTATGGGATGTAATTTAGAATGGTTTTGTTCATGTTTTACGTTTTATAGTACTTTAATTTTGTTGTATTCTTCTGAAATCGTAGTCCTGACTAGGCCTAGGTATGTTGACATTTTTGACGCTTGGAGTCGTTACTATCGGTTGTCTTTAATGAATTGCATTCTATGGTGTACTGTACAACCAAATACATGTACATGTAATCTATACAGAGTATATCTATCTACATATCAAAATTATATTTTAAATTATGACTTGTTTGTTAATTTTTAAAATTTCTCTACGATTGTGTGACTGCAATGTATGATTGATTTGTTCATTGGGTTGTGTGACTGCAGTGAGTTTGAGTTTTAGTGTATTTGGATTTTGTTGTGTGAGGGTTTTAATGTACATATTGATGATTGTTCTTTTGCGTGATTGTGTATTTGGTTTTATGATGTTTTAACCTTTTTTATTGAAGTATCTTATGAAAAAAAAATGTATCTTTTGTCTGCAAAATGGAATAAATAAATGAAAGACTATAATATAATTTTATATATTTCTATGAATGTACATTATTCATTGAGATGCTGTTACAAATTCAATAGCCTGATAGAAATACAGGTTAGTTTTAAATTGATACATTTATTGATAAAGATAACAATAAACTATATTAAAACAGCTAGAATAGAATATATAAATATGTAAACTTTCAACAATAGATACCCAATATAGGTTTCATTGTATGAAAGGTGAAGGAATAGAAAATAATATGTTGTATACATTTCAATTTACACAATTTTATCTTTGAAAATTGAGTACAATTGTTTATCAGAAAGGACTACCTAAAATGTGAATAAAGTTTCAAACTATTTCCGAATTATTGTAAAAAATGGTCGATAAATAGAATAGATTAAAATACAATTTAATCGATATCTCGGTTACCCTTTATCTGTCATAATATTTTTATAAAACTAAAATGTTTATTATTGAACGTGAAACAAATTTATAGTTTGTATCTCTTTTGTTAAGTTTTAGTAAAATTTCAATATATCTAAATCAATGTATAAAACTAAATGGATAAATCTGTAATCTAATTAAGGTATAAAAGTATGAGTGACATTTAAATAATACCCTGAATTGTAATTTGTTGCAGACTTTGGTTTAATACATGGAGAGTCCAACAGAGTAATGAACGATGTTATTTAAGGAGAACAAAAGGTGGATATTGGCGTTGGTATTCTATTGAAAGGAAAATCGATTTCCATTAGAACTTCTCATTGTTTTTATTTTATGATGGGTAGTAACTCACTGAATAGAATAAAGTTATTTTCTGAAACAATAATTTTCCATTTTATCGATGAAGCAGAGTTTTTGTTCTCCACTGAAACACAATCAACTATTGTTTGTGTATTAGACAACTAAGGGAAACAATAATATTTTAACACGGCGATGATTTCTCTTAAGTAAATACAACTCTATGTTCAACAAACTATTCAACGGTTGTGTTTGTGTAAAAAAATACGTTGAACGGAACATCATAGTACTTACCCAGCTTCATCTTACAATTTATAAGCAGCTCTTCTAACTGTTTTGCACCAAAGGTGTTTTTTGAGTCTTGTAGGGTAATAGGTTTTGTAGCCTTGTACCGAAATGTACATAAGGGTTTAATAAATTGTATAACTTTAATTGTGTTAGTGTTTTATTTGTGGTTTGTGGATTACGATTTTCTTATATAAATAAAAGAAAAGATAAACGCTGCTACAAAAGAAATATAAGGAAAATAGTTACGTAAAAAATGAAAAATACGTATTATAATTTCAATTAGATGCCTCTTTAAAACAACATACAAACTCAGAAACAAAAACCACTTTAAAATGAAAAGTATGTTCTTAATTATACCTCACCATGTCTGTTTTTGAAACTACCCTCCCCTAATTTTCCACCTTACTAATTTATGTCACACAATTCTTGGTTATTTTCCACCTCAGTTTTTTAATGATCATTATAGGTTTGAAGTCAGTGACGTAAGTACTTCCCAACACGACAACCCACATTCACACTTGCTGTTTACTAACGAGTAATATATTTCACAAACTTTAACCTGATTTTTTACTTGAACATTTCTTATGTGTTGTTTCTAAGACACTCTGGAAGGGAATCAGTAGTTAGGCCAAAGTAGTTTATCATTTCAAGCTGTTCTATGTTCTTACAGGACAGCAAACAACAAGTTCTATTAGAAACACGATTTAAATATTGATATTTCAATTACAACTAATTATTAAAATCTTTTTGTAGACGGAAATTTATAAATTAAACTTTATACGAATTTAATTTCATATATCGTTTAGAAAATCAAAACTGCAAAAGACAAAAATACACTCCAATAAGCAAGATATGGAGTAGTTAAATATTTTTTCTTAAAATTTTCCCACACGTTCAGTAGACTACATATTATTTACAATTCAATAACATTTGAACGAAATCGATATAGTCTATTTTAAGAAATTATGTCCCTTATAACAGAAGAACTTTTTTTGACTTTTTACTAATAACGGCCAAATCAATATTTTTGGAGAGAGGATAACTAACAGTCTTTGTTGTGTCCTTAGAGACGAAATTTGATAAAAATCGTTGAAAATTGTTTTTTTTTGCTTTGTGAAAATAGTATTTATTTTGCGTTTTATGACAGCCGTTTTTCCTTTAACCTGCAGTTCACCAACACGCTCCTCATCAAGGTATTCAAATCGAGTAAGACCTAGCCTAACCCAACTTTCAAGTCACCCTCCGGAAGAAGGCCCTTATTTAATCCAGGGTACAAAATTCTGGGCGAAATCTTTCGGTAGCCGTAACTCGCTAACGTAGCATTTCCGGACCTGTGTTTACATAACTTTTTTCTTTAATTTTAATTGTAGAATGAGCTCCCGAAGTTTCTGCATATCTTCGTTAATCACTCTGTATAATGAACGCTCTACTAAAAAGGTCTAATCTCGATATCGATTCAAACGATTTCTACTCAATTTTTAAGTAATTCGCAAGTTTAGCCTATAGTTCAAACGATTTTGTCAAACTGAACTAAGTAAAAATTAACGTTCTAATTAAAAATGTTTATAATATCACGAACTGTGATTTCAGTATTTTCAATCTATGCCTACGTAGAGTTTGTTACATTGATTCAAGTCTTAAGTATTTACATTTCATCATAAATCAAATACTATTGGTACGTATATAATGAGATATTTTACTTTAATCAAATCTTCCATGTTTTATTTTATCTTCAAACTGATAACTCACGGAGTTAAAAAATTGGGAGAGATAATGACGAATGTTTTATGTATATTGGTGTTTATTTTGTGTATAGATATGGAGGAATTTGTGGACAGATTATTAAATTGTTGGTGAAGTAATTGAATTTACAGTTGTCAAGTGTAAATGTAAGTAGTATTTAATATTGTATAAATGAGTAAATAATATAATGATTTTTCACAAGGTTGTGTGTATTATATGTTGTTAATTATCACTTATTCTACAAGATCGAAAGGGTATTATGAACTAATTTTCCCAACTTGGTTTCCTATAAAATTGATAACTTGTAATGAGGATTTTGAAAATTATTAAAAACTGATGACATGAATGATATATAAAAAGTCAAATAATGTAACAGAGCGAATGTGATATTGAATGATTTATTGCGCCGTCTGCGGGAAGCAATACAACTTTCTTGGCGTGAACTCTACTAATTTCCTTGATAAATGTAGCGTGAAATCATTCATTGCGCCAACAAGATAGATTTATGGGAAATCCTGCATTAAAATTCCCGAGGAAGAGATATAAATAATTTATTGGACAATGTTATAAATTTTAAATTCACCCTGGAATCATGATACTATCATAGGGTTTTTATATTTTAGATGTAGCATTTAAAGATACAAAAATGAAAAATTGATTTTTCGTTTCACACTAAACTGAAGACTAAATCTAAAAGGAAAATCCATCCTTAGTAGCATCATTTTTTGTAAAGAACGACTGGGCAGACTCTCATTCAGTTTTACTATCCATGGTCGGAGTGAATACTTCTATTTTAAGGTTATTATTTTTAAACGAAACACAACATAAATTTTACAAATGTTAATAATGCAACAATGTATACTTACTTCTTACACATAAGAAACGAATTGCAGAAACTAATAAGTAAAATTAATTTGTTGTTTGTTATTAAATGCGATAATTTCATGATCTTAGAAATTATAAAAAACAAAATCGAACTTTTGTCGTTATTTCCATTTCTACTGCTAAATGTAGTGAAATCTTATGATACCATTGAGTATTGTACCTCTGAAGATGATAGCAGAGCTATCGAAATGTAGATAAATAAGGTAATATAAACGCATTACACAGTTTTGTGTAGTTGTGCTATTTTGTAGTTTGGGGTTTTTCCTTGTTCATATACAATCACCACAGTGGTCTAGTGATTTCTTAATGTACAGATTAAATTTAAAAATAGTTTCTTTCAAGTATATTGACTAAGATATGGTTCCACATGGTTCTTGATAAATAACGTGTTACATATTACCATTTCGAAACACGTTCGATAAATATAAATGAAATTATTTGTAATGCAATAAACCTTTATAATTCACAAGATGGAAAAAAAAATACAAGTATCAGAAATTAAAAGAAACACATATATTTGAGTTATACAAACAATAATAATAAATGTTTTGATAAATAAATTAAATCCTTCTGAGTGATATATCCTTTAGAAATTTAAAGGAAATTTTAATAAATAAAATCTTATATTTCACTTTAAAATTTAATTCAATCACGTTAAATATTTATTACATGTCTAGTATAATGGCGACTGCAGGTGTTTTAGAGATCTTGTTAAAAGATAGAATTGCCGTTGAAAAGGCTGCATGCAACTTTGGTAATAAATTTAGTTTTCCGGAGACAGGAAATGACACCAGCTAAAATCGAAACTTTAATATTTACTGTCAGAACTGCACTGATACTCTAAATAGATATTTTAAAATATAATCATCATTATTTGTTAAGTAAATAATATATTGCTGTAATATTGTTGTAGTTCTATTTATTTTGTTTTGCTTATAAATTTATAATCCAAGTAAAATTACCAAATAAAATAACGATACTTGTCGTTTGATGTATAAATCTTACAGATACCTACATCTGGTTTTAATATTGGAATTTAAAACAACGCTCCAGAAAATTGAGAATAGAGATTTAAAAAAAAAGATATATTATTTTCTTTCTATCAAACATTTACACTCTTTTTGAATGCTGTTATTATAAATTAGATTTGCTCCTGGGAGTTTTTAGACAAGGGAAAACCGAGTTTTGATGGATTGATAAACAAATTACTTTTCCTACAGTTACCTAACAATGTACATGTTCTCTCACTGATTTGAGAAAGCAAAGTGGCCAATTCGCTCATCAGTGAGACAATGTTAACAATTAATTTGTCTCACTCCAGATTTGCAACGTGAAGGCACGAAATAGTGAGCGCGTAACATGCAGACAAGGTCGTATGCCCGCGAAATACGTTGGCAGCACTGGCTGTAAATCAGCTGGTCAGCTGTTGTTGTCAGGGATTGTGATAAGTAATTGTGAGAACTGTACATTTAACATTAATGTTACAAACCAAAAGTGACTTTTTTTTTAATGTTTGCTTGCGTTATTCGTCTTTCAATTCTTTGGTTACCAATTCTTTTAGGGTGTTTGTGTTCATTTTTAAGGAGATTATTTTTTGTTTTATAATTTTGTTTCTGATTTATTAATGCTACTTTCACATTAAATGTCTAATTAAAAGTTCACTTCTGTGTAAAAATATGTTACATTTCTTTACCAATTTATTTGTTTTATGGTAACTGTAGGAAAAATATAATGTGCAACTCGAGTGCAAAGTGCAATCGCCTCACTCGAGAAACCATTCCTCACTCGCCTACGGCTGGTGAGTAAGGATTTCTCTCGAGTGAGGCAAATGCTCACTTTGCTCACTAGTTGCACAAATAACTATTCCGTCCCCATTATGACTTTTTAGAGAAAATGATTATTATTTTACTATAAAATCATATTATAACATCTACAATATTACAATATTCTGAATTATTATTGCTGTGAACTCTGCTTCGGCCAATTTAGCAACATGTTTTCTTAGTGGGCTTTAAGGCCCGATTTCCTAGCTGCCGAATATCGCTACGATGCGGTGTTCGGCACCGACTCAACACACATGTCATGACTGGGTACAGTCATTTTCCTAGCTCCCAGAGCAGTCCGTCCCGCACCACGCAGCGAGGTAGAAGTGTTGACAGGATAGTTTTTGTGACTGTTGTTCAGTGTCTGTTGGTATTGTGTTGGTGTTTGTAGTGATTTCCACACTATTTCCAATCAAGTTAAGTTTTCAACGTCAGAGGACGAACAATTGATTGAGCTAATTGCTGGACATGACTTATTGTGGAATGTTAACTCTACAGATTTTAAGAACGTCTAGAATAGAGATAGGATATGGAATGAAATTGGGGTACTGATGAACAAAACAGGTAAGAGAAAAGTTATTAATTTTAATGATTAATGTGAAAAATGAAATGCTGCTATACAAATAGACTACGAAATACGTAGTAATTAATTAAAAATTAACTGCTTATTAGTCTAGCACTGTAAATCACAAAACTGTTGCTGAGCGGGTTGTAGTCCAAGTACAGTCTTAGCGTCTAGCTGATTTATTTTTGAAGTACTCTACAAAATGGCTCCTGACTTTAAAACCCTCAGCTTTTGCGAAACCTCCTCTACCGGCAAGTGGTATCATGTTTTGTACTGGTAGATCATAAGTTATGTCCTGTGTATCTAAGGAATTGTTTTTAGATATGAACTCATCCCTTAGCAAATTCTGCAGGTAGGAAATGACAACAGTAATACGTTAATCAGTTTCTGGTTTTGCATTGATGGGTGAACATAACAGAATAGCACAAATCTTCCTTCTATTAAACTTGCTTAGGACAGGGATGAACAACTGAATTCGGCAGCGTTTTTCGGTAGCTAGGAAATCGGGCCTTTATGTAAAAACTAAGTACAAGGCATCCTGAAACGAAATCGCTGATGTTAGCTATAGGAGAGTGTGGTTATTTGTGGCTTTGGTAGTGTGGGGGTTTAACTTCAATACTTTTACTTTACAAACGGTCAGTGGTTTTTGATATCTGTAGGTGTTTGTATCTCCGGAAACAAA
Organism: Aphrophora alni; assembly: GCA_963513935.1. Taxonomy (NCBI): domain Eukaryota; kingdom Metazoa; phylum Arthropoda; class Insecta; order Hemiptera; family Aphrophoridae; genus Aphrophora; species Aphrophora alni. Next base: position 33,276,841 of record OY740772.1, on the reverse strand, counting down.
CTTGATATTGTAAGAACATTGTTCATAGTACAATCTGTTTCCACTCGGTGTTGATCATCACTATCTAAGTAAATTACACATTGTGTCGTAGTAAAGAATCTGTTATCCGAGAGCGTCAAGGTGTGTGTATAATTTCAATCTAGTAGTAAATGCACAGAGTACTAAACTTGACGTTTGGGAATACCACCTCTCGCTAGCATTATTTGTGTACTGTCAATACATTACAATCACATTGTTGTTCATCTTCTGCATGTTGTTAATATCTAAAAGCGGGCCCACTAATATTGTAAATAGATCAGTTGGTTGTCTTAATGGACGTAGTGAAACTGCCCCGCTCATTAAAGAGGATTAGGAAGGGTCGCAAGACTAGAAATGCTGAAATTGCCCCGAGCGCCCAAATAATATTGAAATTATTTTACATGTTACACTACGGGACCTAACCTAACCTAACCTTACAGGCTTATATGCTTGATTGAGGTTAAATTAAAATACATACTATCGAAATTACGCTCGGGGAAATTTAAGCATTTCTGGTCTTGCGAGGCGACCCTTCTTGATCCTCTTAAATGCGCGGGTCATTTTCATATCGTACCTAAAATATCGGGGCAGTTTCATAGTCCCCGTCTTAATATATCTGTCTGTCTGGTTTTCTCTGCCTCCAAACTTCCCAAAATTGAGTTCAATATTATTTTAGTATGAGACTTAAGATTTTTCTATTTCTTTATTTCTTTGAAGCAACGAGTTTAACACTTTCGTTTTTAAAGTAGTCTTCTATGTATTTGATATGTCTTCATCAGACTGACATCTTTACGAATACCTCATTCTTTCTGTTTAATTTACGATATCGGCAAACAGAATGGAATTATACCATCTCGTATTCCCTCGGTTTAACATTACACATTCACCTTTTCTACGCACATTTGTATATCTTCCATAGTTCATGTTCTGATGCAGAACTTCTTATCGACATATGAGTGTACTCACTGTAAATTACATTTTCTATACAGTACAAACATTAGTTTCTAGTTCATCTTGGTTGGGAGCATTGAATGATGTAATTCTCAAGGAGACTGTATCATGCACTTAGGGAGTCCTTGAAGATATTTACGTCAATTCTCCGATGCCTACAATCTTTATTACTATACTACAGCCTCTGGTTCATTGCACTTGGGTTTTTGGTGACGCACAGGATAGTCAGTGGAAATAGCAACGTCGTCGTCTCGCACTGCCCCTCTACGGCCGCATATCAGCATTACACCCAAACTGCGGGCCTATTATGGGTCTATATTCTAAAAACAATGAAAATGAAAATGAAAATTACACCAATTAAAAAATAATAACAATATACACAATGTAAAAATGTAAAAAAATATAAATAACACAAAAATAAAATTGTATTACCTAATAAATGCAACAAACTTATATTCATACACCCATTAACACGACGAATAAAAGCAGTAATCTTTTTAAATCACATCTCAAAGCAAAGATGCGTCTCCTGTATGTTTTCATTTTATTTCGATTCTGTACAGGGAATCGAAAGACCAAGATCAAAAGGAACTGAACTTTACTTCTTCTTTTTTTTTTCCTGTTCGTAGGTCTGTACTTTACTTTAGTAATTGTGTTTTTCAATAGGATTTTATAATCAAAGAGTAAAAGAGGTACATTATTCTTTTCATATCCTGACCCTCTTCAAAATGTTTAACTCATTCTTCTCGAGTACACTTTGAATAATTAAATTTTACACAATTCCAGTTACCTGTAATTTAGGTGTAATATTATAAATTGTAGCGTTACAACTCTAGGATTGACAATGATTAATCGAATTTGTTCTCTTTAATTATAATTATAGGAAAATATTTGTGCTTAAATGTTGCAATCATATGAAACATAACATTTATGGAAAATAATAATAGTAAAATATCATCCATTTCTATTATTGTTAAAATAAATCTGTCTGCATTTAATATCAATTGATATTAAGCTTTTCTGCTAATATATTTTACTGGTATTAGAAAAAAACAAATTTCTTTATAGTGTGTTTATTCTAATTTTCTTATAAATGTACACGCCTGGGCTAGATAAACGTACTCCATAATAACTTTTAATATCAATACTAATATTAGCTCTTATTTATACCTATTTACATAGCACTAAATATTTATAAAACATAACTCTTAACTAAACATCTATCCATCACAAATAAATTATAATAATTGTAATAATAAATTGTAATATTATTTCTCACTTGTTCAGAGTAAATTGGTATATATATTATCTAGCTAGGGAACGTCTTGTATATCAACTTTGTACACGGTTTTATTTTACACACACACGCACACACGCACGTAAGCTCACTCAACTCACACACGCGCGGCTGAACTTGATTATTTTTCTTAATTTAGTAAACTAACAAAATTTAATGTTCATTGTTTGGTGTCCAAGTCACTTTGTATAATATAATGATATAATATCATTATATTCTAAAAAGATAAAATTAAATGTGAAATTATATAAAATACATTTATTTCTTTTGGACTCATTACATCCGGTTTACTTAGACAGTGTAATGAATTATGTAAACAAACAAGTTTCAATAATATCTAAACGGACGTTTCATAAACATAATAAGAAATTTCAATATTTGTCCAATACACAATATCCTGATATCGAGGTAGAATGCAAACATAAGTTTTATACTAGGGTCTCTAATCTAACCGATATAAGCTTTAATAACAATGAATTGACTTTACTACAAAAGGGTCTTAAGTACAATAAACCTTCTTTCAACAAACATCAATTAGTGAAGGAAGTAGTCAATGCTGAAACTGCCATCAAAACATTACCCACTCCACAACTACAGAATGAAATGAGAATTCTTATTAATAACAAACTAATTAACACTTTAAAACAGAAAGAAAGACATAATAAGGTGAGAATCTGTTACTCAGATGACATCAGCAATTTGAAAAATATTAAACACAAATTAGAAAAACATAATGCCATGATAACAAAGGCCGATAAGGGTAATACCTTAGTAGTAATGAAAACTGACGAATACAACCACAAAGCGTATGAATTCTTCCATGACAACATATCGAACAGATTAAAAAAGACCCAACTAAGAAATATGTAAAAGAATTAAATAGCACTATTAATAAATGCACCACGCTCTTTAACGATGTAACGCGTCGGTCTCTGAAACCCATAAATGCTTCTGCAGCTCTGTTCAATGGATTACCAAAAATTCATAAACAAAACTGTCCCGTTCGACCGCTGATAAATTATAGTAACGCCCCAAGTTACAAAGTGGCTAAAAAACTGGAAAGAATTATTAAGAGTAACATTATAATTGAGAACAACTACAGCATTAAAAACACCATAGATTTTGTTAACAAAACTAACAATATTAAACTTTTACCACAGTATAAAATGATATCCTTAGATATTGTAAATTTATACACCAATGTACCAATACAGGAGACATTATCTATTTTAAAAGAATGCCTCACGGAATCTAACAAACTAGGACATAAGGAAATAAGGAATTACTTCTATTAATCAAGGTGGTTTTGAAACAAAACTATTTTACTTTTTGCAATCGTTTTTACACACAGAACGAAGGCCTAGCCATGGGGTCGCCATTGTCTGGTTTGCTGGCTGATATTTATCTCAATAACTTTGAAAACAAATATTTATTATCTAAATCTAACAAATATAAAAGGAAATATTTTTTTACGCAAGATATGTTGATGACACGTTCATTATGTTCAATGGCACCTTAAGACAAGCAAATAACCTTAAAAATATTTGAACTCCATCAACCAAAAGATACAATTTACAATGGAAACTGAAGTAGACAACAAAATAATTTCCTAGACGTTACTGTAACAAAAACCAACGATAAATGCAAATACAAAATATTCAGGAAAATAACTACATCAGATGTAACTATCCATTCACAGTCATACCATCCACTTACACAAAAAATGACGGCCTATAACAGTTTTATACACCGTCTTATGTCCATACCACTCGATGAAACGGATTTCAAAGAGGAATTAAATGTCATTAAATAATTATATCGCACAGGCAAATGGATATAGAAGCCAAATGGTTGACAAATTATTGGAAAGGCATAAGAAGGCAAAATTGACGAAAAAATATAACATCTTACAGAATAAAGTAGACAAAAAGAAATATGTTGCTACCGATTATACTGAAATAATGCCCTCCATCCTAAAAAATGCCCTCCAAAAGCATAACATCATTATCACACACAGAACTAATAAAAATATACAAAACATTTTGCGTAAAAAACATGAAATTCCTACAGAGAAGAAGTCAGGCATATATAAAATAACGTGTGATGACTGCGATAGTTTTTACATCGGACAGACAGGCAGATCGTTCATAGATAGATATAAAGAACACTTGCCCAATAATAACTTGTACACTATTAGATCAAGTTTTGCACAACACATTATCGATAACAAGCATTCGTATACTAACTTTGAATCCAACCTGACACCTCTCCATATCATTAAAAAAGGACCAATGATGAATGCCATTTAAGAATATGAAATTTACAAATCATTTAAACAATTATGTGAGACGGCAATGAGTTACAGATAAACAGATATGATCAACCAATAGTCAGATAACCTTGGCCTCACCGTAATGCCAGTAGTTCGCGAACCATGAAACCGTGCGCATGTATATAAAAAATATATTAAAATCAACGTATATGTGTATTTATTTCATTGTGTATATAGTGTCAATGTGTTTGTGATATTAATGTTTTAACGACCTCTACGGAGCGAAAATACTGAAGATGGAGATACGTCTCCGAAACGCGTCTTTGTAATAAAGACATAATCAAAGTCACATGACGGATCTATAAGGTAATATAAAATAATTTATTACTCATTATATTGAACAAAATTTAACACGCAACATTTTCCAACAATACTTTAGGTTTGAAAGTAAAACCATAGAAACAATAAATATTATTTAATATAACTTACAACTGAACATCACACTATATTTAAATTCTCGCTTTCAAATCTATCAAGTTTCTCTTAACCAATTCTTCTTTAACCGTTACCGACTCTATTAAGAGTGTTCAAGGACTGGGGGTCTTTATTTTATACATTCAGATATTTCGTGTAATAACGATGCCTAGTTTACCGAATGGAATATATACTGAAGAAACATGACCATAGACGGGACTCTATGTTTATCTGGATTTCAAATCTATATTCTGAAACTAGCCCGACATAAAATAACAAGATGAACGACAGAAAACAATCAAGCCTACATTAATATAACATGGACTGGAAACAGCAGAAAAATACAATATTTTATGAAAGGAAGTTTGAAAATATTGTATTACAATTTAAAACCGCTTTCTTATTGGATTAACGGCAATGTAACACGTGGAAGAAACGTCCCCGGTGCTTGTAGCATTATAATCATAACCTAAATTTTGTTGGGACCCGAAGATCATCTGGATTCCAAGGAAATAGGAAGAAAATAATTAATGACAAAGCGTTTACTCATGTAGTGTGTGTGTTGTGTGTGTGTGTGTGTGTGTGTGTGTGTGTTTGACCATCTGTACATGTGGTTTAGTTGTGATTGGAACATCACTCAAATTAATATATTAAAATGAGCTTTTAAATTATTACATGTCGGAAAATAAAAATAACACAGCTAATACTGAACTTATCAGAGTGCTCGTGATCCACAGTTTGGCATTTTAATAAAACATTAATTTTATTTTTTAATATAGCCTAAAATTATGCAAAATTAAACAAAATGTTGAAAATCCGTTTAATATTTATCTTTAAATGTTTAACTTTTAAATAATTTTGGAAAATTATAAAAAAAAATTTTTATTGAGGTAAAATTACTTACAAATTATGGACCCTGCTATACTGATACACTGCATCTTTACTTACTTACTTACTTATATATATATATATATATATATATATATATATATATATATATATATATATATATATATATATATATATATATATATAATATTGAATTTCATATAAACCTTCAATCCAACAAAATTTTATTTTTGTGTTATTTTTATTTGTTTCAGAACATCTGCAGATCATCTCAACACACAAAAGATTCCACCACTACTATGGTTTTAACTCTCTAATCTTATTCTTATTTTAATAAATTAAATCATATAAATACAATTATTATTTTATAAAATCAAATTCAATAGTATAATTAAAATTATGATTAAAAAACAAAACAAAAAACATAACAAAACAAAAACAAACATTAATTCAACTATATTATTACAATTATTTTGCAACAAACAAAATTTAAAATTCATTCAATTATATTATATAAATTAGTTATTATAAAGTTTAATGTTTACAGTAGTGGAAGTAAGTCCTGGGCGTAGGAAATGAATGAATGACAAAGATTTTACTCATGTAGTGTGTGTGTGTGTGTGTGTGTGTGTGTGTGTGTGTGTGTGTGTGTGTGTGTGTGTGTGTGTGTGTGTGTGTGTGTGTGTGTGTGTGTGTGTGTGTGTGTGTGTGTGTGTGTGTGTGTGTGTGTGTGTGTGTGTGTGTGTGTGTGTGTGTGTGTGTGTGTGTGTGAAACAAAATTTTATTTAATTCAACTATATTATTACAATTATTTTACAACAAACAAAAATTCTAATTTCATTCAATTATATAATATAAATTAGTTATTATAAAGGTTAATTTTTACAGTAGTGGAAGTAAGTCCAGGGCGGAGGAAGTTGGTTCCCCACTGTTAACAGTAGAGCGGCGGCCTTTTTGGAAGTACCTGCCCTGAAGAAACAAAAATTAATTCAGCTATATTATTACAAATATTTTCCAACAAACAAAATTCAAATTTCATTCAATTATAATATATTAATTAGTTATTATAAAGTTTAATTTTTACAGTAGTGGATGTAAGTCCAGGGCGGAGGAAGTTGGTTCCCCACTGTTAACAGTAGAGCGGCGGCCTTTTTGGAAGTACCTGCCCTTTAGAAACAAAGGTAATTATGTCATTTTAAATTTAAACAATATCATAAGTAAAGATGCAGTTTCAAACACTCTGAAAGATTCAGTATGTAAATGTATTGTTTTATTCTGTTAACTATATTGTTTTAATTGTTTGAAAACTTGTTTTATATTTTAATGTTTGTGAATAATAAATGTTTTATGTTGTATTTGTGTTGTCTTTATTACAAGTCTACTTTGACTAGAACTAAGTTATAAGAAAATCAACTTCTGGTAAATTTTAAAATTAATAAGAAATTAAATAAGGAATTTCTCTTAAAGGTCTATTGAAAAGAAATTAAAATAGTTAAAAACTACAAACAACATATAAGATATCTCTATTAACTAACATTGAAACAATCTTGTTGTCCTTGGAATTTATATTAGAATTATAAATTTAATATTAGATTTGTTTAAAATGTTACCAAGTTTTTTGTCTCAAAATTTTAATGTTTACAAATTTAAAAGCTACAACATCAGATACTAAATGTGTTGTGCAAACATGCTTCAACTAAGAATTATAAATTATTATTGGGGTTGGTAACTATGACGTAGGTTGGGTTGTTGTGTGTTGGAAAGTATAGTCAGTGAGAGGACTTCCGTCTTGTGTCCGGCGAGTTGGAGTTGTCGTAGGTTGAATGGTGGTGATGTATACACTGAGGTCAAGGATCGCTGGTCGCCGAGATTTACCCAGATTTAAATTATCTGATGGAAGACGGTTTATAGGGCTAGTCACTGGGGTTTACCACGATTTATGTTTCATTCCGGAGGGTGACTTGAAGGTTGAGTTAGGTTAGGTTAGGTTAGGTTAGGTCTTACTCGATTTGAATTCCTTGATGTGGAGCGTGTTGGTGATCTGCAGGTTAAAGGAAAAACGGCTGTCATAAAACGCAAAATACTATTTTCACAAAGCAAAAAAACTTTTTAACGATTTTTATCAAATTTAGCCTCTAAGGACACAACAATGACTGTTAGTAGTAAAAAGTCAAATAGACGTTTATTTTGTTATAAGAGACATAATTTCTCAAAATAGACTGTATCGATTTCGTTCAAATGTTAGTGAATTGTAAATAATAATGTACCAAACGTGTGTGAAAATTCAAAAAAAAATATTTGACTACTCCATATCTTCCTTATTAGAGTGTATTTTTGTCTTTTGCAGTTTTGATTTTCGAAACGATATATGAAATTAAATTCGTATAAAGTTAAATTTATAATAATAATATTTCTTTACTATAATGTAATATAATATATTATAAAATAATATATTCTTTCAAGTTATTTTCTGAAAAACTTCTTAAATTTTGATTAACTTTCTAAATGAATCAGAAATTTATAATAATAATATTTCTTTACTATAATGTAATATAATATATTATAAAATAATATATACTTTCAAGTTATTTTCTGAAAAACTTCTTAAATTTTGATTAACTTTCTAAATGAAACAGAATTACCTCTTGGCTCTACTCAATTCAAGCTAATTGGTTAATTTGGAATATGGATGGTTATTCAAAAAAAGAAAAGAAAAAAAGGTTAAATTCCGTTTCTTACTTTCTAGGTTCAGACATTAATAAATAATAAGATATGATGTTATATTAACATAATAACATAATTTTATTAGAATTTAACATACAATATTGGATAACAATTTGTTAAGGTTTAACTCTTTCTTAGAGTTCATGAAATTTGCAATAAAATTTGTAGTATAGGCCTCTAGGCTTAGCTCAATTTAGCAGAACACTTGGACTCAAATAATACAATATTAATTAGGCTATATTTCGGGGTAGGCACTCGGCTGGCATGGTTGTGTTATACAAGTATAACGCATAAATAAATTGAAAATTGGAATGATTAAATTTCTAAAAAAAAAAAATTAATTAATGTTCACCAGTATACAAGAAAATGTTGAATTGATAGTTTTGAAGTAAATACAGGCCTTTGAATTTGGCAAATGTTTAGAAAAGTTAATTAACAGAGTATACCATGCTCTGTACAGTTCACACTGACTCTAATCACTCATTTAGACACATATTATAAAAGAAGACTTTGGATGTTTAATTTGGCTTCTGTACTGTCTGGTCTCTACAATGCTGCTGTAAGATTTCTTTAAACCATGGCGCCTCGTTTTGTTGCGGAGCGGTATTTTTCTATTTTCAGTTAGATCGTTTGTTGAAACGGTTGGGGTTCTTCCGCGGCACCATATAGTAACGTTTTTTTTCCCCCATCTTCTTTTCTGACCATTGGCAGTTTGGGGTTGTAATAATCATTTCTTGCATTCGTATTTGTTATTTTGTATCAATTTGTTTATTAATTACACATTATTTAACTAATTTAAGGGTGATTTAGACCGCATACATACATATCAGCTGATCTATCTTAGTACAAGGTTGACTACATCAGTTGGCATAGTGCAGGTGTTTACATTTTAACTTATTTCTTCTTCCTCAATAGTTTACAATGTTTGCAATTAAAACTAACAGATATTTTTGCATACAAATAATTTATAAGTAGTGGTATCTTAGAGTAATTTACAGTCTAATCGTTCTATTTAGAACTTCGAAATATGGGTACATATATTTTGGAGAATGGCCGTAGGCCGTTTTCGTGTTTAACATTGCAAGTTCACTGTTCCTTATAAGTAGTGATTTGCTTTTAAATAAAGTTTGGGATCTTATGAAATGATTTTAAATAAAGATATGTGATGTTATGGTTGTGTAGTGGTGTGGTTAATTTGTGTGTCAGCGTCTAATTTTCGAAAGTTTACAATTTAGAGATAGGCATATCTTACGTCTGCTTTAGGAATGATTTGTTTTGCAATTGAATGAATATGGGTGGATTATTAATAATAGGTTTATATAAATGTCTGCTATTAATACTTATGAATGTAGATCGTTGTATTCTATGCTTAACTATCCAAATCGTCTATTTTTTGACTTAGGTTATGTTGTTATTGGTTAATTTAGGCTAACTATCATAACCTGTTGCATAAGTTATAGATGTGATTTGTGCTGTTATAAATTTATAAATATCCGTCTACAAAAAGATTTTAATAATTAGTTTAATTTAAATATCAATATTTAAATTATATTTCTAATAGAACTTGTTGTTTGATGTCCAGTAAGAACATAGAACAGCTTGAAATGATAAACTACTTTGGCCTCACTACTGATTCTATTCCAGAGTGTCTTAGAAACAACACCTAAGAAATGTTCAAGTAAAAAATCAGATTAAAGTTATGTCTTGTGAAATATATTACTCGTTAGTAAACAGCAAGTGTGAATGTGGGTTGTCGTGTTGGGAAGTACTTACGTCACTGACTTCAAACCTATAATGATCATTAATAAACTGAGGTGGAAAATAACCAAGAATAGTGTGACATAAATTAGTAAGGTGGAAAATTAGGGGAGGGTAGGTTCAAAAACAGACATGGTGAGGTATAATTAATAACATACTTTCCTTTTTATAGTGGTTTTTTTTCAGAGTTTGTTGTTTTAAAGATTCATCTAATTAAAATTATAATACGTATTTTCATTTTATACATAACTATTTTCATTATATTTCTTTTGTAGCAGCGTTTATCTTTTCTTCGTTTAAATTCTATTTTCTTTATTAGATTCTTTGCAATGTAATATTTTTCTAATGACAATAAAAAGTGAAAAGTTATTTTCTACGGATTGACTTATGTTATCGGTCATTACAATGAGCTCTAGTTGAAATTATTTACATTTCTGTTAGGTCATTTGTGGTATATGGTCATATTTTGGTTGTGTATGCAGAATTTGTTGTAACACAAAATTTCAATAATGAAAATATAAATTTTAACGAAACTGATTTAAAATATAACCTGAAAACGCGTTGGTAACAAGAACGATCCTTAAACAAGCAGAAAAATGCATTGAAGTTTATGGATACACTTTTGAGAATTGACTGTAATTTTATTGAATATGTTTAGATCAAAGTTTATATTTTTGATTTTACTTTGCACTATTTTAAATAAATATTAATTTAATCGAACATCTATTCACTTTCTGTATACCGTATTTTCACCGATTTGTTCAGAATTAAATTTTCTACAATTTTAGTTGTAAAGTTTGATTTGTTTATTGGTAAAATAAAGTTATTGTTGGCCAAATATAAAATGTGTTTATTGACTACAGTTTTAGAATTTTACACTAGTTTTCTCAAAAACTACTTAACTTACAGTTCTGGGACCTATTTTATTCAATTTGTCAGGTCAAAAACCATAAGAAACAATTGAATTTGCCTTTTAATTTACCTTCCCAGAATTCCAGGAGGCCCTTATTTAACCCAGGGTACAAAATTCTGGGCAAAATCTTTTGCTAGCCGTAACTCGCTAACGTAGCATTTCCGGACTTGTGTTTATATAACTTTTTTTCTTTACTTTTAATTGTAGAATGAGCTCCCGAAGTTTCTGCATATCTTCGTGAATCACTCTGTATAATGAACGCTCTACTAAAAAGGTCTAATCTCGATATCGATTCAAACGATTTCTACTCAATTTTCAAGTAATTCCCAAGTTTATAGTTCAAACTACTTTGTCAAACTGAACTAAGTAAAAATTAACGTTCTAATTAAAAATGATTATAATATCACGAACTGTGATTTCAGTATTTTCAATCTATGCCTACGTAGAGTTTGTTACATTGATTCAAGTCTTAAGTATTTACATTTCATCATAAATCAAATACTATTGGTACGTATATAATGAGATATTTTACTTTAATCAAATCTTCCATGTTTTATTTTATCTTCAAACTGATAACTCACGGAATTAAAAAAATTGTGAGAGATAATGACGAATAAGTTTTATGTATATTGGTGTTTATTTTGTGTATAGATGGTGAGGAAATTTGTGGACAGATTATTAAATTGTTGGTGAAATAATTGAATTTACAGTTGTCAAGTGTAAATGTAAGTAGTTAGCAATATTGTATAAATGAGTAAATAATATATTGATTTTTCACAAGGTTGTGTGTATTATATGTTGTTAATTATCACTTATTCTACAAGATCGAAAGGGTATTATGAACTCATTTACCCAACTTGGTTTCCTATAAAATTGATAACTTGTGATGAGGATTTTGAAAATTATTAAAAACTGATGTTATGAATGATATATAAAAAGTCAAATAATGTAACAGAGCGAATGTGATATTGAATGATTTATTGCGCCGTCTGCGGGAAGCAATACAACTTTCTTGGCGTGAACTCAACTAATTTCCTGGATAAATGTAGCGTGAAATCATTCATTGCGCCAAATAGATTTGTGGGAAATCCTGCATTAAAATTCCCGAGGAAGAGATATAAATAATTTATTAGACAATGTTATAAATTTTAAATTCACCCTGGAATCATGATACTATCATAGTGTTTTTATATTTTAGTTGTAGCATTTAAAGATACAAAAATGAAAACTTGATTTTCCGTTTCACACTAATCTGAAGACTAAATCTAAAAGGAAAATCGATCCTTAGTAGCATCATTTTTATAAAGAACGACTGGGCAGACTCTCATTCAGTTTTACTTTCCATGGTCGGAGAGACTACTTATATTTTTAGGTTATTATTTTTAAACGAACACAACATAAATTTTACGAAAGTTAATAATGCAACTGTTAAGTGCAGAATCGACAATTTATTGATTTTCCTTCGTGCCCCTGCAATATGATCTCGATACTTCCCGTTTGAAAACCATGCGATGGGAAATCGTTGCAAAGTCAATGACGTAAGCCCACAATACATCATTCTTCAAGTCCCTCTAAAATATTTCACCATTGGTCAACCGTTGTAAACCGATCTCCTTACCTTGTGAGATTATGTTTGATAAATAACTATTGTTATGTTAAACCGTCTTCGAAGGTGACGTTAAGATGTCTATAGGCAATGACTACATAAATACTATAAGACACGACATAGGATAGGGAAATAGTCTACGCTTTACGGGTGCTGTTCGTCACAAGTTTAACACACAGCTATCAGAAAGCGCTAGCAGCAGGTGCTTGACTTTACGCATCCCACTTGGTTGAGACTGTACAACTGTTGACCTCTCTCTCACAAACCTTCTCACTTACTTCCGTCAGCATAGTCAGTGTGTTGTCAGTTCGTGCGCTGAGATAAGCGATTCTCGACCTTCCCTCGCATCTCTGGTCCCATATGTGGCATCGGTGCGTTTTATCTTACCCGCCTGAAACATTGTTTGACCGTAGAGCCACCTAGCGCCAGTCACATCAACTTCAGATTGGTCACATCAACGCCACCTAGCGGGTATTGGTGAACTCAAGAATAAGCGTAGAATATTTAACATGGCCATGTCGTGTCTTATAGTATTTATGTAGTCATTCCTATAGGTCAGTTTAAATTTGTGATGCGTATTAATATTTTTTCGGAGATAAAAAAACATTCTATTAATTTGCTTTGTAAGAGTTACAAATTAGCAAAATGTGATTAAAAAAAGTTAGAGAAAATGAAAATTATTTGTTCATAAATTCTCATATGTTTTTAAATATTGATGTATAAAAAAACCGTTCTACAGCTTAAAGAATTGGTTCAGTTATTGTCACATACCATGTCTAATGAAAATTGGTCCTGTCAGTTTGGCTTTGAGGCATTACACAGACGAGTTTCCAATTCAATATTTGGATAAAATATTTTTAAATAAGTGATGAAAAAATATTTTAAGGTTTTTAGCCCCCAATTTAAGATCTTGCATTGTATTAATAATTGACGTCATACCACAACAGTTTCCGATATTAAATCACCACTATGTTTAGAAATAACACGTAGGATAGGTATTTGCGTGAACAATCTTTTGCTGAAATTGTTTAATTCAACAACAGTTCCTGATTTGATAAAGATGACATTACATACTTGGAATACTTTATATTGTTTGTGTAGTGTATGTTATGTAAATGTTTATTTTAACTCAGTCTTTGACGATATTAAGTTCGTCTGATTGAAATTTGTCCCCTTCTGAAGATTCCAAAATATAGTCAAAAAAACCGTCAAGAGTCTGAAGAACATTTCTGCTAATATATTGTTCTTGTAATTAGTTATTACAGTGCTCTCTCGGTAATCCGGCAGATATCGGACCGGAGCACTGCCGGATTGAGAAAAACGCAGATATCATTTGAAAATCAGTTTTAATTGCATTGTACTATACAAAGTAAAAAAAGTACAAAAATACATCATATAACTCACACTATTCCTTGGAAGTAGACGGCTGGAAATATGCATCAATTGTCTGTTGCTTTTTACGGTTAAGAGACACTTTGAGAACTTGTTCCTGTAACCTTCTTAAAACTAATACATCGTTAGCAGAGACGCCATTTTCCTCCGCCCAGGCAATTGACGTGGCAAACGAGGCGATGGCCGCATCGTGAGAGATTGATTGTACAGCCGCTGTTACTTCTCCTTCGACCAGTTCCTCGTCCTCTTCCTCTCTTGCCACTTCGTCTATGATGTCATCTTCTGTCATAAACTGGTTGTTTTCATCACATTCACCGGTAAGCCACACGCCTACGTCATCAGTTGTCAATGCGTTATCCTGTGAATCCACGAGTTGTTCGTTTACCACGTCTCGCAGTAGATTAATCTCTCTCTCTTCACTGGCTTTCTTGTTCGGTTCATCTTTTTTGTACTGATCCAGTAGTGTCATGTCCGGCCATAGGGGTTTCCAAGAGCAAATGATGACTTTCTCGTCAAGATTTTCCCAAGCATTAGCAAGCGAGTATACCACGTCTTCAGGTTTATTTCTTTCAAGGATTCAATAACACTTTCATCCTAAGACAACACTTTGTACAATAAGCTCTTTTTGTATTGCATTTTAATCGCCTGGATAACGTTCTGGTCCATTGGTTGTAAGAGGGGGGTCACATTCGGCGGTAAGAACATCACACGAATAAAACTGTCGGCTGAATTCAACTCATCTTCATCGGGGTGGCCAGGGCAGTTGTCTAAGATAAGCAAAGCTTTTTCTGGTAGTTTCCGCTCCTTCAAAAATCTTTTCACTGAGGGTTTAAAATGTTCATTAAACCATTCAGTGAATACGGACTTATTCATCCACCCTTTGCTCTGGCTCATGTAATCAACAGGAAGTTTGATGTTTTTAAATGCCCTAGGACTCTTCGCCTTTCCTATGACTAGCATTGTCACCTTATGTGCACCGCTTGCGTTTGAGCAAGGCATGAAAGTGACCCTATCCTTAGCCAATTTTCGTACAGGAGCACTAGCTTCTCTACAATGCACAAATGTTTTTTTTGGCAACAACCGCCAAAATAAACCACTCTCGTCCACATTGTAAACTTGGTCAGGAGTTAAATCACTTTCTTGGATAACCTGTTTGAACCTTTCTTTATATGGCTCAACAGCGCTTTCGTCACATGAAAGTTTCTCACCCGTTATACTTAGCAGTCTAATTCCATAACGTTGTTTGAATTTCTGCAGCCATCCCTCGCTGGCTTGGAAATCATCCTTTTTTCTAATTTTCCGGTAAAATTCTAGCCTTTCCTTTAAGGATTTCACCAGAAATTGGTGTATGCCTACCACGTTTGTTACCAGGGGACTTAAATTTAAGAAAGGCGGAACCAAAATGGTAACAATGTTTAGAAATTAAAAAAATTAAAAAGACCAAAACAAATTTAGTGATTAACAAGGCTCAAGTTTATTGAAACAAAAGAAATTTCGACGTTTCAGATTTTATCATTTACAACTGAGAAAGACATCCTGAGACAAAATTATCATGAACAGCTTATGATTAACAATATTATAATTAATAGTAGTTATACGCCCTTAATGCAAAATATTATAATTTAATAAAAAAAATTAATCAATAGATTCTGAAAATTTATCCCCCCCTTTTTAGTTTATATATTTTATAGTTACAAAATTTAACAAAAGACAATGAGCACAGCTTAACAATTAACAGGATTATAATTAATCCAAAAAAAAAGATTATACGCCCTTAAATGTAAAAATTACAAAATAAAAAAAAGATGAAAAGATACTGATATTTATTTCCCCCCTTTTTGACTTTATGAAATGATAGTTTTTTTTTTTTTAAAACAGTTATATAATATTACTTATTTGATAAATTTCTTAAATGCTATATTGGCCAATAAATATATATGTTTTAGATAAAAGAATTTATTATGAAAAGAGTAGTTTATTTTAAAAGAAAAGAAAAGAAAATTTTGAATATTAAATTTTTAAATTGACGTCAATTTTGTGTTAATTTAGAAAATAACCTCTTGGAGGTTGTTAGGACCGAAAGTTTGCATGCAGGCTCCACCCAATAATTTTTTTATATATTTTATAATTAATTACACAAGTCTACATCTAAAAGATAGTTTTTAAGAAAAACATATTCGCTGAAGTAAATTTAGGCACATATACAATATGAGTTTAATTAAAGTTCTATAAGGTCAGTTTTTTTGTAACATCACTTTTGTGCACGTGAAACTCTGAAGCTATGTTGAACAAAACGTGTTTTGTTAACAGGACGAAACATGTTTAGATCTTTAGCTGTGTTTCTTCTACCAGCATATTAGCTATAGCAAAAAAAACATGTTTTTTTAGCGTCTGTACAAAATCAGGCATGTTGTAGCATTAATGTTCATTATTAAAGCAAATATCTGGTTATTTGTCAAAATTAAAGAAAATTGATTGTATAACAGAAATTCGTTAAGATTGTACTTAAAAGCTTCTTAGATGATTATAAATCTATTTATATATATTTAATTTTGTTTGAAACAAAGCTTGTATAAGACTTGCAAAGATCTGCAAAAGTCTGTAAAACGAAATTTTCTGATTTAGAACAGATTTCTCCAATTGTATTATATTTGACATGTTCAATAAGATATTTTGATCATTTAAAGTTCAACATTAGTTTGCACCTATTTCACATAATTGTTCAAAACTCAAAATGTGCCTTTGCAAGGTTTTGTAAAGTATGTTTTAAAAAAAGTAAATTTTTATAATCATTCAGTTTCAAAAGAACATTGAATATTAAATAAAACATGAAATACATATTTTAAAGAATACATGATAATTAATAAATTATTTTAAAGCATTAACAAAAATTTAAAATATGATAAAATCTGTAAGGCTGAGTACCTGGAAAATCCTGTCGCAGTTCACGTGAGCTTGCGCCGTGAAAACGAAAATTTATTTGACATTTTAGACTAAATCGCACAAACTGTATATTAACATCGTTGAAAACTGAAGCAGTAAATTTTGAGAACCAAGAAAAAAAAATAATTATATCTAACGTAACTATGTAAGAATGTCAGGCATTGTGAGTGACTACAGGTAGACTAGACAACGGGTATTAGAGCAGATAGGCTGTCTTGCCGTTGTACTTTGCCCTCCGATGTCATACGATGATTAGTTTTGGACAATCTCGCCGGGTGGCAGCATCTGTCAAGCGACGGAAGTAGTGTATGTGGAAAACGAGTTAATGAAATTATTTTGCAGATGTGATTTTTGAATTTGAATGCTACAGCTCTCCCCCCCCCCCCGAAAGACGGAGTTAGAGTGGAAAAGAAAAGGGGCCAGAAGGGCCTCCCGCAAAATTTAGAAAAAGGAGAGAGAGAGTGTGCTTGAAGGGGTAAAAAAAAATTTCTCTCAGACAGGTGTTTTAGACCTCGAGATAAACAAAAAAAAACTTAAGACTAACATGCATAGCGAGTGCCACATTATCTATATGTAGTTCGACAGAACCGGTCAGTATACCTTCACCAAGATAAACAACAAAGAACAAATACATCAAACTTAACTATTAAGGAAATGGACTCACTATGTCCTCGTCCGAAGACGTTATGGTGACGAAGAAACAGAAGAGTTCATGACGCTCTCTATATTCTCGTCGCATCGATTACACCCGCGGAGTGCTCGATGTTAAGATATGTCTAGATAGGGAAACATGTCAGGTACATGTAGCGGCCATTGCCGTAAGGTGAAAACTCATAGTTGATCAGACTATGGGTTGAAAAGCGTCAAATCCGGGAAACAGTGAGATATATCACTGGACAAGGAAAATCAATATCTCTTCGCCTGCAAACATCTATACAGATTACGGCACGGAGGGGCTCTAGGAGAGCTCAGCCCACCGATGCCCAAACATACAGATGTGCATTTGGCTTAGAGGAAATACGGCTTGGTTCCGTATTTTATTATGTTCTGCAGTGCACAGAAAGAAGACTACCAGATGACAATTTGTGCGGGCCAAGAAAGATCAGAAAGAAAATTAAATCGTAAAGGAGAAGGTTCTAGAAATTTGTTAATATTTAATTTATATGATGAGGTTTGAGTTGCTCGACGTGTGCTTTTTTAATGAAACGAGGTGAATTGGCGAAAGAAAGCGCAACGGTAACCGGGGTAAGAAAATCAATGATCCGGAAGGGACCTGACCATCGAGGCATCAATTTAGCAGCTCGCTTGTCTATGGCGGAGCTCAGAGGGTGTGTTTTACACCAGACAAGATCGTTGATTTTATACAGATGAGGCTTCCTGAATTTGTTATAGGTCTTTTCGGCCTTTTGGTGCGCTTTCATTATATTGTCTCTGGCCTGGCGCCAAACTTGTGATGGATTAGTATTAGGTTTTGGAAGGAGATCATGTATGTTCCAGCAGAGACTCAGTGGTGTATTGGGGAGAAAATTAAAAAGAATGCTAAAAGGTGTTGCTTTAAGAGTCTCATGATGTGCGAAATTGAAGGCCAGCTGAAGCCAGCAAAGTGAGTCGTCCCAAGAGGATTGATTTTTGGAGTGATAGGCGATGAGGGCTGCCTTAAGGTTTCTGTTAAGTCTTTCCGCATTATTAGGTTGGGGGTGATAAGGGGATAAAGTTGCATGTTTAATACCGCGAGAAAAACAAAAGTTGCGGAAGACATGTGATACAAAACATTGTGCATTGTCAGAGATTATTATCTTTGGAAAACCGAAATTTTGAAAAATGTTTTGGCTTAAGGCCTTAATTGTACTGTGGGAAGTTGCATCTCTGACAGGCATGAGCCAGGTGAATTTTGAGAACTGGTCAACTGCGACCAGTATCATGTTATAGCCCTGTTTTGTCCTAGGAAGCTGTCCGACGTAGTCAATATGTAATTTTTCCATGGGACGATTGGGAACCGTTGAGGCAAGGTATCATAATTTGGAGTTGTGAGCAGGTTTGCTTACAGCGCACACCGAACAAGCTCGCACTTTAGAAGTGACATCCTGTTTTAAAGTTGGCCAATATAAATTCTCCTTTACCTTAAACAAAGTTTTAAGTATTCCAAGATGACCACCCACAACGGAGTCGTGATGGTAATTAATCACCAGGTCGACTAAGGACTGAGGTAAATAAATTCTGGTGGGCTTTTCCAAATGATTTTTCAGGCAAAGTACACCTTTACTTAAACAGTACTTCTCTGAAGAGATGTTCTGTTCAAGGTCGGCAATGATATTTTTCAAAATAGGGTCGGCCTTCTGATGAGTCTGGATGTCATGAAAAGCTAGAGGAAAATTTGTGAGGAGACTGGTACACGAAAAGGTGACATTTTCTTCGTTGAAATTTTCCGGTTCAAACATGCGCGAGAGGGAGTCTGCTATGATGTTCTGAGTTCCTCTTATGTGCGCTACCTTAAATTTCAATGAAGTCAATTTGGCAATCCATCGGCCTAATTTACCAAGTTGACGAGGACGTGCTAAAAGCCAAGAAAGGGCTTGGTTGTCGGTTTCTAATAGGAATTCCCGATGTTCTAGATATTGCCTAAATTTCTCTACTCCAAAAACTACTGCTAGGCATTCGGCTTCATATGCAGATGAGGCTTTTCTTTCTGCAGGTGTTAAAGTACGTGAAGCGTAGGCTATGGGCTGTCGTGAGCCGTCAATTTCTTGGAGTAGAACTGCTCCAAGGGCCACCGAGCTCGCATCCGTTTGCAGGATGAATGGTTTGGCGAAATCGGCCATCCGGAGAACCGGAGGCTGTGTTATTGCCTCCCGAAGATGTTTAAAAGCTTTCTCTTGTTCAGCTTGCCAAAAGAATTTTTGGCCCTTCCTCCGAAGCAGATTTAGAGGCGCAGCGTGCTCCGCGAAGTTTGGAATGAATTTAGCAAAGAAGTTGACCATTCCAATAAACCTGGAAACGGCCTTAGGGTTCTTGGGTTGCGGAAAATTTCTAATTGCCTTTGTTCTAGATGGGTCGATTTGCACGCCACGAGAAGAAACTAGGTGTCCTAAAAAGCTTATCTCATTCACAGCGAAACGGACCTTATCTGGGTTAACAGTCAAGCCAGCCCGCCGCAAACGAGTAAGGACTTCGCGAAGATGTTTTTGATGCTCTTCCCAAGTTTTGGAGTAGATGACTAGGTCATCCAGATAATTAAAAATGAATTTGAATTTGATGTCATGGAAGACCTGATCCAAAAGTCTGGTAAGCACTTGGGCACCAGTACAGAGTCCGAAAGGGACTCGAGTAAATTGATAAAGCATCCAAGGAGTACAAAAGCTGGTAATTTGTTTGGACTTTTGAGACAAAGGGATTTGATGATAAGCTGAATTTAGATCGAATACTGTGAAATATTTGGCACCGACAAACCAGTTAAAACTTTGATGTAAATTAGGTAGCGGCACCGCTTCGACGACGATGTTTTGATTGAGCCTCCGATAATCAATCACCATCCTTGTTTTCTTTTCGGGATGTTGAACCAGAAAAACAGGGGATGCATATGCCGACCGGCTGGGTTCTACTACTCCTGAATCTAGCAATTCGTTGATGTGTTCGCGGAGGTATTCCATTTTTGGGGGTGCCAATTGGTATGGAGAACACTTGACCGGAGTGTTGTCCTTCAGTTGAATATCGTATTCAACTAGATGTGTTAGACCTAACCTTTTTGTGAGTACCTGAGGAAAATCATTAATTATTTTTAAATCATTCTTTTGAAGATGTCCTAAAGGATCAGGAGCAGTAGGTTCAGATGTTGAAGACACTATAGGTTTATAAGCAGAATTACTGAAATTACACAGAGGAAAAACAATAGACCTTGAAAATTTAAAATAGAAGTTTTTTGCTGAAAGATCAAGTACCAGTCCCGTTTTAGATATGAAATCTGACCCGAGGATCAGAGGACACGACAACTTATGCGCCACCAGAAAATCCACATTCCAACTACAATGTTCCATTTTAAGATGAAGACGACAAGAGTAGGAAATGGGCAACCTTTTTCCAGAAGCCGTGACACAATCAGCCTTCACCCTGGTTATGGATTTAAAAGCCTTGGTGTTCTTTAATTTTTTAAAAAGGGCTTTAGAAATGACGCATCTTACTGAACCGGAGTCCAGCAGAGCCTTAACCTTAATTTGCCCAAAAGCTACTTCCACCAAAGGCAAAAACTGATCGTTCAGACCCCTAGATTTAAGAGAAATATTTTTTTTTTTTTGAAGTTTGTAGTTGGAAAGCTTAGAGCTGGAATAGGTTTGCCTGGACCTATTCCGTAGAGAGAAGAATTTACAACCCCAGATATAATGACCGGGTATGCCACAATGATAACAGATGGGAGTAACGTAATTTTGAATTTTATTGCCGAAATTGTTTCTTCTTAGATAGGAAATTGAATTTAAATTTTGAAAAGATGGTTTATTAGAGAAATGTGGTTTTAGGTTATGTTTAAATCCGATGTGGTTGGTTTTTGAACGGGAGGCTGGCCTGGAGCTACCAACTAGACTCCAAACCTGCCTCCTTTTTTTTGGAGGATATTGCCTTGTTGGAGGCCGGTTCCGACATTCTGGGCTTCTATGTCCCGGCTGTCCGCAACTGTAACAGACCACAGGTCTCGTAGGTCTAAAATCAGGACTTCTAACTTCGGGTCTCTTTAATGGAGCCCTTTGCCTGTCAGTATACATGACATTGTTGACATGTGCGCAGAGTCGATCTAAGTCTGCAAAATTTTTAGGTTTGGCAACAAAAACCGAGCAGTTGCGGACTTCCGGAGACAGTCCCTCCAGAATGACGTCCGTGACCTCCAATTCGGACTTATCTAAATTTAATGTTTCCGCAGCCTCTTTGATCTGGTTTACAAAAATGTGCACCGCCTCGTTAGTCTTCTGGGGCCTATAGAATAACTCCTGCACTAGAGAAGCCAACCTTTTCGAAGGTATAAAGAGACTTAAGGCCTCTTTGTGAAAAGTTTTAAATGTCTGATGTCTAATCAGACATGAATTTAAAGGGCCCTGAGCATAGGGCATCAGAACATTATTGATGTTTACAGCTACGTCCGGGTAAGTTTTGACTATTTTTAAAGAAATTTTAAAAAAATTTAATAATTTATCAAGGTCGAACCCATCTGTCTGAGGAATTGTTTTAATAATCTGTTCGGCAGGATGACTTAATTTTCCGTATAAAGAGGTGTATGGACAGCCTTTCGAACTGCTAGGAGTAGTTTGCTGAGCATCAGCCTGCGGCGTGTCCGCAAGGAGATTTGGCCCATTTGACCGAGATGGCTCTGCAGAGCTAGCTTTAGTGGTTCCCCCAGTGGGCGTTAGCGGGATGCTTACGTTTAATTTTAGAGGAGCAATGGTTTGCTCAAAAGCTTTAAATTTTTCCTTGAGCGTGGCGAAATTGTTCTGTAGCTCGGCCAGATCCCGTGGCACGTTGTTGTCTGCAACTTTTAGTTGTTCAGTATGCACCCGATTTAGGAACTCTAGACGTCTTCCGAATACGTTCATGCGCGCACGAACTCGAATCATTTTGATTCCTCTTTCGGAGTCGAGGTTCTCCAGGTCGTCTTGCAAGACAAACAAGGAGCTCCGGGCTAACGCTATCTGTTGCAAGAGGATGTCTTCGGTGAAGTTTCCCATTTCGGGCTCAACGCTATTCTGTAGAAGGGACCTAAGAGAGGTTCGCATTTTAGCTACAATGTCTTTCTCACCACCTCTAGCTACTACCTCAAAAGCAAGCTCAGTGTTCTTTAACGAGTCTACTAATCGCAGCAAATCCACTGCCATTTTAACTGTTGCTGATAATTATAAAAAAAAAATAAACCAAGTAATTTAAAAAAAAATTTCTTTTAAGATGATGCAAAAAAAAATGAAGTGAAAGAGCCAGAGAATGACTCAAGAATTATATGTAGTGTAGTTGTTGTGTATATGTGTGTGTGTAAGTATGAATTAATACAGACAAGCGAAAGAAAACTCGAGAAAAATTTTTTGAAGGAAATTTTGAATATTTTTTTTTGTTTTTTTTTTGTTTCTAACTATTTTTGGGTTTTATTATTTATTTAAATTTTTTTTGGAATTCCCGAATGAGCCCGCTGTCTGGATCAAATTCAGTGAATGACTAGAGTGCAGTGTATGTAAATATATATATATAAAAAAAAAATATTTAAGCAGACAAAATAATAAAAAAAAAAATTTATCGAAATTGGTTTAGAAGTTTTTGTGTAAGTGTTTATAAAAATAAATAAATAATAAAAAAAGAGACTATAGATTTATAGAGATTTAAATATTTAAAATAAATAAAAAAAAATTTCATCAGCAACAGTTGTGCAGTATTTGAAAAAGCTGCAAAACGTAAAAATGAGCCTTGTTTAACAAAGAAAATTTTGAATTTAAATTTAGATGGTTCCAATGCAAAATTTTGAAAATTAACTACGGTTCCAGAATTTAAATTAACAACTCTATAATTTAATTTAACCACACTACAATCTAGAATTAACCACGCTCTGCTACCAGAAACATGTTACCAGGGGACTTAAATTTAAGAAAGGCGGAACCAAAATGGTAACAATGTTTAGAAATTAAAAAAATTAAAAAGACCAAAACAAATTTAGTGATTAACAAGGCTCAAGTTTATTGAAACAAAAGAAATTTCGACGTTTCAGATTTTATCATTTACAACTGAGAAAGACATCCTGAGACAAAATTATCATGAACAGCTTATGATTAACAATATTATAATTAATAGTAGTTATACGCCCTTAATGCAAAATATTATAATTTAATAAAAAAAATTAATCAATAGATTCTGAAAATTTATCCCCCCCTTTTTAGTTTATATATTTTATAGTTACAAAATTTAACAAAAGACAATGAGCACAGCTTAACAATTAACAGGATTATAATTAATCCAAAAAAAAAAGATTATACGCCCTTAAATGTAAAAATTACAAAATAAAAAAAAGATGAAAAGATACTGATATTTATTTCCCCCCTTTTTGACTTTATGAAATGATAGTTTTTTTTTTTTTAAACAGTTATATAATATTACTTATTTGATAAATTTCTTAAATGCTATATTGGCCAATAAATATATATGTTTTAGATAAAAGAATTTATTATGAAAAGAGTAGTTTATTTTAAAAGAAAAGAAAAGAAAATTTTGAATATTAAATTTTTAAATTGACGTCAATTTTGTGTTAATTTAGAAAATAACCTCTTGGAGGTTGTTAGGACCGAAAGTTTGCATGCAGGCTCCACCCAATAATTTTTTTATATATTTTATAATTAATTACACAAGTCTACATCTAAAAGATAGTTTTTAAGAAAAACATATTCGCTGAAGTAAATTTAGGCACATATACAATATGAGTTTAATTAAAGTTCTATAAGGTCAGTTTTTTTGTAACATCACTTTTGTGCACGTGAAACTCTGAAGCTATGTTGAACAAAACGTGTTTTGTTAACAGGACGAAACATGTTTAGATCTTTAGCTGTGTTTCTTCTACCAGCATATTAGCTATAGCAAAAAAAACATGTTTTTTTAGCGTCTGTACAAAATCAGGCATGTTGTAGCATTAATGTTCATTATTAAAGCAAATATCTGGTTATTTGTCAAAATTAAAGAAAATTGATTGTATAACAGAAATTCGTTAAGATTGTACTTAAAAGCTTCTTAGATGATTATAAATCTATTTATATATATTTAATTTTGTTTGAAACAAAGCTTGTATAAGACTTGCAAAGATCTGCAAAAGTCTGTAAAACGAAATTTTCTGATTTAGAACAGATTTCTCCAATTGTATTATATTTGACATGTTCAATAAGATATTTTGATCATTTAAAGTTCAACATTAGTTTGCACCTATTTCACATAATTGTTCAAAACTCAAAATGTGCCTTTGCAAGGTTTTGTAAAGTATGTTTTAAAAAAAGTAAATTTTTATAATCATTCAGTTTCAAAAGAACATTGAATATTAAATAAAACATGAAATACATATTTTAAAGAATACATGATAATTAATAAATTATTTTAAAGCATTCACAAAAATTTAAAATATGATAAAATCTGTAAGGCTGAGTACCTGGAAAATCCTGTCGCAGTTCACGTGAGCTTGCGCCGTGAAAACGAAAATTTATTTGACATTTTAGACTAAATCGCACAAACTGTATATTAACATCGTTGAAAACTGAAGCAGTAAATTTTGAGAACCAAGAAAAAAAAATAATTATATCTAACGTAACTATGTAAGAATGTCAGGCATTGTGAGTGACTACAGGTAGACTAGACAACGGGTATTAGAGCAGATAGGCTGTCTTGCCGTTGTACTTTGCCCTCCGATGTCATACGATGATTAGTTTTGGACAATCTCGCCGGGTGGCAGCATCTGTCAAGCGACGGAAGTAGTGTATGTGGAAAACGAGTTAATGAAATTATTTTGCAGATGTGATTTTTGAATTTGAATGCTACACGTTCTTGTAAAAACCAAGCATATAGGCTATCGTCAACTTTAGGATTTTCACCAGTTTTCAATGTCTGTCGATTACTTTTTAAATTTTCATTCGTCTTAAAAAACGATTTTATTTTATCACTGTTTTTTCTTATGTCATGAACTGTAGCTCGACCAACACCGTATTCGTTAGCAACACTAGTTAACGTTTCGCCCTTTTCAAGCCGCTTTAGGATTTAATGTTTATCTAACAAAGATAGAGTTTTATGTTTACGTTTTTTCTGCACGGATGCCATCGTCAATACAACACTACTACAACTGTCCTATACTAAGCAGGTAACACACGCGGGACAGATTGAGGAGCACTAAACGCGGTGCGATAGTGACTAAGACTGACGGAGTGAGTGAGGGGGCATGCGTGAGTCATCACTTTTGGCGCCAATGCATTGTTTACTCAGACACTAGTGTCTAGTTACTGCGTGGGAAACATTGTACTGTACTGTATTGGGGACGCATTATTCGAATACAAAACGCCGGATTACTGGGTGTGCCGGAGAGCTGAGATGCCGGATTACAGAGGGAGAACTGTATTAAGAACAAATTACCGCAAATCTTACAATAACATATTTTTGTTCTTATTTATATAACCCCAGGTATCAGTTCGGATACAGGGTTTCATCTCCTAATATATTAATATTCTTGGAACCCAGTTTGAATACTAAATGGTGTTTTCTTCCTGTTTGTGAAGTAAGCCTTTGATCTAAAGTCAATGCTTTCATATTCCAAAGAAACTCCTTCAAGCATTTGCAGTATCAACCACTACTACATCCTGCTAATTAGTCCTCTTTAAAGGGACCATAATAAACCAAAGATACGCTGAGACAGATATTGAAACACTTAATATGCTAATATATTTCCGGTTTTAATCAGAAGTATAAAGGCCGCTACTTTGACTAATTAATGAAGACATATCCACCCATCCCTCATGCTGTGTTTTAATTTACAGTTGTGCAAAGTATTTTGAATTTTCAAATTAATAATATGAATGCAATTTCCACAACAGGAAAACATTTTAAAAAGACGACATTTCAACGTGTTTGTAATCATCCACGGGTGATATCAACTAACAGTTATACCGATTCAAATTAAAGGTGTTTAATTAAAATATGAAACTTAATTTTATTGTGGTATTATCTTGTTTTTGAAATGGATATTTTGTTGGCTTAGAGTTTTCCACAAGATATTGATTGTGGTTTTTTCCCATAAGTTTTGCTTATAATAATAATAATGTAATCAAATTTATTGTTAAATATAAATAGATTTATTATTTTAAATACTATAATTTGTCCCCCAATACACTTACAAACAATCTAATGAAAATGATATTTAATGAAAATATGAAAATGATATTCCTGTTTTGAATTTTA
Source organism: Aphrophora alni (assembly GCA_963513935.1). Classification (NCBI taxonomy): domain Eukaryota; kingdom Metazoa; phylum Arthropoda; class Insecta; order Hemiptera; family Aphrophoridae; genus Aphrophora; species Aphrophora alni. The sequence goes on along the minus strand of OY740772.1, from coordinate 33,249,705 downwards.
AGAAGTAAAACGTAAGATGATTCATGTATTATCAATACATTATATATTATCTTTCTCAAATATCTTGACACAAATCAAAATATGCGTCAAACGTATGGTTAATTGCTTAAAAGTTCACAGGAAAATAAGGAAGCTACACATATATTTCCCCGATTCCCTTTGTGAACTCTAGTATAATCAAATGAATCTAAATTCTTCCTAAAGGAGAATTCCAATCAGAATCAATCCCGCGATATATTAACCATAGTAAAAACAAAGAGTGTTAAAAGAAAGTGGTAAGATGCTGGAAAACTCAGTCGCAGTCAATTTGCAATGATCCAACTAAACCAAACGTAATCACAAAGTATTTCAAATATATATATATATATATATATATATATATATATATATATATATATATATATATAATTTAAGCAAGTTCATAAATGAAACTAATTAGTACATTTCAAAGACGTAAATCAAAAAACATTTCAAATCAAATGTTAAGTGATAAAATCCATAGATGGAAAAGAAGGCAAAACAACTATCAAGTCTACTTCTATCGACAGTTACTAGGGAAACAATTATATCAGGATTAGTAACGTTGTGTCATCCCTCGGGAAAAATATTTCATTTTGTGGAGAAGACGTCAAGGATTAAGTTGTCATGTTAGGACTTCATCGAAACATTGAAGGATGAAGTTAAGGAGATTGGTTTATGGCGACAAAAATATTATCAACATTAAGTAGATCTACATGCTGCACTCAAAAATGAAATACTTTCGTAGTTTTATTTTATAAATGAGGAAGATAACTTCATTATAATTTGTAAAATAATCAATTTAGAAATTTCACAAAAAATATCTAAACCGTTGTGCTACTTTTTGATCCAACATTCGCAAAACAGAATTTTTAGATAACGTGTAATTTGTTTTACTTAACAGTGACATTGCAGTAATTGTATTATTAGATGTTTGGCAGTGTTAGAGTTTGGTTTTGTTAACTGACAGAATGTTATTATTATTTTAATTGTTTATATTCAATGAAATACGTCATTGTATTTATAATTATTTTAAATAAATTCCATGTATTATTAAATAAATATTCGCTTGATATTCTGTTAATATTTATTTCTTAATAGTGTAAGAGCATCATTGTTTAATGTTCTATTTTGCCTGGATTAGTGTTAGGTCAGACTTTATAACGAAAACACTATTGTACTTTCATTTACTTAGCCTCACTGACCTAACTTTTACCATTTATTGTATTATTTAGTATAGGCAACTTAAAACAAAATAAGGGGACAATATTATATACAAGGTTTAGCAGATTCGATAGTCCCGTTACAGATAGTTTGTTAGAAGAAGGGTGGGGTTCTTGGACCTAGCCCCAAGGGCCTAAGTAATGATTGCGTTTCGAAGATATTTAATTATCAAACTCCTTTCATAGTTGAGAATAGTGAAATCATTTCTGAAATACGTTTGACTTTAAATTTTAAATCATTTTATCACAACAATTTTTACAATTTTCTACATAGTAGATTAATACCAATGTGTCTTAAAACTCTTCAAGAGTGTTTATTCTCCAGTTTTGTCCAAATAATCTGACTTTCATTGATTAAAGTTGGCATATTAAATACATTTAAATCATGAGATTATTGTGTGACGTAATTACAAAAGATTATTTGCCTCACAGAAAAAAGCACGAAGAATAATTTCAAAATTAAAGTAGGCAGGGAAGCTTTTAAGGATTGTAATCATCCCATCTCTCTTAAGCAAGCATATCCTTAGAATAAGAGCCATGCATAGACGATTTAAGAAGTAATCAGCACATAATAGCGATTTTCATGTTTATGACCAAAAAAGAAGGAGAGGGGGAATTTTATACAGCATAGAATGTATATCTGTAAAATTCAATGTTTAGGCTGTAATTATTCTATAAAATGGTTTTCAAAATAAAAGATGTAGACAGTTAAAAAAAAAAAAACTAAATCGGAACATTAGATGTTGCTGGATAGGATGTATTCGTGACGTTTTGTCCGTTAACACTGTGGATAGTAAAGTTCAGTAAAATAAATTACCAATTTGTTTGTTGATTAGATGCTATCAATTTACGATGTTAAATATTTTGAACAACCACCATTTTGAAAATATACAAAACAAAATCTTAATGTTTTCGAAAGTTACATATATACTTTTGTACGCCATTTGGTTTAATATATATATTAAACAAAATGGCTCATAGACAAGAAATTAGGTGTTTTTAGACCTATGTTTAATAATCTTTGTACCAATAGAAAAGAAAAAAAAATGTTACCTGTGAATGAAATAAAAACCTTTCTTACTGATAAAGCATACTTGTTATGTTTACAAAGTGTTTACAGTTTTAAGAGTAAACTAAGATAATATTTATGGAATGGATGGGCATGGCAAGAACGAATGGGGGGGGGGGTGACAACAACTTGTTACAGCTGTGACATCAAGTTGAGGGTTAGCTCTGAATAACAAGTTGTGTAACAGCTCTCTGTAACTATTCTATGACTAGTTCCCCATATTGTACAAACAAACCGTGTGCCAACAATGTATGGACATAAAACAATAAACAGTACTAAAACTTTCTCTTACATCCAACAAGCTCAAAATTAGGGTAGGAAGTTCCCTCAAGACGAAGACTTATATTATATTTATTAGATGTTTGTTTTGTTTTGTTTAACTTCGACGGTTTAAAGCAGAGTTATATATTAGTTTGATTGTTTGTTCGTACTTTTTAATATTTGGTACATTCATATTTTCATATATATTTTCATTATATTTAAATAAGGGGCTAAACTTTTTCGCTTTTGATTAAAATTGAGCATCTAATGACAATGGAAGGTTTCGTTAGTGTTATTATTATTTATTTTTTTTAACTTTTCTATTATTCCTGAACTGTAATATATAAAAAAAAATTTTTTTTACTTATAATTTTACACAATGATTTGGATTATTATTTTCAAATTTCAATAAAATTATAATGAAATTATTAAAGTCGATTTTTATAAATTAAGTATTTTATAACAACTCCATTCCCCATGTTTTTATTAATTTTTTTTGAATTTTACTCATAGCTGAAGAACAGGCATTTTTATTTTTGTTGTGAAATGGAATACGTTTTGTTCAGATTTTTAGAGACCACATTTAGCTAAATTTGATCAAAATCTTTAAAGCCTAATTTGAGAAAGTCGTAACGTCCTTGTGTTTTTTACGGAAAGTACCCAAGATTTTAAGTAATAAAAACCTCCGAAGATATAGCTAAAATATGCCACATAACAAATTTGATTAAAATCGGTCTAGGCGTTTGGGCTGCAAAGCCCTATACATCCGGCAGGGGATAGACAAACATCTTTCAAAAAACGACTTTTTTGAATTGGTGAGTTGTCAAAACTGATATTATATCAACAGAAAAATCGACAACGATTTTTAAATGATATCCGTTTCCTTCTAATGTAAGACCTACATGATTCTGTTTTGGGAACTGATGAACTGCTCACAATTTTGAAGCTGAAGTCTTTGAACAAGATGATGACAACAAACAGAAAACTACATTCACGAGGTTCAGCTTCATATTATACTCTATAATGCACGGCGCCATTTCTTCCTCTATAGATTCTTCTCACAATCTTCCACTCATACCTCATAGTCCAATCTTCTTAAGTTTTACCTTTGACCAAGTTTCGGAAGAATATAATAGAACTTGCATTGAGATGGTTTTATAAATTCTTATTTTAAATGTTCTTGATCAATTTTGAAACCGGAAGATAGGTTATACGGCAAGATAAGAGCGATTACATATTGCCAAGTTGCCTTTAATTTTATTTGGAATCTGATTTTTGCTCCTTTAAAAAGGTCTTAAAGCTAAAGGATACGTAAAACTCCGCACACTTTGAAATACTTTGGGTGCTCTGTTGCCTCTTTCACTTCTTGTTATTACCATTTGGTTTTACCAAAAAATTGGGTTTCAGTCCCAATTCAATGAATGTTATTTCAAGTACCTAAGTTTCTTTCCAAAGTTTTAATATTTTTTACGACAAAGACTATGTCATCAGCATATATCATTATCAGTGCTACTTGGTTTTGTGAGGAGCTGCCGGATGACTTCTCCAATATCATGATAAAAAGAAGCTTTCACAATGTCACGTTGTTTTTATCTTCTACTGGCCACAAACTCCCGAGTAATTTCTCCATCAGCTACTTACTGAATAATATTTCATTACTTTCAACTTTAATTTGAGTAAAAAGACTTTTGAAACTGTAAGAAAACATTTACGTAATTTAAATTATTCGTATTTTTATATTTTTTAAGTACATAGCCATGATCATTCGGCAGTCACGTAAAGAAAACTTATTTCAATATTCCACAATAACAACTGTAAAGTATTGGCACCATTCGTTTCTTTAGTTAAATTCCCGTTTATTTACAAACTAATTAATTTCGGGGGTCTTTCGTCCATAACTTATCTTCTCTTACCTATTCCTACTTTAAAATTGAATAAAGGCCTGGAATCGTCGTGTTATGTTTGTTTTTTCTAAGTAGTTAGGGTAATGTATATGATTTTGATATGAGAAAGAAGGGTAGAAGGTATCGGGAAATAGTTTTGTTTTATTATTTTATGATCGAAAATGGGATTTTAGATTGGGAATAATAATGTAGACCTAATGTTGCTCATATTTGCCGCTAGGCGTCTTGGTAATTCATTCTTTGGAATTTTACTTTAACAGGAATGTCAAGTATTTCAATGATTTTATATTTGTAGACTAGACGAAATATTATGAAATGTTGCACATACATGTATGAAAAGAGTCAACACCAATTTATTACTATCTGTAAAACAAAAGGAATAACTTTTTTTAATTTGTTGGAAATACATCAAGAGTTAGATAGAAAATTATTAGTCTCTAATAAACGAATTAAGGCCTCCACAAATACAATTCTTTCTGTTTAAATTGAACGTCAATCATAATGTTAGGTTTGGTTGTATGCTATTAGAAACAGAAGTGTCTAATTACATTTCCAAAAGAGTGAATGTTGTTTCATCAGACCAAACTACTTTCGAAAAATAAAAGGTCTCTTCATAATCTGATTTAGCACTATTTAATACATTTGTAAACATCTGTCAAAGTTGATTAATAATCTTTAAAACTTACTTGATGGCACAATACGGTCAACTAAACTTTTTGGAATTTTATGCTTTGCAGATGTAGGCCTACTCTGTACCAAAACAATAGATACTTTTTTTTATTTTCTTCTCTTATTCCAGATTCTGAGAGTCCAATTCTTGATATGATAATACCATTCCATGATTTTCTTATTTTATAACTACATCAAATGTATTTGATGCCAATGCCTATACAAAATTAGCTAACCATTTATCTATACAACAATTATATCATGCTTTTATGAGATTTTTTCAACGAATGACCGTTCTTGTGTAGTCAAAAACTTTTTAAAATCATTTACCACTTCATTACTACATAAAACCGTTACCAGTCAAATATCAATGCAGTAACTCAACACTTTTTAACGTTCTTTATTATTGTCAACATTACAACCTAAAAACAAAAATTAAAAAAATGTATTCATTTTTCCAGTGTTGTTCAAATTTTAGTGAAATAGGAAGAATAATCATTAAAATCTATGTGTTAAATTGCAATAAAAAATATGCCGATTTAGGACTAATTGGTAAAAATTCAAGATTACCTTGACCGCCGTCATTAAATACATTTAGTTAAATACGATTTACACTGAGGACGTGTTTATTGGTGCCACCATTATTTAAATATATACAGATTTGTTTTCAAAGACCTTGTCCATGGTTTATTTTCACTTTTTGATTGACAACTAATGAGAAAACAGTTTCATGGAATATTATTTCGGCTCAATTTTATTATTTTATTTAGCTTTGGAGGTGGACGAGTGAAAAAGTTTGTGCAATGTTTTTTGATAATTTATTTTAAGTTAATAAGGAAAAATGTAACCCAATATAAATGTGACTTCATGTACTAAAATGGTAGACTGTTTTACTTTAAATAGTTTTATATGAAATATATATTCTTTTCATTTGCTTGAGGTATTAGATAAGTGATAAAAATATCAGAACCAGAGGGATTCGGTATGAGTAAGCGCTGTTATGTTATATCCCACATATCTCATAATCCTGCATTTCTAGGTTACGGATAGCGCTATTCCTTAGGGAGTAATAAAACATAAAATGGTTTTATTGATAGTATTGTATGTTTTTTCATATCAGCTTGAATAAATTTTTTTGGCAACAAATAAACACTCTGAATACTTCTAATTATTAATATTTACCAATTAACGACTAAAAATGTTGTTTGTAAAAATAATACAGTACACCAAATATACTCGTCGTATATATCGTTGTAGGCATCAAAACATTTATCTAAAGCTCACAGTTGTTATAAACACCCTTGTTTTTGTTTTGGTACAATTGTAATTTTGAAGTTTTGAACATTACAGTTTTATTTCAGTGTACATTTAAGCGGCTTCACCATGTGTAGATTTGTTTCTTATTACAATGGCGTATGTTTGCATTCTGCTTTACAATTTCGTGTTTCCATATGATATTTCTTATTTTTAATATAATAAATGTACATATTGTGTAATGAAACAGAAACATTATGTTTACAATTCAAATTGTTACAGTTTATTTAGCCTTCCCGACCATTATTTCGACAGTAACGGCAATTACTAGGAAACGTAACGCAGACTAAGGACATATATTAGAAACAAAACCTGTGTTAAGCTTGTAGTCATTATAATTTTGGTAAAAAGAATATGAATATAAACCTCTCAAAATCCTCTAATAGGGAAAGGGTCGGAAGAGAACAAGAGTTGGTAGAGAGACAAAATAGGAAAGATAAAAAATCACCTTTGTGAATTTTGTCATGGCCCATCTCTGGTTATTGTTTGAGATAATATATGAGATAAAAACTTGCTATGGTAATGTAAATGATTTTATCCCCTTGTTTTTTAACAACACATTGGTGGATTGCTGGAGGCCAAAGTACTTAATTTAATAGCAGGATTAGGTGAACCCAACAGGTTAGGGTTGGTTAATGGAAATGTGGTCACCCATACCCAAATAGGTGTTAATTGCTTTCATTCATCAGACTAGGTAACCATCTCTTAATGAGTTGATTATAATAAACTAAGTTGTAAGACTTATATACTAATTATAATAGTAACTGCAAACAACTGCAGTTGCATTAAAGGTGCTCTAATACAATTTAACATGGAAGGTTAAAAGGTTTCATTTAACATGTAATTCTACCAGGTACCTTCGGTCGTGAACATAGATCGTCTACCCAAACTGTAAAGTTAATTCACCTGAAAGTATAAGCACAAATACAAGTAAATGGATTTTGAAAAAAGTTGTGTGAACAAAACTTTATTAAACTGAGTAAATTTCGAAACTTTATACTTTTTAATGATTTTTTTGAAAGTAAAATTAACAATATATTACCGGTACTTACATACAGCATTATTACAGAATCGACGAAATGAGTGAATATAATTTGGATAGCTAAAACTGGTAAGAACGCGGAGTTTTGTCCGTATGTACTCAATGAAAACTATGTCACACATAAACACGTTTAAAAACTCTTTTATTAAATATAGAATATCTTATCTTTTACTTACATTTGCGTTCAAGGAAAGGTGGAATCGATTTTGTCAATAATAAAAATCGGTGTTGATGACTTCCTCTCATACTAAATAAAACAGGTAGATTTACTTTATCATGGTACTTACCAGCCCACCATACAATGTAATACAAGTAGATCAGCGAAATGTAATGATCATAACGGGGTTTCTTGGACTTGTAGAAATGGTAAATTGTTCTTGGAAGATCAGAGAGTGCGGTAAATTCAATATAAAAGTTTGTTACACAGATTTTCAGAACCTCGTAAATATGCATTATTTATGTCAGCTTAAGCGTAACTGGTTTTATGTGTACATTAACAATTCTTAACTCGATAGTGTCAGCGTCTCTGTTCTACGAGGCCTCGAAGCTATACATTATACTCGCATCGGTGAAGCGGTAGTGCTAGATCTTGTAACTATACGAATATCACATTTTCCTTTTACGTTTTCGAACTTATATTCAATATTGTCATCTTAGATGGTTAGGTTTGTACTATTACACACAGAGTTAAAACATACAAATTTTCAACTAATAAATTGATTAGGAACTGATAAAATGCCCGACACTTTGTCATTTTCAATTGGATTTGTAAAATTTCAGTAGGGTTCTAAATAAGCACCATAGGATCCCTTATGTTTCCATTGTAATTGTTGTGCTCTCTATGTCCCATCTTAATCGTTCGACAACGACGACGACGACGGACAGATGGCAGGTCGAAAATATATTTTCCTGCTACCTGAGGAGATGAAACGATAAGTTCAGTCAAAAAGAGGAGGTCGAATTTTATACGGAAACAATGAAATGTACTCGCCAAAAGGAACCTAATATCTGATGACATTGATGACAATTTTAAAATTATTAATGTTGAAGGGCGATAAATCTTTCGAGAACTATTATCTGTTTTCTATCGCTCACATAAACATTTTGTCACCATCTACAAGAAACGAGTGAGGATTAATAATTAAAATTATTAAGTAAAAATAAAGAATTAATAGCAAGATACTTAAAGAGCTAAACAGCTACAGGTTTGACTGTTTAACTCATGATCAATTTAGTTGGGTTATAAGTTTACCAAAATACCATAAAACAAACAGTGAATAGACTGACTTTGAAACTTTTTTTTCTACAAAATAGAAAACATAGGATATGTTCAGTTTACACTCTGGCTTTAGCGTTTTCTACTTTTCATACTTTACTAAATATTGCTAAAATTAAAATGACACTTGAACATATCAATTTCTCACAAATACCCTTATTTCCCTAAAGGGAAACTTTTTTGTATCATATAATTTTCTATAAAGTTAACAGTTTTTTAAATATTCGACATTAAAAATTTTAAAATTACGCCATTTTAAGAAAAATTACAAAACAAGTTTGAAGTTTTTGGTACATTGAAACGTCACATAAAATGTTTTTTATACAAAAATAGTAGAGTCGGCAGCAGTTGAGAACCAACATGGCGGCTGTGCCACGTGACCTCCCCCTCACCCTTGGCCCCTCCCCATTGCCCCTCCCCTTGGCCCCTGCCCCTTGCCCCTCCCCCATGGCCATACCCCTTACCCCACCCCTTACCTCTCCCCCCTCACCCCCTCACCTACCCACCATCCGCCTGTGGCGTAATTTGGTACTAGTAAATTTGGTTACTAAGTAAAAATGGTACTACAATTACACATCCTTTAACATTGTTATTTCATATTTTCATAATTCATCAAATACGAATTTTTTATTCAAAATCTACCGACATACGATTTGACTGTCAAAACGGGTAGGCGAAAGTTGACTTTAGACCGAGTCATAGGTCAGTTTCACCGACTCGCCCTGGGCAGCAAAGTAGGTTACTATTCAGCCAAACCTTGTATTAGGATTAAATTTAGATTATTCTCATTTTTGACCAAAACATAATCCCATACAACGAATTACCGTTGTAATACATTTCGGTAACATTTCTACCATTCTGAGAGGTATATAAACCATAAGTGTAATAATGAGCCGACTTCTAATGGTCAAGCACTCCCACGTAGAGTAGTCTTACTATTACACTTAGTTTAGTATTGGTTTATATCCCTCTGAGGATGGTAGCTATGTTACCGAAATGTACATAAGGGTTTAGTAAATTTTAAAACTTTAATTTTGTTAGTGGTTTGTTTGTGGTTTATAGATTACGTTTTTCTTATATAACTAAAAGAAAAGAAAAGATAAACGCTGCTACAAAAGAAATATAAGGATAATAATAGTTATGTATAAAATGAAAAATACGTATTATAATTTTAATTAGATGCCTCTTAAAAACAACAAACTCAGAAAAAAAAAACTTTAAAAAGGAAAGTATGTTATTAATTATACCTCACCATGTCTGTTTTTGAACCTACCCTCCTCTAATTTTCCACCTTACTAATTTATGTCACACAATTCTTGGTTATTTTCCACCTTCGTTTTTTAATGATCATTATAGGTTTGAAGTCAGTGACGTAAGTACTTCCCAACACGACAACCCATATTCAAGCTTGCTGTTTACTAACGAGTAATATATTTCACAAACTTTAACATGATTTTTTACCTGAACATTTTTTAGGTGTGGTTTCTAAGACACTCTGGAATGGAATCAGTAGTTAGGCCAAAGTAGTTTATCATTTCAAGCTGTTCTATTTTCTTACAGGACAGCAAACAACAAGTTCTATTAGAAACACAATTTAAATATTGATATTTCAATAAAATTATAACTAATTATTAAAATCTTTTTGTAGACGGACATTTATAAATTTAATTTTATACGAATTTAATTTCATATATCGTTTCGAAAATCAAAACTGCAACACGCAAAAATACACTCCAATAGGCAAGATATGGAGTAGTCATATATTTTATCTTTAAATATTCCCACACGTTTGGTACATTATTATTTACAATTCACATTTGAACGAAATCGATATAGTCTATTTTGAGAAAATTATGTCTCTTATATAAAAAAAAAAAGTCTTTTTGATTTTTTACTAATAACTCCCAAATCAATATTTTTGGAGAGAGGACAACTAAACAGTCTTTGTTGTGTCCTTAGAGGCTACACCTCTGCAAAATTCGATAAAAATTGTCGAAAATAGTTTTTTGCTTTGTGAAAATAGTATTTGTTTTGCGTTTTATGACAGCCGTTTTTCCTTTAACCTGCAGTTCGCTAACACGCTCCTCATCAAGTAATTCAAATCGAGTAAGACCTAACCTAACCTAACCTAACTCAACCTTCAAGTCACCCTTCGGAATGAAACATAAATCGTGGTAGGCCCCAGTGACTAGCCCTATAAACCTCAGATAAATTATAATTCCACCAGATAATTTAAATCGGGGTAAATCTCGGCGACCAGCGATCCTTGACCTCAGTGTATACATCACCACCATTCACCCTACGACAACTCCATATCGCCAGACACAAGACGGAAATCCTCTCACTGACTATGCTTTTCAACACACAACAACCCAACCTACATCATTGTTCTTGTGAGACGACAGCTGTCCAAGCATCTCCTTTCGACAAAGAAACGTAAGCAGTGAAAGACCGTGTGTTTTACGTTTTCAAGTAATCCTCAATAGACAGGACAGTCGGGCTATATTCTAGTTTAGATCTAAATAGATAAGTGAGAAACTGACTCTGGTAGAAATCAACGCCATTGTACCCCCGTCTCAATGGATGGAGTAAGGCGGGTGGGTACATCTCCCGGTCCTGCCAAGTCTCTCGGCTCTTTCATCTCTGTGATTACCCAAATTGTATGCATGTACTTGTGCGCAACTTCTTTGAAAAGTCATTTAACCTAACCTAACTATTCGTAAATGAGGATGTTATCCGAACGAAAACATATTTCGATCAAAAACATAAGTCGTGACTTGTGTTAGCAAGAAATATCTACAAATTTGATAATATTTGTATAGTCTATTTTCTAATTTTTCCTGTTTTCATTATAATAGTTTTAAAAAATGATTGAGGGAAATATTATTTTTAAATAATCTATTAATATTTTAGCAGATTTTTAAGCATGAAAAGAACTGTATTTTGGTTAGAAAAATATTAAATACAAAGATGGGACGTTTTGTGCCAATATACAATGGTTTCTTAATTTCAGATATAATATCGAGAGAAACCATCTTTATGGAGATTTGCTAAGTACCAATTTCATGGCAGCTTGTACATTTTTGCGTGATTTGAATTATTTCTATTATTCTTATCACTTTATTTATTGCATTGTTGTACTTCCGAACTAGTATGGTCTTTGTCGTAATACATTAATCGTATCATCTTCGTTTTGGTTTGTTTCGAAAACCAATTGGAAAGACTAATTGTTCGTGTTGAATATTTAGTCACGTAACTACAGAGCTTTTTCGCCATGACTAAAAGTAATTTTTCTATTGATAATGGTATGGCAGCAACTCCTGACGGCCTGATTGATCACGTTACCATAGTGGATGTTAAATGTTCCTATTCTGGCAGAGATTTTCATAAGTCATAAGTAAGGAATTGTTGGTAATTTGTGGTAGCAAATGAGTGACGCCTCTTTCATATTGAAAAGAAACATAACTACGTATACGTATAAATTACGTATTCAAAATCACTGTAATAAAAAAAAGTTTAGACCCAAAAAGATTAAATTTTAGAAACTATTTTGGTTTTTAGGGACGGGTATTATTGGAAACGGATATACGTAGAATATGTTTATCAATTTAAAACCAACATCGTAAAATTCATATTGCAAATCAGTTTTAACGAAATCGGTTGAAAAACGAAACAAAAAATATTTGTTGTCCCATTTTTTGATGTGTTTAATATTCCAAGATATTGATCATAGAAGTTATAAATTGCAATAAAATATTATTGGTAAATTTTAAATCAGCGCAACAAAAACATACAGAAAACTATATGATTGAAATGACTTATAAAACAAAAATGTAGAAATTGTAGGCCGTCTGATGTTGGAAGGTCAGTATATAATCTTAAATAAAAATGGTTAGTAAATTAGAAATTATAATATTAGAAATAAGTTTGATTAAAAATAAGTCGAGTAAAAATATAGTAGGGCCTAAAGTTTTTCCGCTATCGTTCTATCTTATTTTTGGAGGTCTGGTATACGTTATTTCTAGAATCTAATAAAAAATATATGTGTTTTTGTTTTGTAAAATAAATGTGAAAATCTCAATTAAAATACGATATTGCTAATAGGCCTATAGTGTCAACACGTAGTTATGTGATGTCTAGTTTTGTTTTCGTATTCCTTTCATGTCCCCTGAGTGCAAAAAGGTGGTTTTTAGAATATTGACTGTCTGTTGTAAGTTGTACAGATCAAACACGTGGGCCGATGTTAATCAAATTTGTTATGTGGCCATATTTTGGTATTATCTCAGAATTATTATTATTATTTTGGTTTGTTCATAATTCAAACTTAAATGGTAACTGCTATAAGAAAAAAATTACGATTTTCTCATAATCGGATCAAAGATTTTCTTCTAAAAAAATTGCGAATGTGTAGCCTCTAAGAGATCAAACAAACCGTATTGGTTGCCATCTCTCCAAAAATATCGTTTAGTGAGTTATTTACCCAAATACGTGTGGTAAATCGCAAGTAAAAATATGTAGTAGGCCCTACATTTCAGGAATAATTGACAAAAAACATAATTAACCTTGGCCGCCGTCATTAAAACCTCGATGTTTACCAAATACGTTTTACGTATGTGTTTATGGTACAAGCGAAGCAAGATTTGTCCCTTATTGAAATATATAACTATTTGTTCATAGCCATCGTTCGTAGATGTTATTCATTTTTTTCATTGATAACTACCTAACTGTAATATGGGTGAGGATTTCATTTTTTTGGTTTTTATTCGGTTTTTCAGATGGGAAAGTTTGTCTAATGATTTTTATACCATATTATTATTTAATGTCAATAACAATAGTTGCACCTTATTAATCATTCGTTCATAAATTTAATAATTAGCAGTACAGTAAAATGTATGTATCACTATTTAATATTTCTCTCTCAAAAGATCAGTTTATTTAAATGCATACCTAACCTTTGTCATGTCGCAAATAAAATAAATCATAATTAATTACAAGTATTATTAATATTAAAAATTGAACACCAACGCTTAAAAATGGGTAAAAATTTGTTTTTTTTAATGCGTAAAATATAGTTAGACGTAGTTCAATTATTTTACAATATTTGCTACAGTGTCAAAACGGGTTTCATAAAATGGAAGAAGTACGAAATAGTTATTAAAGAATATAATATTCATAGTGTGTTAATCAATTTTAGATATTCTGATGTATAGGTTACTTGAAGTCAACAAAGTCTACAATGCAAAGAAGCTCCAAGCCTAGAGCAGTGGTCTAATGTAGTTAGGATATGAATAAACTAAACAAATGTGAAGGTCAAAAGCCCGGAATACTTAAGAATTGAAAATATAAACAAAGATTTACACGCATGCGTAGTAGTAGTCTAGCCTAATGTCTACTTCGAGTTTTCCCGCCCTTGGAAATTGTACTAGGATTATATTGTGCAAAAGCTAATGCGCAATGATGCTAGTAAATCACAAATCTCCTGTGCCCTGATGTTGTGTTGGTGTCAATTCGGTTATTTCATTTCGCTCCTGCAGAGCCTTGTAGTTGAGGAAATACAGTCTCTCTTAACAGATAAGAGAAAGCCTCAAGAGATAATGATTCCACAATCAAAAACTTTCTAGACACCAAGTCTCACTGAGAAAAGTCCTTGACCTTTGTCACTATGACACGTAGCATTCAAGCAACACCTAAACACCATGGGTTTGACGTAGCCTCGGGGATGGTGGACCCTTCGGGACAGTGAGGTTCGGTTAGGTAGATCGACCCAAGAGGGTCTAGGTGTTTTGGTGCGGGGAATGGTGAAGGTGGGTTACGTGACGATGTTGACCTTTTTTGTTGGCCCTGAAAATAGCCAGTCGGTCTAGTTTCTTAGAGCACCACGTAAAGTGGGGCCCTAGGATTGACGGGGGAGTAGTTGGGGATGTGAACGGGGCGGATAGGTATAAATACCAAGGTTAGGAAGGAGTAAGCGATCTCGGCTCCATCCGCTTGGTTCGGGATTGCCTCCTGGCCTTCTGGCGGACGATTCGCCGAACTTGATTAGTCTTGGGCATCTAATGAGTTGTGTCCACCCACTATCGCCGGCGCCAAAGCACCTACAATTTCTTTTTCAGGAGGCGATGCGGAGGGAGCCAGTTGCTGCCATTGCCCGGAATTCTCCGTTTAAATTCCCTTATAAGTAGCCACGGGGTGACCTTTAGGAGAGGTGGCGATCTCGGTAGTAGGTTGGCAGGAGTCAGGTAATAAGATGGTGTTCCCATAGATCAAAACGTGTATTGGCTGGTAGGCGGGAGATGACTCAGCAAGGCGAGTGTGGTTTCCTAATAGCGTTCACTGTGAGTTAGTAGTGTCTCCCTGGAGGGTGCAGGTGAAGTGTTTTTGTGCCGGTACTTATACAACTTTCAGCCCTACCAGCTTGAAGCTTAGTTTGCCTAGTCCTACACAAAGAGCTGTCCATTGTGTAAGTTCTACGTGATGCGAACCAATCAGCGAGACGAGGTAAGTTGTGATGGGTTCGGAATAGTGTTGCGGGGCGCTATTGTTAGTAGGCGCTCTCGCAATCGACGTGAAGCTATCGGCCAATGCTGTTTAAGGCCGGGAAATTGATGTTTGGTCGGCGTGCAAGTGTTGATAAAGTAATCGGGTTAACTAGTTCCCGGTTGTGGTGACATTATCAAACGATCCAAGACACTAAGTCTCTCCGAGGAAAGTCTTGACCTTTTTCACTAGAACACGAATCAGTCAAGCAACGCCTAAACACCCTGGGTTCTGCTGGGATTTCATAAAAAAACTAGTTTATAGATAATAAAACACAATATTTTAAATTTTTAACTTTGTAACATCCACTTTTTATTAGTCTAGCCGACCAATGGTTTCGCCTGCTAAGGTATTGACGAGGCTGTAATACAGACAATACAGCTTGTGTACTACAGCCTCGTCAATGCCATAGCAGGCGAAACCATTGGTCGGCTAGTCTAATAAAAAGTGGATGCTACAAAATAAAAATTGGTATTTCACAAATACCATTATGTGAAAGTTGTTTTATTACAGTCTTATGTGTACCAGCTGAAAGACCCACTCATAAAGAGTGTGTGTTGTGTGTTCTATGTTTGTGTATGTGTGTGTGTATTTATATGTGTATGTGTATAGGTCGGCGCTGCAAGTTACCTAACGGGTTCAAGTCGAGTTCAACCACCATAATCTCCTTACGCGGTTGACAACCCCGGGATTGTACCGACCTACTTTATCGCACCTAGCACTATAATAGGCCTAGATGTTTAATTATCGCGACCGGGCATAACAAAAAAATAATAAAATAAATAAATAAAAAAAAAATAATAAAAAATTAAAATTTTTTACAATTATTTATTATTTACTGAATAAGAGGTATTCGCGTTTCCAAAGTGCATGTTATGTTATCGGAATTAAAAAATGAATTAATAACGAATAGATCCTAGCATAAACACATGCACTTTGGCAAGCTCATTGAGCTCAATATTATACTTCAATAGTTACCTACGCTATTTTTTTTAACCCTATAATTCGATAAAAATATTCCCTTACTAAATAGATTGAGAACGAGGTGAACCTCCACTACCGAGCCGACGGTATGATGGCCGTCCACTGAACACCGTTAACTAACTGCGCTTCAACGACCATTATGTTGCAAATGTAAGTCTTTCAGTCAGCCTCCTTAAAGAAGATGTGATCTGTGTGAGTGTTGGATATAGAATCAGCTCCAACAATAGAAAATCTTGATTAGCTGCATTCAGTAGTTATAGTAATCGCTAACAATTGAGATTTTAATTGTTGGACTCTTTCTATTAAAAACGTTATATATATTTTTTTTTTTTAAATAATATATTGGTTAGTTCGAATAGCAGCCTGCAATCTTACCACTATATAATAGATATCTGATAAACTAATTTAATAGACGAACATTTGTTTAATATATAAACCATCATTTGTAGAAAAAATACATTTTAAACTGTCAATATTACCTAATAAATTTTTTATTTGTCGGAAAATTGTTCGTTAATGGTTTTCAGGATTTCGTAGGAGCTCAATACGATGAACATTTTTAGTTTTAAGTACGCGCGGAGATAAAGTAATTTTTTCGTCATTATGAAATTTGATTGAAAATGATTTCTTATTGTTATTACGAATATTTAAAAAAGAAAAAGATTTCATACTTTCATCACTAAAAAGAGAAGCAAATTACAAATTTACCAAAACAGATGCCTAAAAATTCGGCGTATATTGAGTACATATTCAAGGATGAGATAGAATGTCCTAGAGGTCTGAGATCTAAATTTATACAACCATTGTACATACCGTATTGATAGTTTTTTTTGTTTTTTTTTTATAATAGGCTAAGATTATTAAACGAAAATTTAAATCATGCTACTACATTTACTAGATAGTTAATATGATAGTGGGCACAAGTGAGGATCCAGAATCAATTTTTAATTATATTTGATAAAAAAATTACACAAATAAAAAAATAAAAAATAGAAATATATGTGTAGGTTTATTTGTGCATATAAAAAAGGGAACTAGATACTAAGGCTCTTGAGTCCTGATCATAAATTCAAGAAAAATCGAGGTGTTATACCCAAAACATCCTTGCTTGGCAGAAGAGTTACCTATTTTTTTTATAGAAAACACTCACAGGGCAAAGTCAATAAAATGTTGTCCTGTATAAATATTCTATATAATTATTAATGTTTTCGTAAGTGGCAAGTTGTAGTTTTAAGTTATAGAATAAGCGATAATTTTTTATACTTAAAAAAATAAATATATACTGAGAAGAAGTGATGTACAGGTTTTGTGTTTTTTCCTACAAAATGAAATTATTATTTTATCGTCATACTGCTTCAAAAACAGCTGTTTTCAATACATGCATTGAGATTGTTGTTTTTTAGTCTTTGGACCTAAATACATCAGCTGAGGTCGACTTCATTAGCAGTTACTTCGTTTATACGAAATAGTTATCGATTGTAAAGTAAATACAACCGATACTCTCGATTGTAAATAATCGTTAAAACAGCTGTTACCGTCGGCGATTTGAAGGTAAATAGGTTATAACATTTTAGTTTTTGTGAAATTGTTTTCTTATACTAATTGCAGTATAACGAAAAATATAGTTCATCACTAGGACCAAAAGAAGCTTTTCGATCCTCGCTCATTTTCCGGCCTCGGCTCCGTCTCGACCGTTAAACTTGAACTTGTATTGAACAGCTTCACTTTTGGTTCTAGTGATGAAAAATATACTATTATAGACTAAAAGACTAAAAGTTTTTTCATTTAAGTTGGAAATATTGTAAATATCGTTGTTAAAGGAACCTTGCAGCCATCGATGTATTAAAAAGAAGGATATAATGTAGAGACACCCTAGTGATTGAATAATCTTAGTATGTAGATGAGCCGATAAAGAAAGAATCTATTCAGAACCTGCTTACGGCGGCGTAAACAAATCTGTAGCGAAAATTAATTTAAGAAGATGAGTCCCTTAACGGGTAAGAGAAAGCCTCAAGGTGTAATAGATCCCACAATATAAACATTCCTAGACACTAAGTCTTGACCTTTGTTACTAGGACATGAAGCATTCAAGCAATGCCTAAACACTATGGGTTCTGATGGGTACGTGGTTGCAAAGACAAACACTAAAAAGATTCGTCATATCAACCCATAGTACACAATTGATTGAAAGTCACAACAATCGATTATTCGCGACATTCGAGCTGCGTTGCCGTTGAACGCTGTGATTAATCGTTCCACATCACACTAAACCTCGGCATACGAGTTGCGCGACACCAGCAAAGAAAATTATTATAAATGTTACAATTAAATTAAAAGTAATTAAAATAATGATTTATTCATTACAATTATACTATATAACACTGACAAAGTTTTATTCGTAGACCTACAGATTATTATTTTAGTAATGCAGATGTAGAGGAGTGTCGGGGTAACTTCAACTTTCGACGATTCTTAACAACAGTATTGAAAATTTGCCGAATCGTAACAAACTGCTGCGTATGTCTTTAAAAACTCGTTTTCTTTGATTGTATTCGTGAATGATTATCTTGTATTCAGATTTTCTTGTATGTGATGACGATGTTGATTGCGTTTTATATTGTTCCAACATTTTTAACCTATTACCAGATTACGTCAAGTGTTCAACAAAAAGAAAGTTTTGTAAGGTAGTAAAATAGTATATTTCATCACTAAAACCAAAAGTGAAGTTTATTTAAGTTTGAAAATGAGCGAGGATCGAAAAGCTTCTTTTGGTCCTAGTGATGAACTATATTTTTCGTTATACTGCAAATAATATAAGAACACAATTTCACAAAAACTTAAATGTTATAACCTATTTAACTACAAAAGTTTGGACAAGTTACACAAATTTGCGGCTATTACAGCTGTTTGTTTGTGTTAGTGGTACTTATTTATAAAATAGATGTAACAGATGTTTTATCTGTTATTTACAATGGAGAGTATCTGTTGTTTTTTATAGATTCTTTACAATCGTTAATTCGTATAAGGGAAGTAACAGCTGATGACCTCGACCTCAGTTGATGTTTTTAGCTCCTAGGACTAAAAGAAAAACTTTAGCAATTCAATGCATGTATTGAAAACAGCTGTTTTTCAAGCAGTATGACGAAAAATATATTTCATAATCAAAATGTTGAATTTTATTTTAATACAATGCCTTAAAAGAAAATTGATTGTTCTTATCTTGTTTTTTTTTATATTGGAGGCTTTTTTGTAAGTACTTTGATCTGGTATAGTGTGTAGTATATAGTATAAGTGTATACTCGGTCGGCTGTGGGTGTTGAGTTGTATTGTATAACAGGTTTAATCTCGGGATGTAATATTGTTTTCATCCACAGACAGACACAACGATATCATTAAAATAACACTTAATTGGACTTTGACATTTTGACCAATCACGTAACTCTGTAAGAGAAAAAAAACAATCATACAAAAACAGAAATAATTGTTTCCAATCTGTTGTTATGCTCTGTGATCGCATACTATATTTTCATCAATGACGAATAAATAAAATTCAATTTTATTACAAAATCGACAAATAATTCATATTAATATGTATCACAGATGAAATACAGTAGGCCATATTATATTAAGAAGTAATCCCGGAGGGCAATGAGTAGATGGTATCAAAGAGGTCAACAGTTTTAAACCAATCAGAAATTAAAACGAGACACGGAACTGTCATATTGACAAAACGATGGCTTCTTATCAACTCACATGAAGTAATTACAGTTAGCTGTACACATGTAGAGGACTTCATGTTTTATTATTTAAGTTAATATAACTTAGTTTTTCTGACAGAAGTGTTTCTCGTTGATCTATGAAAATTATCTCTTAATACAGAGGAACTGAAAATTGACCCCCCCCCCCACCCAATATTTGTTAATAATAAAGATAGCTTAAGACGGTTTACGGCAAACTTTTTGTGTCAATTTTCTAAAGGGAAAGAGGTGTTTAATATTTTTAAAAAGGGTGTTAAGTCTTGGTTAAACAAAATATATGGTGCGAGAATATTGCACAACTTTCATAATTAAGCCCCCCCAAATAAAAAAAAAAACTTAGGGTAATTGTCAATGAAAAGTGAAAATGAACCGGGGACGCTGTTTTTGAACAAATAATGATGTATAAAAAGGGCCGAAACTACTTCTGTTGCGCTGTAAACTGTATTTGATTTAAACTGGACTTTAAATGACAGTCAAAGTTCTGAACTGTAATATTTTTGTACTTGTGATTATTAACACGAGCTTGGATTATATATCTATATCTTTATACTTAACTAAAATCAAGAGACAGTTATGAACAATTGTACTTTTTATTACATTGATAACGTCGATGTTTACCGAAAACTTACGAACCGGTATTTTTGAAAAAATGGCGACCTTTACGTTTTGACTGGGCAACCTTAGAGGCTTTGCTTCAACAATATTGTTTTCAAAATCGTACTTCTGTGTTTTTTTTCTTATGGCACCTACACCAAAATTATGAATTTATATAAAAAAAATAAAATAAAAAAATAATGTGAAAAAAGTCCTGCAATACGTTCACATAAGGAATTGAATGTGAGTTGACACGTTTCAGCTGTGAGCACTGCACATACTCCCCCTTTACCTGTGATGACTGTCAAATAAATAATTATAGGGTTAGAATGGGGAAATGCAATCTTAATAGAATCATTATAACGGCGGCCGTTTCGACCATGGTGGTTGAAAAAAATTGTAATTGTCTAATCAAACAATTACAATGATCCATCACGTGATTACATGTCCTATTTGACGTAATGAACTTACCACCCATTCTCCCATCTCAATTGTACAATTGTCACCCTACTAAATTGGACTTAGAAAAATTTCTACTCATTTCGAACTTCAAGGCAACTTAGCAGAATTCGAGTCCAACATTCAATTAACTTATAATCTACAGGATCTGGATCGAAGACATCGCATCAGCATCAGCCAAATTAAACAACAAATTCCAAAACCTACAAGAACTTCTAATAAAGTGTGAAGGTATCATATACTTAAGGAATAATTCGCAAATATTAACTTCATTTCAATTATAACGTCATTTTGGGGAATTATTAAAAATTAAATTCATTTTTATAAATTTCTGCTTTGGTGTTATAGATAATTAATAATTAAATACGACTTTTATAGTACAGGAAAAACTGTCTGTGGTTCTGTCTGAAAAGTCTAGCGTTTTGTTTAGAATATAGGAAACATCCTATTTGTATTTTTGTCAAATATTTAAATTGTTTTGTTGTTGTTTAACCAACTTTGTTGTTATAAAAATTTTAAATTTGCTTTTTTAACTGTGCTGAAAAGAAAAGATTATAAACAAAATTCATTTCTAAAATTTGTTGTGTTTTCAATATATATCCATTCTGTACATGCTAATAACCTTGTCTAATATAAATAATATATGTGTGCTCTGGAAATATAATTTGAAATGTTTTAAAAATTATTATCAGAACTTAAGAGCCGATTTCTTCCAAAAGGCACTTCCCCAGAGAGAGAGAGTGTTACTTTAGATAAAGAGTCAAATAATCGAGCATTGAGATAAATTCAGGGAATTTTGCGTAGATTAAAAATTGGTAAGTTTATGAGGACAAGTTCATACTTACTAGAGCCAAGTTTAGCAATATCTTTGATTGCATAAAAGGTAAAAGTGAGCATCTTGGCCTTGCCCGTGTTAGTTCCAAGCTGAAAGGTGAATTGCCTTACGGTGGTGAGTGTACAGCGAGTTTCAGAGTACGCGGTAAGTGGAGTTCCCAAAAGAGGAACGAGAAACATTAAATTCGAGAGGAGCCAACGCGGCAAGACACACACACACACACACACACAAACACACACACACACACACGCACGCACGCACGCACGCACGCTCACTACACTCACCCACTGGCGCGCGAACTTGATTATTTTTCTTAATTTAGTAAACGAACAAAATTTAACACGCAACATTTTCCAACAATACTTTAGGTTTAAAAGTGAAACCATAGAAACAATAAATATTAATTAATATAACTTACAACTGAACACCACACTTTATTTAAATTCTCGCTTTCAAATCTATCAAGATTATTTTGACCAATTCTTCTTTAACCGTTACCGACTCTATTAAGAGTGTTCAAGGACTGGGGGTCTTTATTTTATACATTCAGATATTTCGTGTAATAACGATGCCTAGCTTACTGAATGGAATATATACTGAAGAAACATTACTATAGTTGGGACTCTATGTTTATCTGGATTTGAGATCTATATTCCGAAACTAGCCCGACATAAAATAACAAGATGAACGACAGAAAACAATCAAGCCTACATTAAAAAACATGGACTGGAAACAGCAGAAAAATACAATATTTTATAAAAGGAAGTTTGAAAATATTGTATTACAATTTAAAACCGCTTTCTTATTGGATTAATGACAATGTAACACGTAGAAGAAACGTCCCCGGAGATTGTAGCATTATAATCATAACCTAAATTTTGTTGGGACCCGAAGATCATCTGGATTCCAGGATATAGGAAGAAAATATTTAATGACAAAGCGTTTACTCATGTAGTGTGTGTGTGTGTGTGTGTGTGTGTGTGTGTGTGTGTGTGTGTGTGTGTGTGTGTGTGTGTGTGTGTTTGACTATCTGTACATGTGCTTTAGTTGTAATTGGAACATCACTCAAATTAATATATTAAAATGAGCTTTTAAATTATTACATGTCGGAAAATAAAAATAATACTGATAATACTGAACTTATCAGAGTTCTCGTGATCCACAGTTTGGCATTAAAAAAAAACATCAATTTTATTTTTTAATATAGTCTAAAATTATGCAAAATTAAAGAAAATGTTGAAAATCCGTTTAATATTTAACTTTAAATGTTTGTTAACTTATAAATAATTTTTGAATTTATTTAAAATTGTATTTTATTGAGGTAATATTACGTACAAATTATGGATCCTGATTTACTGATACACTGCATCTTTACTTACTTACTTATATATATATATATATATATATATATATATATATATATATATATATATATATATATATATATATATATTATATTATTTATTACATATAT
This sequence comes from Aphrophora alni, assembly GCA_963513935.1. Taxonomy (NCBI): domain Eukaryota; kingdom Metazoa; phylum Arthropoda; class Insecta; order Hemiptera; family Aphrophoridae; genus Aphrophora; species Aphrophora alni. The sequence goes on along the minus strand of OY740772.1, from coordinate 33,226,288 downwards.
ATTATATATATATATATATATAATATATATATATATATAATTTTGAATTTCATATAAACCTTCAATCCAACAAAATTTAATTTTTGTGTTATTTTTATTTGTTTCAGAACATCTGCAGATCATCTCAACACACATAAGATTCCACCACTACTATGGTTTTAACTCTCTAATCTTATTCCTATTTTAATAAATTAAATCATATACATACAATTATTATTTTATAAAATCAATTTCAACATCATAATTAAAATTATTATAAAAAAAAACAAACAAAAAACAAAACAAAAGAAAAACAAATATTAATTCAACAGTATTATTACAATTATTTTCCAACAAACAAAATTTAAAATTCATTCAATTATATTATATAAATTAGTTATTATAAAGTTTAATTTTTACAGTAGTGGAAGTAAGTCCAGGGCGTATGAAATGAATGAATGACAAAGCCTTTACTCATGTAGTGTGTGTGTGTGTGTGTGTGTGTGTGTGTGTGTGTGTGTGTGTGTGTGTGTGTGTGTGTGTGTGTGTGTGTGTGTGTGTGTGTGTGTGTGTGTGTGTGTGTGTGTGTGTGTGTGTGTGTGTGTGTGTGTGTGTGTGTGTGTGTGTGTGTGTGTGTGTGTGTGTGTGTGTGTGTGTGTGTGTGTGTGTGTAGGTAGGTGTGTGTGTGTGTGTGTGCGTGTGTGTGTGTGTGTGTGTGTGTGTGTGTGTGTGTGTGTGTGTGTGTGTGTGTGTGTGTGTGTGTGTGTGTGTGTGTGTGTGTAGGTATGTGTGTGTGTGTGAGTGTGTTCATGTTTTTACTCAATTGTGGATACATCGACATGCACACGGCCACACTGTGGATACATTTTCAAATTGTGGAAACATACACACGTTTCCACAATTTTCTGATCGTATATTCTTTAACAAAATGCAAAAAAAAGTCATATGAACATCAGTTTCCATAACTAGATTTTTGGCAAATATGTTGAACAATTTTCTGATCTTATATTCTTTAATAAATGCAAAAAGAAGTCATTTCAACATGAGTTTCCATAATTAGGTTTTTGGCGTGTTGTGTTAAAATAATATATTTAACACAGCTATGGAAACGTTATGAAAGCCTACTAAAGCGCTCATGGCGGACCGTCGAGTAAACTTATACAGTGTTGCCGGTTTTAATATCACATCATTTTACAGTGTTAACTTTTAAATGGATTTGACAAGATATTTTTTAATATAGTGTATACAGTATATGTATAATAAACTAATAAATATTTAAATTATTTTCTAATGCCATTGTATTACTTGCCAAACCCCGCCTAGCCATCACGTCATTTTACAGTGTTAACTTTTAAATGCTTTTGATAGGATTTGTTTTAATATAGTGTATACAGTATAAGAGCATTAATAAATATTTAAATTATTTACTAACACCATTGTACTACTTGCCCAGCCCAGCGTAGCCATCACATCATTTTACAGTGTTCTTTTAAATGCATTTGACAGGATATGTTTTAATATAGTGTATACAGTATAAGTGTATTAATAAATATTTAAATTAAATTCTAACGCCATTGTATTACTTGCCCAGCCCAGCCCAGATATCACATCATTTTACAGTGTTAACTTTTGAATGCTTTTGACAGGAAATGTTTTAATATAGTGTATACAGTATAGGTACATTAATAAATATTTAAATTATTTACTAACGCCATTGTACTACTTGCCCAGCCCAGCGTAGCCATCACATCATTTTACAGCTTTAACTTATGAATGCTTTTGACAGGATATGTTTTAATATAGTGTATACAGTATAAGAACATTATAAAATATTTAAATTATTTACCAACGCCATTGTATTACTTGCCCAGCCCAGCATAACCATTAGGGTATATCATATTACAGCGTTAACTTTTGACAGGATATGTTTTAATATAGTGTATACACTATGAGTACATTAAAAAATATTTAAATTATTTACTAACGGCATTGTATTACTTGCCCAGCCCAGCCTATCATCACATCATTTTACAGTGTTGACTTTTGAATGCTTTTGACAGGATATGTTTTAATATAGTGTATACATCATAAGAGGATTAATAAATATTTAAATTATTTAATAACACCATTGTACTACTTGCCCAGCCCAGCGTAGCCATCACATCATTTTACATTGTTCTTTTAAATGCATTTGACAGGATATGTTTTAATATAGTGTATACAGTATAAGTGTATTAATAAATATTTAAATTAAATTCTAACGCCATTGTATTACTTGCCCAGCCCAGCCCAGATATTACATCATTTTACAGTGTTAACTTTTGAATGCTTTTGACAGGAAATGTTTTAATATAGTGTATGCAGTGTATAGTGTACAGTATAAGTACATTAATAAATATTTAAATTATTTACTAACGCCATTGTACTACTTGCCCAGCCCAGCGTAGCCATCACATCATTTTACAGCTTTAACTTATGAATTCTTTTGACAGGAAATGTTTTAATATAGTGTATACAGTATAAGTACATTAATAAATATTTAAATTATTTACTAACGCCATTGTATTACTTGCCCAGCCCGGCGTAGCCATCACATCACTTTACAGTGTTAACTTTTGATGCTTTTGACAGGATATGTTTTAATATAGTGTATACAGTATAAGTACATTAATAAATATTTAAATTATTTACAAACGCCATTTTACTACTTGCCCAGCCCAGTCTAGCCATCATATCTTATTACAGCGTTAACTTTTGAATGTTTTTGACAGAATATGTTTTAATATAGTGTATACAGTATATGAACATTAATAAATATTTAAATTATTTACTAACTACTGAAAAAAAAATGTATATTATGTTTTGAAGTCATCAATGAAGAAAATATAAAATAATAATTAAAAAGTGTTAATTTCGTGCGCACGTTTATGTGTTTAAAAAAATCGGTTTAACTGTTTTCTTATTAAAAAATAAATACACTTTGACATCCATAAACGCTGAGTTAAAGAGAAAAAAATTATTAATTAGATTTTGTTATGTATTAAGAGCGTAAAGTAGGTCATAATCGAACGGGAGAAAACGTTGCCGCCCGACTAGTAGCAGAGAGCGATAAAGACATCACTCGAAGTACAAACAAAACTGTTCACTTATTTTACTGATTTCTACACTTATACAAATGATTTTGTACATAGTCATTTGTACTATGCCATTCCACAGTTAAAAATGACATCTTTCTCAACTAAAACAAGCAGAGGATTTACACACTCTTAAATCATCCATGAAGAAGAAATAATAAGATTATTTAAATGTGTCCTTTTAATATAGACAAGTTAAAATTGTAACATGAGTGTCATAAAAGTAACCACGAGACTGGGAATTTCCCAAATAAATTAGTGAACATGTGCGCCCGCAAGACCTAATCCTTCGTGCGGTACTGTCTCAAACAATAGGTTGTAAATCGTGTCTTACCTACCGAAACCTAAGAATTTTAGTTGGAGTATTTTAAGTAGTATTGACATTATTTATGTTTGGCATTGTCCCCCTAAATTCGTGTTGACGGGTTGATGTAGGGAAATATAGGCTACAACGTTTACCGAAATTCGTCGTCTGCCATTTGTTCACAAAATATTCCAAAAGTATAGTAAGTGGTAGTAATTATACCTCCGTTCTTACCAGCATTGGTTATTGAGCGACTCCTGACATACTACTTCAACATGTTACATCTAAAACTTTTGTATATATAAATAAATTCTACGTACGTTTCTGAATATATATATATATATATATATATATATATATATACTGTCAATTGGGTTTTGAATACAATAGTTAATTTTTATCTATTTTGTACTTATTCATAATTTTTTTTGTACTGATCATTAAGTTAAATTGATTTTTTTTTTCAAATTTGTTTCAAAACTACTCTTTAAAACATTTGTATAAATTAGAAACATTTCAATATTTGGTAAACATATGCTTTTATGTGTGGCTTTTTATCTTCGGTTACTATACTTTTTTTTATTACTGACACACTAACTCTAAAATTTGTATGTCCAAATTTTCTATTACATATATGATGTCTACGCATCTGTCTTAAAACATTATATATTACTAGTTGCTTTGTGCATTTTTGGTGATTTTAAAAAAATTATTAATTATTATAATTTTTAATGAAAATAATTTTTTTCTATTTAAAATGTTCTAAATTGGTTTCCTACCAATATTTATTCACATTTACATTCCAAAACTTTTCTATTTCTTGAATAAAATTTAAAACATTTTCTTGTTATATATGCTTTTTTGTAGAGTTTTGGTTTCGTTTCTTAAGCGGGCTTGAAAATCTAGATATTTAAATGAGCAACCATTTCCTTCAATTTATTGTGTACTCAGTTTAAAGAGGCCTTATATTATTTATATATAGCATCTAATAACTGTGAATTTATAACTATAACTCATGATTTAATTTCAATAGTCAAAATGAACAAAATAAACTATATAGACTAACTATGGTTTCAAATTGAGACATAATGTTTCACTTTCATTTTAAATTCGCCTTGATCCTATATCAATTTTAAAATAAAACAACTTATTTATTCCGTACTTTATATAAGACATATTAAATTATCAATTAAACAGAACTATTCAAATTAATCAATGACAATATAAATCCAAACACGCAGACCTCATACATGATACATATAGAGTAAATCAAGTATAAAATTACACACCATACAGCTTGAAAAAAGTAATAATTATAAATATAACAGTTTACTGAAGCGTTTTTAACGGCCTGGTTAGAACGAGAAGGGTATAAAATTCTTATTTGCCACCATAATTTTTATGAATGACATTCATCGCCAACTATGTCTTATACATATTATTATGAATAACAATTTAAATATCAAAAGCCGCAGTTCGTAAAATTTCATATCGGGAAACGCTTTTCTTGAGGCCAATGAGGAAATAATTCAAAACATGTTGCAAAAACTGTGCTATAAAATGCAGTTTCTTAATAAAATGTTCTTCATTGCCTCAAGTATTATTCGTAATAATTCATCTTAAATACGTGGTGAAGTAAACTAAAATACCTGCACTATATTTTTGTCGATTATTATGCCAAATGTATTGTTGAGCTTCAATATCCAGAGTGAATACTGAAATATTGTTGATTTTTGTACTTTTCGATATAGGCCTACGTAATGGAAAGTGAGAACATTGTCCAAATATTCGTTCCAAATCAGTATTTGTGTTTGTGTTATTGTTTGTGTAACTATATTTATTAGTAAAATACCGCATATTGTATTTCCCGTTGAACAGTGCTTACAACTTTTTGTCACGTGGTACTTTTTTTTATAAATTTCAAACTGAGTCAAATAATAGGCTATAGCCTACTATGCTTAACGAAAAAAGTTTTAGGCTTAAAATAACACTGTAAACAAAGTATTTAAATTATCATTTTATACGGGTTAAGCAATAATAATAATAATTTGTTAATATAACTAGTTTTATTCATATATTTTAAAGCTAATTTTGGGTCAAACTTTCTGAAAAAGAGAGAATAAATGGTTAACAGAAAATCATCATGGTTAGCAATGCAGTGATTTTATCAGCAACAGTTTTAAAACTACTTGCATAAATGGAAGAGAAGAGTGTGATTTAATTTAAAACAATATTTGAGATAGGGACTATAGTTTTGGAACATTTAGAATGCACATCATTAGAGTTTTAAATTGAATTATATTAGTCACTTCATGTTTTTATCATAGAAGTCATAGAAAATATGTATGTGGACTTACATTAAATTGTTAAATAGTTGCTATTAACAAAGATTGATGGAAGAAACTAAAAATGTGTAAAATTTTGATTACCTTTATATTATTGTAAATTTTAATACATATAAAAAAAATGTATTTTTTTTCCTTTTCCTTTAATCCTGCTATACAATAACTTGAATAGTTATCCACGGATCGAATTTAAATTGAATGGAAATGTTGATCTAACTGTTATGAATAAAATATAATCAATTTCGTATCGATATCTTTAATGGTTTGTCAGATATATATCGTTTAATGAAAATGAAAATGAAAATATTAAAAAAAAAGTTAAAAAAAAAAAAAAAAAAAAAAAAAAAATGTTAATAATATATTCTTATAGACAATTAAAATTTAAAAACAATGAGACTATACACGACATGGTATCTTTTTTACTTTTTGAGTTATTTGCATTTAAAATGTCTAAATTTTGTAATTGTCATTTTCAAAACGTTATAACTTGAAAAGTAATAATCATAGAGAGTTCTAGGTATGCTTAATCGTTCAGATTTTTAATTCTCTATAACAACCGTAAATTTCAATTTTTTATAATTAAAAAAATTCACTAAAAAATCCACTTTTTTTTCATCGTCGATGTTTACGTTTTTTGAGTGAAATGTTTTTTTAATTCCAAAAAAATTGAAACTTACAGTTCTTATAGACAATTAAAAATCTGAACGATTAAGCACACCTAGAACTATATAAAATTTAAAGTTTTTAAACTCTCTTAAAAGTTTTAAAAAAATACTTTTTCAATAAACGATATATTTCTGACAAACCATTAACGATAACTATACAAAATAGATTAATTTTATTCATAACAGTTATATGAACATTTCTAATCAATATAAATTCGATCCGTGGACATCTGTTCAAGTTATTGTAGCAGGATTAAAGGAAAAGAAATAAACTATTACATTTTTTAAAATTTAAGTTATTATTTTTTAACGGATCTATAAATATTCATATCGACTTTAAACTTTATAGAAATGTTCACACTAGGTCTCTAAACATTTTGTAAAAATTTCATTCAATTCGAAAAACAAATATAGATTTTATATCACTTTAGACTTGGAAAATAAAATCAAGATGACTGTATAACGAACAACTTGAAATTTTTCGATTGAAATTTTGAAGTTATGAATATTTTAATATGAAAGTTTAAATACTTATGTAAATTCACGTAAAAAAAAAAAAAAAAAAACTAATCCGAACTTTCGATCTCTAACCGTTTAAAAGTTATACGACATTTTAGTAAAATCTCCCAAACTTTAAGTAGAATTTAAATCTATTTTCTTATAACGGACCTATAAATATTCATATCGACTTGAAATTTTATAGGAATATTCACTCTAGGGATATAAACATTTTGAAAAAATTTCATTCAATTCTAAAGATAAATATAGATTTTATATCACTTTAGACTTGGAAAATAAAATCAAGATGACTGTATAACTAACAACTTGAAATTGTTCGATTAAAATTTTGAAGTTGTGAATATTTTGATATGAAAGTTTCAATACCTATGTAAATTCACGTAAAAAAAAGAATAAAACTAATCCGAACTTTCTATCTTTAACCGTTTTAAAGTTATACGACATTTTAGTAAAATCCCCCAAACTTTAAGTGGAATTTAAATCTATTTTCTTATAACGGACCTTTAAATATTCATAGTAACTTGAAATTTTATAGGAATATTCACAATAGGGATATAAACATTTTGAGAAAATTTCATTCAATTCTAAAGATAAATATAGATTTTATATCACTTTAGACTTGGAAAATAAAATCAAGATGACTGTATAACTAACAACTTGAAATTGTTCGATTCAAATTTTGAAGTTGTGAATATTTTGATATGAAAGTTTCAATACCTATGTAAATTCACGTAAAAAAAAAAAGAATAAAACTAATCCGAACTTTCTATCTTTAACCATTTTAAAGTTAGACGTCATTTTAGTAAAATCCCCCCCCCCCACTAAAAAACTTATTATTATTTTTTGTTAATAAGATATTCTTATAGAAAATGAAATAAAAATGAGACTATACACGACCTTGTATCTTTTTTAGTTTTTGAGTTATTTGCATTCAAAATGTCTACATTTTATAATTTTCATTTTCAAAACGTTATAACTTTAAAAGTAATAATCATAGAGAGTTCTAGGTATGCTCAATCGTTTAGATTTTTTATTCTCTATAACAACTGTAAGTTTAAATTTTTTTTGTAAATAAAAAAAAATTACTAAAAAAAGTAAAAATGACGATCATATATAAAATATATAAAAAGTGGATTTTTCAGTGAAATTTTCTTAATTATTTTTTTTAATTTCTTTAAGATTATTACTTTTCAAGTTATAACGTTTTGAAAATGAAAATTACAAAATTTAGACATTTTGAATGTAAATAACTCAAAAACTAAAAAAGATACCAGGTCTAGTATAGTCTCATTGTTTTTATTTTTTAATTGTCTATAAGAATATATTATAAACAATTTTTTTTAAAGTTTTTTAAAAAAATAATTTCAATTACATTTTCATTAAACAATATATATCTGACAAACCATTAAGGATATCGATACGAAATTGATTATATTTTATTCATAACAATTAGATGAACATTTAAAATCAATTTAAATTCGATCCGAGGATACCTGTTCAAGTTATTATAGCAGGATTAAAGGAAAAGAAAAAAAATCATTACATTAAAAAAAAAAATTCAGTGTTTATTTTTTAACGGATCTATAAATAGTCATATGGACTTGAAATTTTATAGGGATGTTAACACTAGGTATCTAAACATTATCTAAAACCAGACATTTGAAACCGATTTTTCCTACCTACAGTGTTTGTTTGCTATATTTGTACACAGCTTTTTAAATTTTACAAATATAGCAAACAAACACTGTAGGCTAGGTGTTTTCCATAATAATAATAATAATAATAATGGTAATAATAAGTTCAATTTAATTAAATAAAAACTGTATTTTATTTTACTAATTTCCTATAAATTAAATAGCTACTTCGTTAGACATGCTCTTAGACGGCCGCCGCTGAATTCATCGAGTACAGAACTTGCACACTATATTTGTGTACCTCAGTGGACAATGCAACCATTTGACAAGTACTAGTTATATAATTAAAAACTCACAAAAAGACTAAATTTTTTCAATTTTAGTACAACCTATATTTAAATATTAATTTTAAAATAATAATAATTTATATTATACAGACAATTGAACACAATGAGAGGAGAGTGCAGAGTGGGAAGCTAAGCTCTCCTCTAATCCAGTCAAAATTTAAAAAACAAACTCTTTAAAGCATTTTTTAAACAGCACATAATGTTAATTATTTATTGTGTATAATTTTTACTTGTAAATAGTTTAAACTAAACATTAGCTTAATATGTGATATAGTGTCAATTATACACTAAAAGAATCTACTTAGATTTTTAAACAAGGATTTAATTACTGAAGCAAAATAATTGTATAAGTTTTTCGTAATTGGATCCCTTAATTGTTTATTTTGAAATGTTGATCTGAAGCTCGAAATCGAAAGATCCACAATTAATGTTTATCAAAAATAATCAACAATCGCTGGGTAATCATAATTGCAAAACCAACGAAAAATGATTACGTAAGATATCTATCTATTAACCAATATATACCAGTTTAACAACATATATATAAAGTAGTATATGTTAATACAGTTCATTTGAATTTTGGTTAAATTAAAAATAAAAAAAACAATAAAAGAAACAAATTCCTTTTTTTTTTTAATTTCTTAACATTGTATTTACGATTCATTAGAACCCTAAGATCGAGAACTAGTATATTAAATTTAAAAAGTGGTACATAAAACTGTTAACGTACTGTATAGAGTGGTACACGTAGTTTGCATGACCCCACAATCGTCTGAGGAAAATGATAGCTTTGCTACAAAACAGTTGGGGGATTTTACTAATACATCATATAACTCGGTTACCATTCTAGGTACGATGTTGTACATTCGATTATGACCTACTTTACGCTCTTAATACATAACAAAATCTAATTTATCATTTTTTTCTCTTTAATTCAGCGTTTATGGATGTCAAAGTGTATTTATTTTTTAATAAGAAAACAGTTAAACCGATTTTTTTTTAAACCAATACAAGTGCGCACGATATTAATACTTTATAATTATTACTTTATATTTTCTTCGTTGATGACTTCAAAACATAATATACATTTTATTTTCAGTAGTTAGTAAATAATTTAAATATTTAATAATGTTCTTATACTGTATACACTATATTAAAACATAACCTGTCAAATGCATTCAAATTTAACACTGTAAAATGATGTGATGGCTACGCTGTGCTGGGCAAGTAATACAATGCCGTTAGTAAATAATTTAAATATTTCTTAATGTACTTATAATGTACACTATATTAAAACATATCCTGTCAAAAACATTCAAAAGTTAACGCTGTAAAATGATGTGATGGCTACGCTGGGCTGGGAAAGTAATACAATGGCGTTAGTAAATAATTTAAATATTTTTTAATGTTCTTATACTGTACACACTATATTAAAACATATCCTGTCAAAAGCATTCAAAAGTTAACGCTGTAATATGATATGATGGCTAGGCTAGGCTGGGCAAGTAATACAATGTCGTTAGTAAATAATTTAAATATTTAATAATATTCTTATACTGTATACACTATATTGAAAAACATCCTGTCTAATGCATTTAAAAGTTGACACTGTAAAATGATGTGATGGCTAGGCTGGGCTGTTTTGTTGATGTAGTGCCATCTCATCCCAGTGCTATCTCATCCAACATCCAATTTCCTAGAAAAAAGTGCCATCTCGTCCAGTGCAGTTTTACAGTTGATTAAACACACTAATTAGTGCCATCTCGTCCACGTGAAAACTTCACAAGTGTTAGGAACGCAACGCAGGTAGCCGGAGGTTCATGACCCCTGTGGTTGTGCACCCTGGCCTAGCTCTGGATTTCCCGTGGAATCTCACCCCTCTCCCACCCGTTTGTTTACATGTGGACACTACCACTTTAAATCTCATTTGTATGCTTGATCGGTAGGTGTAAACACCTGTATGAATATGGAGTTTTCGACCACCATAAGAGGCCAACCTAGTCTGTTATATAACGGTTTCCGGTATACAAAGAAATATTTAAAAAAGTGCGAAGAAATTTTGTGTGAAACCTAACCTAACCTAACGGCCGCTTTGAATATTTTCAGATTTTATTTGTAATTTATGTCAAATAATTCTGTTAATATACAAGAACAGACTGTTGTTGAACTGCACAACCTGGAGCCTAGGTAAGAGGCACCCGGAAGAAGATTAGTTTTCTTCCTGTATTACATACAAGGCGAGTTTTAACATGATTGTACATGATTTATAGCATTTTGATATAAAAAGCAATCAGCATTTAGGGGGGGGGGGGTTAAATAGTATGAAGCTAGAAAATATGGAAGATCCGAAATTTTATAAAATTATAAAGGTAGGCTACTACAAACGTTCCAATAGTTTTTGTAGACCTGTCAAGTAAACAATAGCATAGGTTTTTGTATGGCACTAGTTGGCGGGTAAAGAATTAACCCCCTGCCCTACGTCCGTGGAATCTGGATGAGATGGAACTTGGATGAGATAGCACCTGGGCGAGATGGCACGACACCGTTTTGTTTTATATATGTGTGAATTTTTAACATAAATAAGACTAAAATTTATTTTAGGAAAGTTTGTTAGAAAGGTTCCTAAATATATAGTTGTGTAATATGAATTAGTAGTTTTCTTTAAGTATAACTATATGAATTAGTAATTTTCAATAAGTATTAGTAGTTTTGACGAAATTCAAAAGAATGCTTTATTTTGTGTAGACCTCATCTTATACTTTTGTTTGTAAATATTCATACAATAAGCTGTATAGTATATAGTGTTGCCTATTTCACGTTTGGCTGATTAAATTGTATGCGATAACATCGTTTTATATTATTCTCCCTTATTTCAATGTACTCTTAAAATAATATTGTATCAAGATTAGGATATTATGAGAAATATAAAATATTTAACAAATCATACAGTATAACGGCTAAAAAATAACTTTCGACCATTTCGTTACTTATAATCGAAGCACATCGTGTTTTATATCACTCTTCTTAGTTTTTTTAGTACTTTACAAATATTCTATTTAGATTGAGATATTATGAGAAAGTAAAAAAAGTTAATAATTCTATTAGAGCTGCTAGTTGGTGACTCATTAAGGAGACGCCGGTGGGAGGAAAGGACCGACTCAGGTAGCTGGCGGGCCCTTGCACAACCCAACGGTATACAGACTATAAGAGGCATTTCAAAATATATTTTAAATGGCCTGACGTTTTACCTTTTCAGGAAAATCGTTGTTTTTAATATTCTTTTAGACTTAAAGAAAGCAAACACTATCCCAATTCATATTGCCAACAATTAAAAATAAATTATGCATTTTACATTTTAGGAAATATTGAAAATTTACGGAACTAAAATATTTTCGTCTGCCGTCTAATGACATATATTCTTTCTTCATATATTCACAGTTCTTGTCGAAAGTAGTATTAACACTCTTCTTGATAAAAACGTTCCCGATCATCACATTCTCTCATCATGATCAAAGTAATCCTCTGAATTTCATTAATTTCCATTGCTAATCAAAACTGTAAATAATTTGACTTCATTGCCTACATAATTAAGAATAAAGATTTACTCATTCACTTGAGTAATGAATATATACTGAATTATTTTTAAAAGGTATGTATACCTTAATGTTCCAAACAAAAACCAACATGTTTTATCCCTTTATCCAAAGTGCAATATTTGATAACTAGTTTGGAAATTTCACCGCATCAGTTACTGGGTATTTCCGTCTTCACTACAGATCTAAGCAATAGCTGTTTTATCTAAATTTATACTGTATTAGAAAACTACATTATTTTATAGTGATCATTAGTAAGGTGTTAAAGGTTTACTTAGTAATTTAAAGTTAGTATACTAATAAGAACTGAACATACATAACATTTTATTAAAAATGTTAAGTAATATATTTTTAAATGTAGCCTATACTTTTGGATCATCCTGTTCATTAAAAATTAATTTTACATCTTATGTTTATTAATTTACTCCCTATACTTTCAATCGATATGTTAGTTTGGTTACCGAAATTAGTTAAAACTTATTTATTAAATAATAAAAAGTAAACTAAAGTAACATTTGGTTGAAATAATTTGTGTAATTAATAAATGTATAGGCTTACTTTTAGAACATTCTGTACCGTATATGTAATTTATTTTTAATATATCATGGCTTACTTTACATCACAATAACCAAATAATAAATCATTATTCATCCAGAATTAAAAACCTTTTAATATTGTGTTTACGAAATTTAAATTTTTAAATCGCTATAACTAGGTTGTTAGAAAAGATAAATTAAAAATTCCTTTTATTGACCTATTTTAATACATAAAAATAATAATATCACAACATTAAAAAAATTAAGAAAATCAACTTTGTTAATTTTAACACATGTAATATCCTATTAAACTTTTGTACCAACCTGTATACAAAACCCCTGTGTTTTGTAACCTAGATTGCCCGATGATGCCGCAAAGCGAAGCAATTGTAGCTCATTTTATTATTAAAGTAATTTTGAAACTTTATTTTTATTGTTTTATTTAATCCCTGTAACAGGGCATACATCTTTCTATCTAAAGCAGTTCTTGAAATTTTAAGAACTTTAAGTAGAATTTAAATCTATTTTCTTATAACGGACCTATAAATATTCATATCAACTTGAAATTTTATAGGAATATTCACACTAGGGATATAAATATTTCGAGAAAATTTCATTCAATTCTAAAGATAAATATAGATTTTATATCACTTTAGACTTGGAAAATAAAATCAAGATGACTGTATAACTAACCACTTGAAATTGTTCGATTCAAATTTTGAAGTTGTGAATATTTTGATATGAAAGTTTCAATACCTATATAAATTCACGTAAAAAAAAAAAAAAACTAATCCGAACTTTCTATCTTTAACCGTTTTAAAGTTATACGACATTTTAGTAAAATCTCCCCCACTAAAAAACTTAATATTTGTTAATAAGATATGCTTATAGAAAATAAAATAAAAATGAGACTATACACGACCTTGTATCTTTTTTAGTTTTTGAGTTATTTCCATTTGAAATGTCTAAATTTTATAATTTTCATTTTCAAAACGTTATAACTTTAAAAGTAATAATCATAGACAGTTCTCGGTATGCTTAATCTTCAAGTTATAACGTTTTGAAAAGGAAAATTGCAAAATTTAGACATTTTGAATTTAAATAACTCAAAAACTAAAAAAGATACCAGGTCGAGTATAGTCTCATTGTTTTTATTTTTTAACTGTCTATAAGAATATATTATTAACATTTTTTTTTAAATATATATATATTTTTTTAATTAATTTCACTTACATTTTCATTAAACAAGATATATCTGACAAACTATTAAAGATATCGATACAAAATTGATTATATTTTATTTATAATAATTATATGAACATTTCCAATCAATTTAAATTCGATCCGTGGATACCCGTTCAAGTTATTGTAGCAGGATTAAAGGAAAAGAAACAAATTATTACATTAAAAAAAAATGTTCAGTTATTATTTTTTAACGGATCTATAAATAATCGTATGGACTTGAAATTTTATAGGAATGTTCACACTAGGTATCTAAACATTTTCTAAAACCAGACATTTGAAACCGGCTTGTCCTACCTACAGTGTTTGTTTGCTATATTTGTACACAGCTTTTTACGTACACACCTTTTTTAATTTTACAAATATAGCAAACAAACACTGTAGGTGTTTTCCATAACAATATTAATAATAATAATAATAATAATAATATTAATAATAATAATAATAATAATAATAATAATAATAATAATAATAATAATAATAATAATAATATTATTATTAATAATAATAATAATAATAATGGTAATAGTAAGTTCAATTTAATTAATTAAAAACTGTATTTTATTTTAATAATTTCCTATAAATTAAATATCTATTTCGTTAGACATGCTCTTAGACGGCCGCCGCTGATTTCATCGAGTACAGAACACACTATATTTGTGTACCTCAGTGGACAATGCAACCGTTTGACAAGTACTAGCTATGTAATTAAAAACTCACAAAAAGACTAAATTTTTTCAATTTTTGTACAACCTATATTTAAATATTAATTTTAAAATAATAATCATTTATATTATACAGACAATTGAACACAATGACAGGAGAGTGCAGAGTGGGAAGGTAAGCTCTCCTCTAATCCAGTCAAAATTTAAAAAAACTAACTCTTTTAAAGCATTTTTTAAACAGCACATAATGTTAATTAAATATTGTTTACTTGTAAATAGTTTAAACTGAACATTAGCTTAATATGTGATATCGTGTCAATTATACACTAAAAGAATCTACTTAGATTTTAAACCAAGGATTTAATTACTGAAGCAAAATAATTGTATAAGTTTTTCGTAATTGGATCCCTTAATTGTTGATTTTGAATTGTTGATCTGAAGCTCGAAATCGAAAGATCCACAATTAATGTTTATCAAAAATAATCAACAATCGCTGATAAATCATAATAGCAAAACCAACGAAAAATTATTACGTAATATATCTATCTATTAACCAATATATACCAGTTTAACAGTATATAAGTTATATAAAGTAATACATGTTAATACAGTTCATTTGAATTTTGGTTAAATTAAAAAAAAGCAATAAAAGAAACAAATTCCTTTTTTTTTTAATTTCTTAACATTGTATTTACGATTCATTAGAACCCTAAGATCGAGAACGAGTATATTAAATTTAAAAAGTGGTACATAAAACTGTTAACGTACTGTATACAGTGGTACACGTACTTTGCATGACCCCACAATCGTCTGAGGAATATGATAGCTTTGATACAAAAGAGTTGGGGGATTTTACTAATACATCATATAACTCATTTCCATTCTAGGTACGATGTTGTACATTCAAAAGTTAAGGCTGTAATATGATGTAATGGTTACGCAGGGCTGGGCAAGTAATACAATGGCGTTAGTAAATAATTTAAATATTTATTAATGTTCTTATACTGTATATACTATATTAAAACATATCCTGTCAAAAACATATCCTGTCAAAAACATTTAAAAGTTAACGCTGTAAAATGATGTGATGGCTACGCTGGGCTGGGCAAGTAATACAATGGCGTTAGTAAATAATTTAAATATTTATTAATGTTCTTATACTGTATATACTATATTAAAACATATCCTGTCAAAAACATTTAAAAGTTAACGCTGTAAAATGATGTGATGGCTACGCTGGGCTGGGCAAGTAATACAATGGCGTTAGTAAATAATTTAAATATTTAATAATATACTTTATACTGTATACACTATATTGAAAAACATCCTGTCAAATGCATTCAAAAGTTGACACTGTAAAATGATGTGATGGCTAGGCTGGGCTGTTTTGTTGATGTAGTGCCATCTCATCCCAGTGCTATCTCATCCAACATCCAATTTCCTAGAAAAAAGTGCCATCTCCTCCAGTGCAGTTTTACAGTAGATTAAGCATACTAATTAGTGCCATCTCGTCCACGTAAAAACTTGACAAGGGTTAAGGAAAGCAACTCAGGTAGCTGGAGGTTCATGACCCCTGTGGTTGTGCGCCCTGGCTTAGCTCTGGAATTCCCGTGGAATCCCACCCCTCTCCCACCCCTTTGTTTACATGTGGACACTACCACTTTAAATCTCATTTGTATGCTTGATCGGTAGGTGTAAACACCTGTATGAATATGGAGTTTTCGACCACCATAAGAAGCCAATCTAGTCTGTTATATAACGGTTTCCGGTATACAAATAAAAATAAAAAAAGTGGTAAGAATTGTGTGTGAAACCTAACCTAACCTAACGGCCGCTTTGAATATTTACAGATTTTATTTGTAACTTATGTCAAATAATTCTGTTAATATACTAGCGGCTTCATATTCTACAAACCATGAGGTGGAACATTATAACAGACTGTTGTTGTACTGCGCAACCTGGAGCCTAGGTAAGGAGCACCCGCAAAAAGATTAGTTTTATCCCTGTATTACATACCAGGCGAGTTTTAACATGATTTAAAGCATTTTGATATAAAAAGCAAAGAGCATTTAGGGGGGGTTAAATAGTATGAAGCTAGAAAATATGGAAGATCCGAAATTTTATAAATAATTAGAATTTTATAAAATTATAAAGGTAGGCAACTACAAACGTTCCAATAGTTTTTGTAGACCTGTCAAGTAAACAATAGCATAGGTTTTTGTATGGCACTAGTTGGCGGGTAAAGAATTAACCCTCTGCCCTACGTCCGTGCAATCTGGATGAGATGGCACTTGGATGAGATAGCACCTGGGCGAGATGGCACGACACCGTTTTGTTTTATATATGTGTGAATTTTTAACATAAATAAGACTAAAATTTATTTTAGGAAAGTTTGTTAGAAAGGTTCCTAAATATATAGTTGTGTAATATGAATTAGTAGTTTTCTTTAAGTATAACTATATGAATTAGTAATTTTCAATAAGTAATTTTCAATAATTATATACTTGTGAATTTTTAACATAAATAAAACTAAAATTTATTTTAGGAAAGTTTGTTAGAAAGGTTCCTAAATATATAGTTGTGTAATATGAATTAGTAGTTTTCAATAAGTATTTGTAATTTTGACGAAATTCAAAACAATGCTTTATTTTGTACAGACCTCATCTTATACTTTTGTTTGTAAATATTATTACAATAAGCTGTATAGTAAGTGTTGCCTATTTCACGTTTGGCTGATTAAATAGTATGCGATAACATCGTTATATATTATATTATTCTCCCTTATTTCAAAGTACTCTTAAAATAATATTGTATCAAGATTAGGATATTATGAGAAATATAAAATATTTAACAAATCATACAGTATAACGGCTAAAAAATAACTTTCGACCATTTCGTTACTTATAATCGAAGCACATCGTGTTTTATATCACTGTTCTTAATTTTTTTAGTACTTTACAAATATTCTATTTAGATTGAGATATAATGAGAAAGTAAAAAAGTTAATAATAATTCTATTAGACCAACTAGGGTGACTCATTAGGGAAGCTGGCGGGCCCTTGCGCCACCCAACGGTATACATACTATAAAAGGCATTTCAAAATATATTTTAAAAGTGTCTAGACTTAAAGAAAGCGAACTCAATCCCAATTCATATTGCCAACAATAATTAAAAATAAATTATATATTTTACATTTTAGGAAATATTGGAAATTTATAGAACTAAAATATTTTCGTCTGCCGTCTATGACATATATATATTTTCTTCAAATATTCACAGTTCTTGTCGAAAGTAGTATTCTGAGTAAATCCCTATTTAGTTTGAAAGGATATCTATAACCGCTCATGTCTGTAACATAATACTGTATGAGATTATGTTAGAAAAAGGAATTAATACGGAGCGGAAGAGTTGGCGGATTTTACTAATACATCATTTAACTCATTTACCATATTAGGTACGAAGTTGTACCTAGTCTTAGTCTTAATTTCTCATCATATAACATATTTTCTGAATTTGTTTCTTACAAGTTTGATAACTGTGGAATTCAATATACAATTTAACATGGCTGTAGTCCAAAATTTACTTCAGCTTTGATTTATAAACATATAACTTAATAAAGTAAGACCGGTGTAACCGATTTTATTGAAATGTTTACAGAATATTTTTATCACTACTACAAACTACTATATGTAATATCAGGTAGCTGAGGTAATTTCTCTTTGTGATGTAGGCGAAATATTGAAAATTGACGAAACTGAAATATTTTCGTCTGCCGTCTAATGACATATCTCGACTGTTTATGTATATATTATTTTCATATTCACAGATCACGGCAATGGAATTGTTACGAGAAGATGTCATTTTATTTTGAAATAATATCTATGACATTTCGTGAAATATATGAGATTATGTTGGAAAAGGGAACTAATAATACGGAGCGAAAGTGTTAGGGATTTTAGTAATACATCAAATAACTCAAACCTACAATGTAATACCCTACGTGTAAATAAGATTACTATTACTGCTTAGACATGTTTAGTTTAATTTTAAATTGAAATTCCGATTTTATCTGAATAAAAATAATGAAATAAAATGTATAAATACAATTTCATCTTTTTTTTACTATATAGAGTAACTGAATGAAGGAGTAAATTCTTACATTATAACAAGAGTGAACTAGAAATAGTAAAATATAGGCTAATCTAGTAGTTCTACAGTACACTCACAACATCTAAACTTGTACAAATTTTAAAATTAGGTAATTGTTGTTTTTAACCTTTTTTAAATGTAAAAGTGCTCGAATTGTTGACCTTGAGTGGTTTGGCAATGTAAAAACTAATTTCCTAGAAATAACTAAGACAAGAGCATTAGCTATTGTTTTGTTTAGTAGTGTTTGTACCTTTTGCTATGCAGCATTATTTATCTTTAAGAAATTTGCGATGAAAAGTTTGATGCTATTTACACGGCAAAAACATCATATACGTTGTTTTATTGCTTATGGTGGAGGTTTAAAATTAATATATCTAGTAATTTGTAGTGTATAGGTAGGGATTGTATGTCTTTACTTTTTAAATTTGTAAGTAGTTAATTACCTTTATATTATACGGAAGTTGATGAGAGATGTTTTCCATGTCATTATTTTCCTCTTACATATACCTCTCCAATGATATATCACAAGATAAGAATTGACGTCGTAAAAACATAAAATTTCCACCCTTTATTTCCGTATCAAAGGGGCAGCATCAGGTGCATCAGGTTTTATTATAGATTCCGTACAATCAAATCACATTCTAAAAATATTATTATTACCTATTATTTCGAAGAATAAATTAAAATAATATTTTTTTTTTTTAATTGTGTTTGAGGGTATACCATAATAATTAATATAATAATAATAATCTCTCTACTCGTATATACGAAATCTGACTGACTGACTGATTGACATATCAACAAACTGTACATACTTGGAAAAAAAAGGTCATAGAACCATGAAAATTGAATTATATACAGGGTGTTTCTGTAATGCACGGAGATAATTCATAAGGTGGTTATATGGTTCATAATAAAGAAAAAAGTTCCTATAAACATATATCCAAAAATCAATACCTACCATTTTATTTTTAATAAATAATTTATATCTTTAGAACGGTTTGGGTTGAAATGTATCACGGTACTCATCAAAGTAAAGATCTAGTTTGAAAGAAAAAAATAATCAACTTGTTCCAAGAACTCAATTCGTTTCAAAATGGCGGTTATTTAAAAGTTTTTAAAATGACACAAAAATAGTAAATTTTTATGTAACACGTCAAGACTAAATTTATGTAGCATATTTAATTTCCTATCAAATGGTATAACTGTCAAAATTATTGAACAAAACATCTTTCCAAATACTTGTACTAAGCTCCTACAAACTAACAAACATACAATTATTGTATAATAAAGTATAGATTGTAAACATATCAGAGTTCTTATGTTAAGACTTTTAAAATTGTCGGCATAATTTACTGGAAGCATAATAAATATTCCTAGACTGAAAGATGTCACTTGAACATTTATGCTTCAATGGGTATAAAGAAAACACCAGCCCATATACAATAAAAGCCCTTAAACCTTTTTATACCTACTAACTCTCCTGCCATCCAATGAACAAACAAGTATTACTTTTCTGGGAATAAGTGAATTTTACATGAAAGCCTAAATGAAAGCAACTCTCTTAGAAATAGTTGTTTTAAAGTAAAGTTTTAATAACTTTAAGAATCCTGACAATTACATGTTTACCACGGCCGATGATTTCCCTTCAAAACAGTATTTTCATCCTAGATCGTGTTATTTTGAGGATATTATGATTTAATTTTAGGGATCTGTAGACGTTAAGGATGATGTGGGTCTTTGGAGGAGTTTTTGCATTAGGTGGGATAGAAATTGTGTTATTGTATAACCTATACTTTTGTAATTTCAACCCAGGTTATTTTCACTTTTTGACTGACAACTACCAAACTGTCACTTTTGATGACGAATAATTTTGGTTTGATTTTGGATATAGATGAAAGAGAGACTTTTGTATGGTTTTTGTACGGTTTGTTTCACTATTTTATCAATATAACATCTCATTCTCTAAGATTAATTAATTTTTCAAAATCATATCTACAGATTACTTCCAAACTTTAATTACCTTGTGAAAAATGGCAAGTAAAAAACTATAATTAATTGTCGTTTATCATACAAGCAAAGCAAGTTTTAATACATAAATAATATTTGTTCATAGACTGCTACCATATTTTATTTTCACTCTTTTACAACATTTTTGATAAAATTTTGTTAAATGTATCCGTTAAAGGACCTAAATAAAATGTATCATTTAGTAGGCTATTTCTGGAAAAAACATATGATTTGGAGTATTCAATTTACTTATTACTATAATTTGTTTTTACATGTAGCTGGGCATATGGGTTTCATGTAGCTGTTCTCACGGGAACTTTGTTGAAACTCAACTTTAAGAACATCGACGACTGCTGAATAAGAGACACACAAAATAAACCTAGTTTCCAGGAAGTCAACTTCCGGGTAATTACAGAACAGGCGTTCTAAAGTATATTTCGAGACATCTACAATTTCCTATAAAAGGGTGATTTATAAAAAAAAAAAAAAAAAAAAAAAAATAGAACAACGAGGTGGAAATTAGTGATGTGTGAGTTCGAATTAAAATATTCTAACGAAAACCTCGTAACTAGGAACAAGGAGGAGGTAATGTGCGAGTATGAATTCGAAATAAAATCCTCGGACAACGATATTCGTTAGTATTGTGTCAATTCCAAATAAAATGCTCTGTGTTTCTACTTTGGTTATATTAGTTTTTAAGCTGATTTTTCACTACACAATAATTAAACATTACGTTTTTGAGTTAAAATGATTTAGATTGGGTAACAAGTTCAATTTTAAATAATAACATTTATTTATTTCCACATTAACAAAAAGGAAATTAAATTATTATTTAATTGTTATTATTTATATCTAAATAAATATTAAGAGGTTACCATCTTTATAAAAAATATAGTAAATTAACTTATTTTAAATAACATTTAAATTATTAATGTTGGTAATAATTGTACTAACGTTAAATTACTGAATTTGTGTCGAGGCAGGATAACATTTAATTACGTATTACAACCGAGTAATTCGAGTATCCATTTCACCAGAGTATCAACATCGCTAGTAGAAATATGGGGTGAAGGATGTAGGGCGAGGGGTAGAGGTGAGTGTCGGAGTCGGTTCATTATGTAAAGAAAGAATTGAAAAAGTCTACAGCGCGTCCAAGTACGGTCAAAACATTCCAAAGGATCACTTGGCAACAGCGCACGGATGGATTGTGGTGGGGATACACACAGTCCATGTACCCATACGTAACTATGGAAACTCTAATACACTTTGTGCATACCACAAAACAGTGGAAAGTTTCCACAATTTCAAGTATGATTTTTATAGGTTAATTTGGTGTGTAAAAAAAAACAAAGTTTATTTCCAAACTGGTGTTGTCATAGGCTATCTCCCACTGTACATAACTCCGATGTTTCCACTATTGGGTGTTTTCCACAATGCGGCAGATACCTGTAAGTGTGTGTGTAGGTAGGTAGGTAGGTGTGTGTGTGTGTGTGTGTGTGTGTGTGTGTGTGTGTGTGTGTGTGTGTGTGTGTGTGTGTGTGTGTGTATGTGTATGTGTGTGTATGTGTGTGTATGTGTGTGTGTGAGAGAGGCCTTTTTGGAAGTACCGCCCTCTAGAAACAAAATTTTATTTAATTCAACTATATTATTACAATTATTTTACAACAAACAAAAATTCAAAATTCATTCAATTATATTATATAAATTAGTTATTATAAAGGGTAATTTTTACAGTAGTGGAAGTAAGTCCAGGGCGGAGGAAGTTGGTTCCCCACTGTTAACAGTAGAGCGGCGGCCTTTTTGGAAGTACCTGGCCTTTTGAAACATAGGTAATTATGTCATTTTAAATTTAAACAATATCATAAGTAAAGATGCAGTTTCAATCACTCTGTAAGATTCAGTATGTAAATGTATTGTTTTATTATGTTAACTATATTGTTTTAATTGTTTGAAACTTGTTTTATATTTTAATGTTTGTGAATAATAAATGTTTTATGTTGTATTTTTGTTGGCTTTATTACAAGTCTACTTTAAATAGAATTAAGTTATAAGTGAAGCAAGGTTATAAGTGAAGATCATTTTTTTAATTATCAAGAAAATAAGTAAGGAATTTCTTTAGTGGTCTATTGAAAAGAAATTAAAATAATTAAAAGATGCAAACAATATATAAACAACTTTGAAACCATCTTGTTGTCCTTGGATTTATATTAGATATATAAATTTAATATTTATTTATTTAAAATATTACCAATTTTTCTGTCTCAAAATTTTTAATGTTTACAAATTTAAAAGCTACAACATCAGATACTAAATGTGTTGCAAACATGCTTCAACTTAGAATTATAAATTTTCATTTGGGTTGGTAACTATGACGTAGGTTGGGTTGTTGTGTGTTGGAAAGTATAGTCAGTGAGAGGACTACCATCTCTTTGTCCGGCGATATGGAGTTGTCGTAGGGTGAATGGTGGTGATGTATACACTGAGGTCAAGGATCGCTGGTCGCCGAGATTTACCCCGATTTAAATTATCTGATGGAATTATAATTATTTATCTGAGGTTTATAGGGCTAGTCACTGGGGCTTACCACGATTTATGTTTCATTCCGGAGGGTGACTTGAAGGTTGAGTTAGGTTAGGTTATGCTATGTTAGGTTAGTTTAGGTTAGGTTAGTTTAGGTTAGGTTAGGTTTTACTCGATTTGAATTCCTTGATGAGGATCGTGTTGGTGATCTATAGGTTAAAGGAAAAACGGCTGTCATAAAACGCAAAATACTATTTTCACAAAGCAAAAAAACTATTTTCAACGATTTTTATCAAATTTAACCTCTAAGGACACAACAAAGACTGTTAGTTGTTCTCTCTCCAAAAATATTGATTTGGGAGTTATTAGTAAAAAGTCAAAAAGACGTTTTTTTGTTATAAGAGACATAATTTCTCAAAATAGACTGTATCGATTTCGTTCAAATGTTAGTGAATTGTAAATAATAATGTACCAAACGTGTGGGAAAATTCAAAGAAAAAATATTTGACTACTCCATATCTTGCTTATTAGAGTGTATTTTTGTCTTTTGCAGTTTTGATTTTCGAAACGATATATGAAATTAAATTCGTATAAAGTTAAATTTATAAATATCCAACTACAAAAAGATTTTATTAATTAGTTTAATTGAAATATCAATATTTAAATTGTGTTTCTAATAGAACTTGTTGATTGCTTTCCTGTAAGAACATAGAACAACTTGAAATGATAAACTACTTTGGCCTAACTACTGATCCATTCCAGACTGTCTTAGAAACAACACCTAAGAAATTTTCAAGTAAAAAATCAGATTAAAGTTATGTCTTGTGAAATATATTACTCGTTAGTAAACAGCAAGCTTGAATGTGGGTTGTCGTGTTGGGAAGTACTTACGTCACTGACTTCAAACCTATAATTATCATTAATAAACTGAGGTGGAAAATAACCAAGAATTGTTGATATAAATTAGTAAGGTGGAAAATTAGCGGAGGTAGCTTCAAAAACAGACATGGTGAGGTATAATTAATAACATACTATACTTTTTAAAGTGGTTTTTGTTTCTGAGTTTGTGTGTTGTTTTAAAAGAGATATCTAATTAAAATTATAATAATTATTTTTCATTTTTTACATAACTATTTTCCTTAGATTTCTTTTGTAGCAGCCTTTATCTTTTCTTTTCTTTTAGTTATATAAGAAAAACGTAATCTATAAACCACAAATAAAACACTAACACAATTAAAGTTATACAATTTATTAAACCCTTATGTACATTTCGGTAACAAAGCTACCATCCTCAGAGGGATATAAACCAATACTAAACTAAGTGTAATAGTAAGACGACTCTACGTGGGAGTGCTTGACCATTAGAAGTCGGCTCATTATTATACTAATGGTTTATATCCCTCTCAGGATAGTAGAAATGTTACCGAAATGTATATTAGGGTTTATTAAACTTTCTGACTTTAATTGTGTTAGTGTTTTGTTTGTGGTTTGGGGATTACTTCTTTCAAATTGTTATTAAATACAAGGCTGGAATAGTTATGTGTTGTACTATATTTTGTAAAATACACAAAGAAAATAAATAAAGATTTTAAAAAAAGAAAAGCTATAGAATATTACAGGACAGATCTGTATTGTGTTGAAACGGATAAATCCGTTTCAAAGGTTGAGTCTAGTTTTGCTTTACAAAGAAATTAAATTTTCTTCTTACCAAGCCAACTTGTACTTTAGCCTAGTGAAAG
The DNA here is from genome assembly GCA_963513935.1 of Aphrophora alni. Classification (NCBI taxonomy): domain Eukaryota; kingdom Metazoa; phylum Arthropoda; class Insecta; order Hemiptera; family Aphrophoridae; genus Aphrophora; species Aphrophora alni. The sequence goes on along the minus strand of OY740772.1, from coordinate 33,200,906 downwards.
TGGATCGTGACTGTCGTCAGATCTTTTGTAAATTGAATACAAAGACCAAGAACCCGTAAAAAAGGGATTGGTTTGTTGAAAAAATTTACATCACCTCAAAATTATTTTTTAGTTTATTCTAAAATTAATTAAAAATTTGAAAATAAGAATTTGAGGCTGAAATTGGTACAGAGTGTAGTCCTAAAAGCGTGCATTCTTATAAATATCGAATCAGATCATATTTTGGATTTCTCGCGTAGTTATTTAAGATTAAAGTTAATAAAAAAATCCAAAATTGATCAAAACTGGAAATTGTTAAGATTTCTAGAAATAACAATGAAAAATAAATCAAATATCAAGAGGGAAAACTTTTGATAAAATCCATAACTAAAATGTTAGCGACAAGTGTTATGTTCGATGCCTGGAAGATGACAAAAATCCACTGACTTAACAAAATCAAACTGTACACTTTCGCTAACTTGATTAGAACAATCGGGAAAAATAATTACAATTAAAATTAAATTCTGAAAACAAAAGAGGTTTTCAAAAATAAAGTCAAAGAAATGCAGTTAAATAATAAACATAAAGAGATAATAATATGTGGAAAATTATAATAAAATTTAAAATTGTAAAAAGCTCAATTCAAAGTATTTTAAATTGTAAAGCCAAAGGAATGACATTTTGAGACTAGAATCTTTCAAGGTGGGAAAAAACGCGAAAGAAATGACGGAGCGATTTTGTGCTGTGGGTATGAAACTTTTCGATAATGAGCAACATTTTCAAAAAGTTTCAATATGGCGGTTCAGAAACTCCGGAAGTTTTTAGACGTACCTTCGCGATTTTTCGAATGCCGTTTATATGAGAAAAAAGATCGTATGGATTTCATTCGAAGTCGTGGAGATAGAAGGGATCACGGGCTTCAAAATAACACCTTGGAAAATTCAATAACAGATCTGGAAGTGGAATTACGACGGTTTTGAATAAAGCAATAGCTAATAAGTATTCAAAAAGGGTGAAAGGAAGGGGCCAGCCGGCCGGAGACTATAAAAGAGAAACTTCGGGGAAGCCTCAGGACTGGTGTTTTCCGATTCGTCCAGAGAAGGTCTCTCTACATATCATCATAAATAGTTGAGGAAATACAGGGTATCCCGATACGACTAAACTACAAGAAAAGGCACCTTCTTTGGCCAAAAAGGACTCCAAGTCAACATACACATCAGGGAATTCCAGCCATCCAGTTGAAACTTCTTCAAGATCATCTGAAGACTTCCCCATAATAGAGGAAGGTCAGATTTTCACAATTTTGAATTTTGGTTTAGTAAAAGAAAGTTTTTTTTTATTTTTCAAAATTTTTTTATATTTAAAATTTTTGGATTGGGCTGTAGAAATAAATAATATTCTAACTTCGTACAACTTGTAAATCATTTCATAAGTTGATATACAATTAATTTAAATAAATATTATGAACTAGATTATTAAATTCTTTAAAATTTGTGCTTTTGTAAAAGAATACTATTTCTGCTTTAGAGTTAAGAATATATACTGTTGGTTAGATTAAGATGTTTTAGGATGGACATATATATGAGTACCTGAATTTTCTCTTGAAAAAAAAGGAACTAAATTAAATCAACAGAAAATAAACTTGTTATAATTTATCTACCTATAGCCACTTGAAAATAAAAATCACCTTAATATCATAGTGTGTAAGAATTGTTTTATGGTGAATAGTTTGACGTCGGCTGAGCTTGTGGGTAGAGAAATATGCGGTAAGTGTGGTAGGCGGCTGTCTAGCCGTGGAAAGGTTCTTGTGGCGGGGAATGATGAGGTCGGATGTTTCTAGGTTTTTAGAAATGAAGATAGTATGGAGATCTGGGGTCAAAGTCGGGTAGTCCGGGAACACTATAAGAGTAGGGGCGGGGTATGACAGGTATTGGGATGAGAGGTCGCCACGACGGGCAAGGAGCGGGTGTTTGGTCCTTGAAAGGCCTCTGTGTGCCCCCGCACACTTGAGGCATCTGGAAGCCAATCCGCAATTAACTGATGAGTGGCCAAACCTCTGACAGTTGTAGCACTGGGCTACCCCTTTCGCAGGTGTGAACTCCGTCACTTCGACTTGCAGTCCCAGCAGCACCTGTAACTTAAAGATGTCTGCAAACTTGCCGACTCTTTTCAATATAATTAAGAAGGTGTTGCTGGGGGCCCTGTTGCCCCCAATCGCCTGCCTCGTCAGCATCTGGACCACATTGGGAGTAAACCCCAGGTCCCGCAGCTCATCTATGATGTCGTCCGCTGCTGTAGAGTGGTGAAGGCCACGAATTGTGACCTTCACCTCCCTGTCCTCCTCGAGGGAGAAGGTGTGATACCTCACACCTTCCGCGGTCTGGTGTCTCTGCATCGACCTGAAATCATCAACACATTTACAAAGGGTCCTCAAGCGATCCCCGACGCACTTAGCCTCGAATGTGAGGTTCTTTCGCCTGAGGTTTTTTATAAACCCCGCCCAGCTGCCGGTGATTCCCTCAATTATAATGGAGGGAATCCTCACGTTCTTCACTCCTGCACCTGAAACAGATACAGGGGGAGCAGCAATATCACTGTCGCTACTACGGCCCGATCCGTTATTTCTCCGCTTCCTGGTGACAGTCTGGAAGCCTGCAGACTCCATGGTGTTCTCCATTTCCTGTAAAGGCATATTAGTTACCAATGCGGCATTTGCCGAAGAAAAACAAACAAAAACAGAATATTATAACTTAAAATTATAATACAAAACAGATATTAAAAATTAAAATTAAGACAATTTAACAAAAATTAATTAATAATTTAATTAATACTATTTATAGAATAATTGTAGTCTAACCTGATTGCAGAGTTGGCACTACACTTGCACAAAACACAAAAATTAGGCTGTAATTAAACAGTCCTAAACACAATATCTAAATTAAAAGAACGTTAGAATTTACTTCTACGTTGTAGGACACTGGAGGTAAGGATGGATCAAATGTGTCCAACCTACCTAGCGCTGCACTAAACAGTGGTAGGAAACAAGCTGTTTCCTACCGCTCGTATAACTGGCGCTAAACAACGGTTAGAAACTTTCACAAACACAAAAGAAAACTTGTGAATAGAAACTTTCACCACTTGAAAACCAGATGTTAACACAAGAACTGTAAGCAGATGTAGCTAACAAAGCACAAGACACGTCTGACCGGCACCAAGGTACAAAGCAGACTGATGTGTGTTCTGGTTAGAAAAACGTCTGGTTTTATACGTTTTTCGGATGTCGAACAATAGAGAAGCTATTGTTCGACTTTCACTATTATGCGATCCAATCACAGGCCGGCTAGAGGCGTGGGTGGCTTAGCGTGCTGTGATTGGGTCGTACAATCTGAAGTTTTGGAGTTTGGCGAGAGACCGTCCGCGGCCTCTCGCGAGCAGTGAACTCGGATAGCGGCTACACAGTGGAACTGGTCACTCCACTGTCTCAGCTTCTAGACGCTCACACCAGAGACGGCTTACTTGGCAGCCAGCGCTTTCACCTTAGATTAGTTGCATGCATTATTCATTATAAAGTGGAACTGGTCACTCCACTATTACAAATTCAATCTGGTAGATCACAAATTCAATCCGTGACCACTGTATATGCTTTCTTGTATGTTTCTTCTGTTGCAGATATAACTCTCGCCGGATGTAGTCCTCCCCCCCATTCTATGCTATATTATATGTATATTTTGTAATTTGTCTATGCTTTTGCTATGTGCTTTCTAAAATTTTGTTTATATATTATGTATTTTTTGTTATGTCCATGTACTTTGAATATGTATTTTCTATGTATGATTTCTGTATGTCGCTAACAATTTTCCTCTGTTGCAGCACCTCCTTGCCCACACCCCCCCATTCTATGCTAAAATTATATGTATGTGCTATTATTATAACTTTATGTTTTGTATGTATCTGTTTGGCAAATATGCCAGTGCTTTCTTTATGTCGCTAACAGTTTTCCTGTTGCAGCTAATTATAACTTATGTAACATGTATTTGTATATGTATATGTTTGTGCCACTAACATCTTTCTGCTTAGTGAAGCAATAGTTTGCTTTTTACAGCCATTAGGGAGTTCCCTAGATGCTGCAGTCGCTCTCCCCAGTGCATGTCCGTGGGGGAGAGGGGAGGTTGTTTTAGTGGGTATGCCCTTCGGGGAGATTCCCACAGTATCTCTCTGGAGAGAGATCTGTTTAAAACATTTTTTCCTCCCTAAAAAAAAAAAAAAAAAAAAAAAACAGCCTCTCGCGAGTTGAGTCTGGACCAATCACGAGCTGCCCTTTACTGTTCGACAGTAAGGGAGATGTAGGTGTTTGGTTGGCCCAGGGTTTCCGGCACAGAGGTCCGGGAGAAGTTCGGGGAAGTGTTCTCAGTGTTTGGTGTGACCAAACGCTGAGAAATGTTGGATTGAGTGAGTCGGGTAAATTAGTTCCAATGTAAAGGGCGATGGCAAGTTGGTGAAACAACCTGCTACCTGCAGACATAAGAGTTTCGTAAAATTAAAAATAATTCATACAAAGTTAAAATTTTAACTTTATTTTTGTTAGCTGAAAAAGCTTAACTAGAAAAAAGTAAAAATTAAAAACCTAGTTTAAACTTCATTGCAGTACACTAAAACCCACACACAACAAAATCAAACTACGCTAAAACTCAAACTCACTGCAGTCACACAATCCAATGAACAAATCAATCATACATTGCAGTCACACAATCGGAGAGAAATTTTAAAAATTAACAAACAAGTCATAATTCAATATACAATTTTGATATGTAGATAGATATACTCTGTATTGATTACATGTACATGTATTTGTTGTATGAATTAAATTTATTAATACAATTCATTAATAGACTTATTTTAATATGCCGAAATTAAATTTTCACTAATCCGTGGTCTTTTTACAGGTTTACCGTCGTCCAACTTTATTATTAGTTTTGCTAATCATTAGTCTGCACAAAATGAGCTATTGGTCTACAATAATGGTCCTATATAAATAATGTATAAAACAAGTATTAGTGCTAAATAAATCAATTTTTATGTAGGACCAATAGTTGTTCCCATCTGCGGTCATTTTAAGATAATTTATTTTGTTGGAAATTTAGTTTCTAGTAATATAACTAGATTAAGTCATTTTATTTAGAATTGTGTCTCAGACTATCACACTGTTGACTAACGTTATACTATGTCTAGCGAGTTCCGAATATATTTTGTATTCAAAGTGCAATGGACGTCAAAACACGTACAGATGTAAGTTTTATTTAATTATAGAAGAAACTATAGCATACATGACCCTTATGTACGTAACATATGTACGTGACAACTGACATATTTTATTTCATATATATGATGTTGCAAGGGCTTAACTCTCTTGCGAAAATTTCTACATTTTTGGGTAAATGTACAGTTTCTTTGGAAAAAATCTAAATAATTTCTCTACAGTGTGTGAAAAAGAATTTTTTAATTTTGTTTTTGAGTCACAGTTATGTTGTTCTATCACTCAAAATATTGTTTAACATTAGGTCTAGACCACTCTGTATATCTAAATATATAGTCATTTAAATTTAAATTTTGATTCTGGTAGCCCACGGAGTAGTGAAAATTTAATTTAGATATATTAAAATAAGCCTATTAATGAATTGTATTAATAAATTTAATTCATACAACAAATACATGTAGGTACATGTAATCTATACAGGGTATATCTATCTACATATCAAAATTATATTTTAAATTATGACTTGTTTGTTATTTTTTTAAATTTCTCTACGATTGTGTGACTGCAATGTATGATTGATTTGTTCGTTGGATTGTGTGACTGCAGTGAGTTTGAGTTTTAGTGTATTTTGATTTTGTTGTGTGAGGGTTTTAATTGACATATTGTTGATTGTTCTTTTGCGTGATTGTGTATTTGGTTTTATGATGTTTTAACCTTTTTTATTGAAGTATCATATGCAAAATGTATCTTTTGTCTGCAAGATGGAATAAATAAATGAAAGACTCCGATATAAATTTCATATATTTCAATGAATTTAAATTATTCATTGAGATGTTGTTACAAATTCAATAGCCTGAGAGAAATACATGTTAGTTTTATATTGATAAAGATAACAATACACAATATTACAACAAGCTAGAATAGAATATATAAACTTTCAACAATAGATATCCAATATAGGTTTCATTGTATGAAAGGTGAAGGAATAGAAAATAATATGTTGTATACATTTCAATTTACACAATTTGATCTTGAAAATTGAGTACAATTGTTTATCAGAAAGGAATAACCTAAAATGTGAATAAAGTTTCAAACTATTTCCGTATTAATGTAAAAAATGGTCGATAAATAGAATTGTTTAAAATACAATTTAATCGATATCTCGGTTATCCTATCTGTCATAATGTTTTTTATAAAACTGAAATGTTTATCATTGAACGTGAAACAAATTTATAGTTTGTATCGGTTTTGTCCAGTTTTAGTAAAATTTCAATATATCTAAATCAATGTATAAAACTAAATGGATAAATCTGTAATCTAATTAAGGTATAAACCGTATGAGTGACATTTAAATAATACCCTGAATTGTAATTATTTGTTGCAGACGTTGGTTTAAACATACATGGAACGTCCAACAGAGTAATGAACGATGTTATTTAAGGAGAACAAAAGGTGGATATTGGCGTTGGTATTCCATTGAAAGGAAAATCGATTTCCATTAGAACTTCTCATTGTTTTTATTTTATGATGGGTAGTAACTCACTGAATAGAATAAAGTTATTTTCTGAAACAATAATTTTCCATTTTATCAATGAAGCAGAGTTTTTGTTCTCCACTGAAACACAATCAACTATTGTTTGTGTATTAGACAACTAAGGGAAACAATAATATTTTAACACGGCGATGATTTCTCTGAAGTAAATACAACTCTATGTTGAACAAACTATTCAACGGTTGTGTTTGTGTAAAAAAACACGTTGTACGGACCATCATAGTACTTACCCAGCTTCATCATACAATTTATAAGCAGCTCTTCTAAGTGTATTGCACAAAAGTTGTTTGTTTGGGTCTTCTAGGACATTTTAAATTGTATTGGTACTGGTCGTATCCAGTAAATTTGTTTAAGAAGGAAAAATCTTTCTTGTTTAAAGGCGAAAACCTTATAAGAAAAGAAGATAAAATAAAGACCCATAGGCCTCGAATACTCTAATAGCGTCAGAGTTGGTAAAGAAAAAGATTTGGTCAAGAGAGACCGGATAGAAATCCTAAAGGAGAGAGCTCTATCTAAAGACTATATGAAAAAGGTGTAGATTTAGCTAGGGACCCTCGGGATTGCTAAGGTGAGACCCTGAGGGTAGGTTAGTTTAAAACA